>CM031237.1:172299520-172653088 GCA_018340775.1 Taxus wallichiana var. yunnanensis
TAAAGTTACGTATTGCTTTTTCTCATTGATTTCTATCTCCACGATGAATTCATCACACTAGAGCAGTGAAAATAAAACTCGAAGATGATTTCTTTTGATGAGCATAATTTTTGAAACATATTTAGTGTGTGCAATGGATGGAAAAGACTTCTAGTTTTTGTGTAATTGTATTTGAACTCATAATCCTTCATTGTTTAACTTTGAAAGAAAGCCATTGATACTCAAGTCCTCGTTCTCATTTTCAGAGTCAAGACATCAATAATACTAAGCACGTACCTCCATATGAACAAAAGCGATAAAATTCTTAAAGATAATCAGCTGATCGATGAGTGTTAGTGAATCCAGTAACATTTTTCTTGTTTTATTTTTTGAAGATTTAATTTATTTTTGTTGTCCATTCAATATCAGTGTATTTCTTGGAGCATGAGGTGGGTAATGGGCCTAACTAACTCTGCCGTAAATTTAGGGATAATAATCCTAACAAATTTGATCTTTTCCTATGACTCGATCGCAATGCCTTCTTATGCACTAACAAGGAGAGAGGGGGATGTTAGAGGATGAACTTGGGATCATTAGCAATACCATCCTTCGAGACCACATGGCCCAAAATATTTCCTTACGTGCAACATCAAAGCTTACACTTCTTTAGTGTTAAGAGATACCCTGAAAATTCTCTACATCTCTCAAAGACTTTCATAATGCATCAAAGTTATTTTTGGCTTTCGATTTCGAGAAGACAATTATTTCATCCAAGTAAACAAGGAATGAAATAATTGATATATCCTCAAGGTAATGTCCATTAAGTTCTATAAATGGTGCAGTATGTATTTAACAAACCAAAAGGTATTTTTTGATAAGGCATATGTTCCCGATTTGGTCAGTAAATGTTGTTTTAATTGATCCTCTTCTCGACTCATGATCCGATTTAAGCTAGAAGTACCTATCCAAAGTATGGAAAATTTTTTTGCTTTTGAGCCATCTATTTCCGTAGAATATTCTCCATAAAAGGAAAAGGATAATGATCCTTCAAATATTCCTTATTCAAATCTCTAAAATCAACACAAAGTATGATTTCACCATTACTTCTTTCAGCACACTGGAACAAGATTCACCACCAAAATAGAGTATTTGATAGGAAAATATATTTTTCATCCATGAAAGTTTTGGATAATTCCTTCCTTCATGAGGGGCTCTATCTTAAGATTAAAAATCCTTTATTTTTTCTTATGGGCTTGATACTATGATCAAGGTTCAATGGAGTGTTGAGAAACACTGATCAAAATCCTTCAAGTCTTCATATTCCCATGAAAAGATGTCAACTATATACTTTTACATAGAGAGATGAAGGCATCATTTTCATCTTATGCATATTCCTTTACCAAGTAATAACAATTTTCTATCGATGTAATAGTTGACTGGAGAGCTAATATTCTTACGTCGTATGCATATATGCTTTTCTTCACCTCAACTCATCATCTAGACTGAATATGTGCCTCTAAGTGACTAACCCTTTAGGAAACTTATTTTTCTTTGAGTCAATCACTTGGTCACCATATTTTTCATGTAAAGCAGTCATTCGATGCATGTTTGAAGAAAAACTCGGCTTCATTTTAAATGAACCTGACAATATGTGCATCATCATAAACACTTTTCAAATTGGTTTCATTTTCTAATATGGATCGTAATACCATCATCATCTTTATGTGTCGTGCATTTACTCTGGAGATAAAATCCTCATCTAGGTGAGAAATATGAACCAAGGGATGTCATCCGATCTACTTCCTTATTCAATTCCTCGCACTACCTACAAATCGAGAGCATCAAAACTCTCAAGAGGTCCCAAACTCATATGTTTGTAATCTTTAAGAAGCTTATTATTTCAGTTACGCACTTTTTTCTTATGACATACATGATAACCAACTCAATGTCCCCAAAGATTTAAATGCCTTTATCTACATTTTTTTCAGTAATAATAAGACCATGCCCCAATGCCTCATATTATGCTACATTGTTGAGTATGAAACTATAATCTATGCAAATAAAAACTTTTCATTCTTATCGATAGATGAGAACAAAACTTGTTCTCACTCGTGCTACCATTCTCTTTTCTATAAAAACCATCAAAATACATCTTCCATAGTTCTAGAAAGTTCTTATCATTTTCATTTTTAAGCTATCAGAGGCTAGGAAATGTGCATTCTTCTTTAAGGATGTATAATTTCCAAGACTAGTTTCACAATAGTAGATTATAAAGATCAAATTCATAGTTCTCTTTATCCATTCATCTAATAATAGATCAGGTATGGAGGGAGGAACAAGACTTTTATGAAAATGTAACTTTGTTCTTAGTATTCTCGATTTGGCAATTATCGGATTGAGAGGGGATGGGTCATATGACTCAACATGATAGGAAAAGATAGGCTCATCTTTATATGGTAAACATGACTACCATACCTTCGTTTCTAGATGGCATATAATATCAACTTAAAGCAAGTAGCCACCCACCTCGGCTTTCTGTGAAATGTCTTGATAGGTAAAATGGAAAATAATGGAGGTAAGTTAATGATGACACATCTTGAGTTATAATAATACTTGACATGCACATGGATGGTTAACTCATAAACTTGATGACTAATAAGGTAGAATAGTGATCCATCCAAAGTTTCAAGACTCCTTTAGTCATAGGGTCTATACTTCCTAGACCTAAGACATCAACAACTTTCTTTAGGCATGATAGAAATTATATTCCCTAAATCAATCATATAATTGTGAACAAGATGTTTTCCTATTATCAAGAACATATAAAAGGGTGGGTTTTAATAAATTTTCTTACTTGTTTATCCTCTACATGACATAAGATAAAAACATTGTCATGAGGTATTTAGATAATTGATCAGCATGGAAGTTTTGCGCAAAACTTCATGCAACAGGTCATGCACCGAGATGGAATGGCTGCGGCATCCCACATCATGTGATGTTTACATTTGTTCTTCTTCATCTCGGTCAATAATGTTGAATGGAAGGCCTGCATGGACTTGTGCATTCGAGGCAATAGCAACATCTTTCTTGATTATTTAGGGCTGATATGTGGGCCCTATCTCGCTTGTGCATAGGCTTGACTTACCAAAGAGGGGGATTACACGCCACTTCAATTGAATGTTATGACGTGAACCTCACATACGATGAAATTGCATACTAATCATGTTTGGGATGATGATCTATATCCCTCTTTCTTCTGAGGATCAGCCCGATCGGGTAGAAGTAAATCTCGTGTGTTTAATATCTATCATTATTCTTTTAAACCTTTCAGTCAACAACCTTCTCGCAAGCTTCTATTTGATATTATCAATAGCTTCTGGTTTATTACATAGAATTATTCAACCCAAAGAACATAAGGTTGGTTTAGGGACAACTTCAGCACTTCTTCATTTTTCGTTCTCATGCACATGCTAGTGAAGGCTCATAACTTGAATAATTATGAATCATGTCAGGCTTACAAATGCAAGGCATTTGTGCAATTGTATTGATCAGTGAGGGAAATTTACAAGGAAAGTACCATTCTATCTCTGACCATGTTATTTTGTAATGGAACTAGTTTTTTCTTGAACTCAGGCTGTGGAAGGGTTGCCCAGAGGAAACTTCTAAAGAGGAGGTGCATGTTACATTTCCATCTATCATTTTGTTATTTTTTCCCATATCTTTGATTTGTATATGATTTTTAAAGGGCTATGGATTTGATTAAAGTTTTCGATTATAATTGCTTCTAAAGGCCTGTTGGTCCTGCTTTTCTAAGGATATGACTTTATTTGAAAAATTTCTAATCAAGGCATTCATTTCATTAATCCTCTTTACTATTTGAGAGTAGGAGAGATGGGGAGGCAATGGGTTAGATCTCTTCTCAAAATGGGAACAATGAATGGTCGAGGTACTTGAGGTATTTCAGAAATAATGGCATATGTGGTCTAGGGCTATCTTCCATTCTTGAATAAGATAGTTTTCTATCCTAATGGCTACAACATAGGCATCAAGGAAGTTACACAATCACCTATATAATGTATCATTACCACAATGTCAAAATTCAAGGCTCTTAAGAAGTAAAGAAAAACACCTTGAGGAGTTTGGTTCTAAAAGGGATGGAATTTTTGTCCCATGTCTTCTAAAATCTAAAGTTGAAATCAGCCATGAGCTCATTGGGATCTCTTTTTATCATTGTGATTTGTTCTAATAAGGTGATATTATCATCTTTTTCCTCAAACTAATTACAAAGTGCAATGCCAATTCCATCCCAAGTGGTGATAGAGGTAGATCTTAGGATTTTATACCATCAAGTGTTTTCCTTGAGTAAAGAAGAAAGTATCCTTACAAACTACATCATCTTTAAGTAATTATAATGAACATGCAGCATACATTTGTAATGTCTTAAATGTGCTCAAAGAAGGGTAACTTGATTCTCACTAGTGAAAATGGTATACTTTTGAGCACAATGCCATTGGTATATCATGTCAGGCAAAAAGAGCTAAAGGACTTCACCATTAAAGCTTCGACAAAGGGAATATTTCTTTCACCATGGATAAAATGGTCCGAATTACCCTGGTAGAGTACGTGAAGGTATTCCAAGAGAAGGGGTATATACTACTCAAGGTGGTAAGAGATGAAAACACTTTTGGAAGTTATTATGCTTCTTCTTATCGAGACAACTAAAGATATTCAAAGGATTCTTTTCGCTACAAAGACTTATCTCGGTATGTATTCTTCTCATTAAATGGCACATTAACTATTGAAATCAGTAGATATTCGATGTTGGGGAGTCACCAGATGTGCCAAACAAGCCTCCAAAGGCTAGAAATCACTAAGTCATACATCAAAACTCAACAATGATGAAAATGTAAGTTTTCAATATCATTCTGTCCCATCTGGCCATGCCAAAAATTATCGAGCTCAAAATCGCACCAATTCCAGATCATGATGAACTCGAGCTTTGAGGTAACATAGAATTGTCTCCAAGTTATGGGACTTGGCGCTTGAGATAGACCTCTGAAGAAGGTTGGCTTCCTCTACCTATTTCTATTGCTAAAACTACTCCTAGGAAGGAAAATGCAGCTAGCTAACACTACTCTATTATTCCAAGGGACTATGGTGAGAAGGAGATGCACGAAAGGGGAACCTAGACTAAAGTGAGGTGATAACACCAATAGGGAGAATTTTAAGGGTCCCTCTAAAAAAAATCATTAAAATATTTGGCAAATATTTGAAAATTATCTTTCTCACAAATGGCGAATATCAAGATATCACAACATCACTATTAAATGCTACCAAATGGTAGCTTTTTTATATGCATCGGTTTGGTAAAGATAGTTTATGATATCGACCGGCCAACATAACTATATATTTTCGGTCACTAACATAAAATTATGCTACCAATTGGTAAAATTTTTCTATGCTACTGTAACAAGAGCATTTTCTATGCTACCAACTGACATCATATTATATCATGTTGATTGGTAGCATAAAAATATGCTACCAAATGACCGTATTCAGAAAAAAAAAATTGAATTCTTATTTCGCAGAATGGAAAGTTAACCACTAAAATTGACTTGCACCTAAAATTTTGGCAAACCGGTCCTAACTAGTACACTAAAAATTCACCAATTTCAAATTCCAAAAACTATAATATTCATGAATTAACGAATATTCACCACTAAAATTTTCCCAGAGCACCAGAAAGAAGGGGATGAACATTCTCATCTGAGTGAAAATGAGGAAAAATGTGCACATTGAGGGTAAACATGTGTGCCACAGACTGGAATAGTACTCATGCACCCATTTTCATGGAGCATAATAGAAAAGGAACCTGCAAGAGACATAAAAATGCACAAAAAACCAGCAATGCAAGGGGAAATGAAAGAAGATGCAATAAAAATGAGCTAGGGCAAGAGAATAGCCACAAAACAAATATTTTATTACTTCCAAAAGATGCACAATCAATTACAATGGTGGAAGATGTAGGTATCTCGCACGCAGAATACCATATCTAAGGCTTCACAACTCAAAATACAAAGGCACTACTCAATAATACTCTTGCTAACCAAAAGAGTCCAACCCTTTACAATGGGCATTGTCACAAATTTATAGAAGAATAAGAGAGAAGTGAAGGTGGGGCAAAAGAGAGGAAACTCAGATTGAACTTCCAACCACTAATAAGAAGCAATAAATTCTTGAACATGCACTGTAAGTGCAATACGATCCACCTATTTATGTCTCGTTTATCTTGTGGGAAGAAGGAAGGAGGAAGGATCTAATCAAATCCGGGTGGTTTGAGCTAATGGAACTCTATGCATTAATGGCCTAAGACACTTTTCCCTATTTTACACCTACAAACCCCACCAAAATCTGATTTTAAATATATTAGAGTGTATCTTAGGTCAGCATCTTTCCAACAAGACTACGCACGCAAGAATCTAAGCTTCTACATGGGTAAAATTTATGATGATATGAAATATTTAGTAGGTTGAACACACAAGACACGTGGTGCACTCTAATTGGCCAAAGGATTCAATTGATTGCTTGTTGTTGTTTCTCTTATACCATGTGTCATGCATTCATTTAATGTGAGGATTTCGTGATGCAATTGGCCTATTCTGATAGGTAAGTGCGTGTTATACACGCTATCCGACATACGCCGACACGTGGCACTTTATGAATAATGACTTTGCGCATGTGTGTACAAATAGCAAGAGGGTACGAGAGGGGATAATGCAAAGGAATGTGAGCACACATAAGAGGGTGCACAAGGAAGTGGAATAAAAATTGCATATCCGCAAAGGTATGTAAGAATGCATGGGAGAAAGGGAGAGAGAGAGACAAGGCGCTCAAGGAAATCGCAAAGGAAATGTGCAAGTGTGGAAAGTGAAGGAGAAATGAGTGCATGTGAAAGGATGCATGAGACTCAGTAGGAAAGGCATGCACAGGAAAGCATGTTAGGGACTTAATGAAATGCAAACTAATTCCAAGGGAATGTGATAGAAATGCATCATGTGGATCAGGAAAGGAGAGCGGGTGCATAAGGAGTGTGTAAAGGGAAATTGAATAAGATATAAGAGTAAAGGAGAAAGGTGGAAATGAGGAGGGAAAATGAAAGGAAGTGTAGTCATTTTTTTACCCTAGAACAACAATCTAATCCTACATGCGCTGCCTATCACCCAAAGCAGGTATCTGGGTGCTCATCATCGAGGAATGTGGGTGCGAAGCCTCCTTTATAATGAGTCTTCAGGAGAATACATCCTTAATGATAGATTTATATATAGGAAAAAAATAACCATGCATTCATTCTAATATATTTGGATGAGTTATCAAATCAATGCATCCATTCGTATAAGAAAATAGAAGTATCAAAAAGTAATATAAAACTTATTCATATCAAAAAGTAAATGCACTAGGGTTTATGCTCATAAACAATATATATCCTTTAGAAAAATAACCTTATATTCATCTTGGCAAGTTTAATAATCATATTACATTCATTACTGAACATAACAAACCAACATAATAATGCAGATTAGATTCATGCATCAGACCCTAAAATATGCTTTCCACATTACAAACCGGTTATAGACCCACCCTCTAAATATGCCATCCCTCCTACAACTCTCTTAATCCCAACCCAAAGGATCCTTCATTATTCCTGCTGAGCTTCACCTATCCAAAGCACTTTATGATGCCACTCTCTTGCAGGTCTCTCTCTCCTTTCCTCTTACCCGAGCACCTCTATATAGGTTTAGTCTCCATTGCCATGTCTTCCTAAGATAAAAAATCGGTTGCCAAGTGTCCATGTGGTCACCCAATGGAGCATGCTTCCTTTGATCTCGAGATCTCCACTCTTTTAATGATGTCTTTCTAGATCCTTCCATCGCATACATGGAATATTCGATTCTTGACCATACAGCTTGTTAGGCTAGCACCTTATCCACTCTGCATGCTAGACGGGTCATGCTTTTATCATGTGTTGCTTGGAACACCGAATATGGCTAAGTCCTAAAACCCATCTTTTCTTATGCATGCACATTGTGTGCTCTACTAAACCCTACTAGAACCCTTCCTTATGCACCTTCACCTTGCATGCCCTTCTTCATATAGGCCTTGCACATCCATGTGCCTTCTTGCACTTAACCAATATTTTGAGGCCCAACATCACCCAACACTATGTGTGTTCTCCGTCCTCAAAAACACTTCCCTTGAATGAATAAAGAATGGCGGGATTTGAATAGTGGGGAAAAGAATGAAGGAATGAAGAATTGGGAGAAAGAGTGAAAGAATGGGGAAAATGAAAGAGAACAAAGCTTATTTTTAAAGGAGGAGAGGGAAATCTTTCCCTATTTCTACCTCTAGCTTTTTCCTAGATGTCAACCTCACTCTACGCTTTGTTGACAAAGGTCTCGATCTAGTAGGAGCTCACCTCGTCAAAAACTTAAGTCCTCCCTTCGCACTCATTATCTCAACAATACCCTCCAATTTTTTACCCAAGTCATTAAGTTCATCCATCATGTGGGTGATCCGGGGTATAATTTATGTTGTTGGCTTTTGATCAAGCCTCCTCGCAAGGTCTCAATAGCTTCGACTTATTTTCTACCTTGGCCAATATTTTATCCCTTTCTACCTTGTTCCCTTATTCTTCTCAAACTCCTTGAGTTATATTTCATGTGTAGTGACTAGGATGTTTGTCACTCTATCTCTATCGCATGCAATTGTCATATGCGCTTGTTATCCCAAATTCACGTCCTTATAAAATTTGGTTGGAACGAGCCCTACACATGAAGAAAACATGAAGGGAAATGATTGACCCATGAACTTGAGTTCCAGAGCTAGGAAAAGTGAAAACAAAATCCCAAGAAAGTTAAATTCAACCCTGCACAAGAAGAAATAAAAGAAATGGTTCTTTTGAGCATTTCCATGTCTTAAATCTATTTTAAGCTTTGGTACACTCAATAATGAAATTACAGGGTCAAAAAAAGGAGGAGATGGTTTCAAAGAGGCCAGATGTGAAAAACAAAAGAAACGGTGAAGTTTTGAAGTTTTCTGGGCTCGAAACAGTTCAGGAAAAGGTCTAAAATCGACTAAGTATGGAGGAGCCAACGAGAGAGCCACGTGTCCTTGCAGTACTTCTCCAAATATGGATCTAAATAGAGAGGCTCAAACAAACACCGCATCTCCATGTGTCCCAGGGTGGAATGGAGGAAGGATCAAATGGTCAAACAGAGTCAAAGGTGGATAGGGCGGGCCTCAAAATTGGCTAAGTATGAATGTGCTAGAAGTGGAGAGTGCCAAGTGTCAACATGGCGCATCTCCAAGAGTTAGTCCCAAGGTGAAGACCCAAATGAGCACAAGCTCGCCACGTAGCTCAAAGTCTAAAAGTAAGAAAGATCATGAAAAATTCCACATACTGCTGGAGGCCGACAAGTGTCAACTCGGGCCTCCAAAGGAAAACTTTACGCTAAGTTTGCAAACAAGCACGGTGCCTCCACATGTTCTATCAAGGGGGCAGATTTAGTTGAATATTCAATGCATAAACAGGTCGGCAGAGGCTGCCAAGTGTCTCAATGGCGCTTGATTCAAGGGTCAAATAGAGAAAAGGTTTCCAAATGAGCACCATACTAACGTGTGTCCCAAGGAAAGCGGTCGTTGGGAAAAAGTTAGTTTTTCACCCTTTCCCCAAAAGGTGTAAAAGTTGCAAAATGGCCCACAACTCCACCCAAGGGAAAAGTCAACATTTAGACCTCGAGTCAAAGCCAAGGTGGAGAGTTGGGGAAAAAAGTAAAAGTTTGCCTTTCATCCAAAAAGCATAAAGGTAAAAATGGAAGTGCATTTCCTAGCCAACCAAAAAGAGCCACGTGTCCAGCAGAGCTATATGGGGCCATGGGATTTCTCTAGATTTTTCCACTCCTCTTGCTTTCCCAAGCCCATGTTGGGAAGAGACTCAAGAATCCAGTCAAGGAGAACATCAAACAGAGGAACCCAATAGAGAAGAAATGATAGAAAATCTAAAGAGTTGGGCTACGAAATTTGAGTTTTCAAAGATCCCTGTTGGTTAAGCCTATAGAGGAGGCCAAGGTCAAGACTCAATGGTGGTTAGGACTGATTTTTTTACAGCTGAAGAATAACGAGGAAAGTAATAAGATCATTTATCAAGTTGCTTGGAGTGTAGTGTCCACAATGGCACTTTTTCTAAGAGAAATGTTGATCCAATTCAAGTTACACAATCAACAAAAGAAGAGGAGGAACAATCAGTCCCAAGCCCCATGTAAGAGGAGAAGATGGAAGAGATCATATCAAGAAGCTGAGGCCACTCAATGAAGAAGGCATCATCAAGATTGTTTGCTTTCATTTCAAGGGCCTCGTTTGATTGATGAACCCATGATGGCAAGAGGACCACACAGCTTTCAAGTTGTTCATCCCTAATTTGATTTGGAGGCCACGTAAGAACCTTCACTTCTTCCTCCCACTTCATCCCCTTCAAGCTCTGATGTTGAAGAAGAGTTTTATCTTTCAAACTTCATTTTTGAGAGTGAAGGGATCCATGGTGATCAAGTTATAGATCGTGAAGACACCATGAAGGAGTGTAGAGCACTTGCACAGGCAGTAACAAGGAGACAGACTCAGTCTGCACAAACTTGAGAGATTTCTTCACCAAGAGGATCCCATGGAGATTACATCATTCACTCCTCCATCCATCTTCCACACACATGAACCTGCTGCCATGAAGGAGGATATTCAAGTGCAAAATTCTACACTCCATAATGGCCCTCTAGAACCAAGGTTGGAAAATCTTGATCTTCCATGTTCTTCAAAGGAGGAGGAAGAGAAAAGGTAGGAGGGTGTCATCATCTCTCTCACACCATCCACTCAAGAAGGTCCACAAGAAGACTCCATTTTTGGAGTGACTTTTAGAGAAATGGGCACATCCAAAGGATCGAGATCATGCCCAATCGTATACTTGGCTTCATTAGAGCCAAGGAGAAGCTAAACCAGTCATGCCTGTTTACTCCAGGCATGAAGATGAGCATTAAAGTACTAAGGGTCATCATCAACACCTCCGTACATCCGATGCAAGTCAGTTGAGAAGATATTTTCCATTAATGTTGATACCTTGATGATTTGGGTGGAGGACCGCTTATTGTTAGTTTTTTCACTCATACAAGCAGCTATATTTAGAGTCAAATAATTTGCATGGCTGCCCCTCTTAAGAAAGGGAACCTACTTCTCCTTTGCAGTAGCAGCTTTGTTTAGCATTTTTTCTCTCTCGGTTAGTGTAGGAGTAGGAGTAGACTTTGTTTCTAGTAGAAGTGCTTATGCACACTCGCATTTCTCATTTGAGGCATGTATGATTTGTTCTTTGTATATAAGTTTTTTTTGCATTGCTCTGGGAGGTGCACAAGACCAAGCTCTCACCATTTATGGAAGAAAGATCCATAGTTGCTCAGAGTTGAAAATTCCAAAAAGAAAAAAATGTAGAGCAACTAAAGTCGTTTCAAAATAGTCCATTTTAGGGACAGATGAAAGTCCCAAAGTTAAAATAATTTTCTACTCTCAGAAATTCCATTTCCAATATTTCCTTATGAAAATTGAGAGTGCAGACTCAGGGTCAGACAAAACATAGAAAAGGCATATAGTCAAGCTCATAGTGGCTCAAGGATCAGACCTTCAAAGGTTCAGATCAATTTCATATTTATCAGGTAGACTCCATGCCCAATGGATGCTTCAAGGCCACTAGTCTCTTCATCTAGCGGCAGATGTCCCCGTGAGTCGCCAAATTGTTATCCCAAATTCACCTCCCTGGAAAATTTGGTCAGAACGAGCCCTACACATGAAGAAAACATGAAGGGAAATGATTCAAACCCACGAACTCGAGTTCAAGAGCCAGGCAAAGTGAAAACAGAAGCCCGAGAAAGTTAAATTCAACCCTGCACAAGAAGAAATAAAAGAAATGATTCTTTTGAGCATTTCCATGTCTTAAATCTATTTTGCAAGCTTCAGGAAGACTCAACAATGAAATCAAGGTCGAAAAAAGGAGGAGATGGTTTCAAAGAGGCCAAATGTGAAAAATAGAAGAAATAGTGAAGTTTTGAAGTTTTCGGGCTCAAATGGGCTTCGTAAGGGTCTAAAATCAACTAAGTATGGAGGAGCCAGTGGAGAGAGCCATGTGTCCTTGCAGTGCTTCTCCAAAGATGGATCCAAATAGAGAGGCTCAAACAAATGCCACATCTCCACATGTCCTAGGGCGTAATAGAGCCGTGGATCAAATGGTCAAACAAATTCAAAGGCGGATAGGGCAGCCTCAAAATCGCTAAGTATGAATGTGCGAGTGGAGAGTGCCAAGTGTCAGCATGGCGCATCTCCAAGAGTTGGTCCCAAGGTGAAGACCCAAATGAGCACAAGCTTGCCACGTAGCCCAAAGTCTAAAAGTAAGAAAGACTGTTGAAAATTCCACAGATCAGTGGAGGCCGACAAGTGTCAACTTGGCACTCCTCTAAAGGTAAACTTTGGGTTAGGTTTGCAAACAAGCGCGGTGCCTCCACGTGTTCTATCAATGGGGGAAGAGTTAGTTGAATAGTCAATGCACAAACAAGTCATTGAGGCTACCAAGTGTCTCAATGGTGTTGATTCAAGGGTCAAATAGAGAAAAGGTTTCCAAACGAGTTCTAAACTGACGCGTGTCCCAGAGGAAAGCAGGTCGTCAGGGAAAAAGTTAGTTTTTCGCCTTTGCCCCAAAAAGGTGTAAAAGTTGTAAAATGGCCCGTAATCTCCACCTAAGGGAAAATTCAACATTTAGACCCAAGTCAAAGCCAAGGTGGAGAGTTGGGGAAAAAAGTAAAAGTTTTCCTTTCGTCTAAAAAGCATAAAGGTAAAAATGGAAGCGCATTTCCCAGCCAACCAAAAAGAGCCATGTGTCCAGGTGGAGCAAGGGGCCAGGAGTTCTCTAGATTTTGCAATTCTTGTGAAAAAGGGGAAAATTTAAGTTCTGAGCCCGCAAACCTGATTTTTGTTCTCGACTGAAGCTGCTGTGTCCCATATTAAAGAGAGGGCTCGTTTTTCAAACTGGTTTTTCCTCCCATTTGTACGGACCCGATGCAAACTTCAAAGAGGCATATCTTTTGACTTGGGCTTCAAATATAGCAAATCTGATACTGTTGGAAGCGTCTCGACATCCTCTATGCCATGGAAGGATAGAAAATCATTTTTTTAGGCCTTGGTAGGTGAAAAATGAAGAAAAGTATTCTAGGCCATTAACACATAATCCAATCTCTTTAACTACCATATCTAATTCAATTCGATCCGTTGGGAACCAAAAGTGACATATTGTGGGTGGATCTGCAGAAGGCATTGATTTTTAGTGGTTGAGATTTTGAAATGGGATTCAATGCATATCTCAGAGTGGTTGGAGTAGGATTTGATTCTTTCCTTCTTCTCTCTCCCATTCTTCTATATATTGTAACAGAGGCATCATTTCAAAAGGTTAATTAGTTTTTGTTCATTCTTCTTCTCTACCTCCCCCTTCTTTTCTTCCCCAAGGTCAAATGGAGTTTGAATCTCCTCCCCTACTCTGTAAATGGTGTTTTTTCCTCTTGCTCATGTATGATGCTCTGTGTAAATTTCTGAAGCAATAAAACTCATTTTTGTGATGTGTTTGTCCATCCTTCACTTGTTTTCATTGCATCTTCTTACCTCTCATCGTTCTGGAGTATTTTGTGCATGTTTTGGACGTTTCATTTATAGATCTGGGAGTTGTGTTCATTGGGTTGAAACATTTCCTATGTGAAATCTGATCTTTGGTCTGTGATGTTGTTGTCCATCCTCTCCATTGCTCACCTCTATTCGTTTCATGGCAGTCTGGGTAGATGATCAACATTTCCCTTTTCTTGGTGCTATCACCTCATTAGTGTAGGAATTCCCTTTTCATGCTCTCTCTCTCTCTCCTTGGTCCCTTGGAATTGTTAGATTAGGAGTAGATAGTCGCATTTCCTTCCTTAGAAGTAGTTTAGCATTAGGATCAGGAAGAAGAAGCCGCTTTCTCCGGAGGGCCATATCAAGTCCACAAGTCCCACAGCTTGAGAGATGGTCCCATGTTATGAAAATCACACCAAATGAGTCTACCTTAGAAAAATAGATTTTTAGAGCCCATTTGGGGGTGCTGTGATTTTGCACTAACAAAGCAGCTTCAAAACTTGTGTGGTGGCCTTCTCTCTACAAGGAGTTTGGTATATCAAGAAATGATCTCGACAACCTTTAGCTTCTCTTCTCTCTCTTGGCACGCCAGCGCTTCTTCTGTAGTCTCTAAGGCAAGTGGTCATCTTTCCATCATGAGGATGTAAGTCAAATCCTCTAAACACTGCAAGGCTTATTCATATTTTTTCTTGGGTGGCGCTAGGTTAGGATGTTTTAAGATAATGGAATCCATAATCATCTCCACCTTCTTAAAGACTTTGCACACCTTTTCCTTCTCTTCCTTCAGTTCGCACCTTAATTGTGCACTGATAAGCTCTTCTTGCTTCAAGTCTTTGTTCTTCTCAATGATCTCCTCTTTTTATTCTCCAAATCCTCCTCTAGGAATCTCACTCTATCATTTCTTTCCAAATAGTCTATCAATCTCAATCTGAAACTTTATTTTGAAAGTTACAGAGACCTACTCATCTAATAATTGTTGATCATTCACCAAGGGATTTACTCGATTTTGTCTCAAGTACCTTCATCAAGACCTCTAATGTACTTCAAACTTAGTTTCATCCATGTGGGACTCGAATGCCTAAGATAGCATCTTTCTGGTTCATTGATATGTGCCTTCTTCATCAAACAAAGTCATAGCTGATTTGTTTTTTGGCACGGTGCTTTAAATCGCATGCGTGTAGCACCTCTCTCGATCATTAATGTATCCCTTCCTTTCCCTTGTGTTGTTATTACACCCTTCCCACCTATTCATGTAGCCTTTGGGAAGCTTACCAAATTGGGATTCCCACCCATGCTGCCATATTCTTTCCCAACGCTCTCTTCTTCCATTTCCTTCAAAATTTCATCTCCGCGCTCCACTCCAACTCCTACTCCACCAAATCCTTAATAATTCCCACTACTTCTCTTTCCATGGATTTTTCCACTTGTTCCTTGGTGAGGCTTGGGGTTCCCTAATTTTGGTGCTTACCTCTTCACTCACCCCCTTGCCTTGATCTTCTACTTCCTCCTCATCATTCTTCTCTTCTTCTTCCTCCTCATCATTCTTCTCTTCATCTTCCTCCTCCTTCGAGTCATGTATATCATATACAGATGGTCTTGACCTCCCTTAGGCTTGTCATCATCCCTATCACCAATGTAGGCCTCTAGCTCTCTATTTCCTCCGAGTCTACCTTTTCTACCATCTTCTGCTTCTTCCTAACTGGTGATTCTAGTATAGGAGATTCTTCCTTCTCTTTCTCCTTAATAAGCGGAACATGTTTCCTTAGTGATTATTCATGTGTGATGGATCCTTCATACTCTAGTGCCTCTTCTTCTCCTGGTATTTTCCTTGATCTGCACTTCTTCCCGCATGTGTAAGTGTTAGGCTTAGTGATTGCTTTCATGCACTCCACCGATTGTGTGGTTTGCACACTTGGTTCCTTCTTCTTTTGCACCTCTTCTCTTTCCCTTTTATTTGGTGTGGCATTTTTCCTCCTCGGGGTCTTCTAAATGGAGAAATCACTCTCTGTGATAGGATCCTTTCTCAAACTTAGGCCTTATACGTAGACATACCCTGTCAGAGCAAATCCCTTCCGCGATCAAGCAACATTATCTCGCTTCATCATCTGTACTTCATGGGATACATACTTCTCCACACATGTGTGCTTCTTATGGTATAAAGATTTCAATGTAGCTCGTGGTGGTCTTGGTCTACCTCACTAAGGTTAAACCTTAGCCTTTTGGCCTCCTTGAACCAATTGACCCCTTGCTTAGAAGTATTGCACGGTGAAGGAGAAGGGTAGCTTGCACCATGGGCTCTTAGTCCCATTTGTCAATGTAAACCTGCCAATGTAGAAATGTTGATAAACTAAAAACTTTCCTCTCTCCATCCATGAGCATGGGCAACTACTCAGGGATCCTCCATTCTACCCCAAATGCATCACGATTTTGCTTATACCACTTTTCTAAGTGAACCTTGTGAGCGATAGTCATGGTTTCACAAGTATATTTCAACCTTTTCGCGACGAGGGATTGTCTTCTTGATACTCCCAAACAAACTTCTCTGGCCCATAGGGCACTCCAATATCTGGAGAAGATGATGGTGAGGAGAATGTTTCCAATAGTATCTTTTCTCCTTCCTACACACTACTTATGATCTCATCCATAATAAAGGTGGACAAGTTATAGATGGTCCCTTCAGAGATATTCTAACATACATTTAACCATGCCTTGTTTACTTACATCCATCTTTCTCGATCATTAAGATTGGTGACCAAGCATGCGGTCGTCCTCATAACAAGGTCTGAATTTTTGTGATGTCAAAGTACCATGAACCCTTTTTGTAGTCATAAGCCTCCACAGTTTCCTTGATGTCCTCCTTATCATCCAAGTCATCATCTATGGATTCTCCTTCACAATTCAAGTCAATGAACTTGGATATCAACTGAGGTGTTATGTGTATCTTGTGTCCTGTAAAAGTAGAAGTGGTCTTCATGTATGCATGACATCAACCAATGATATATCCACTTGGGCTTACCAAAATAAGGAAACTCATATAGTTGTAATAGCCCTTCCTTCTCCAACTTTACTTTCACCTCATCACTTATATATTGGCATTCTATCTGGTGTCCTCTTGTTAGTTAGATGAACTAGTTCCAATGCCATTTCTTTCTCAGTAGTGCTCATGTGATGGTTATAATCGCTCATGGCCATTTGTCTCAAATGTGACACCCACTCTTTCCCAATAATACTTCATCTGGGTATTACATTTCTACATACCATTCTTCATTGGAGCTAATGAACGCAACAGTTTTCTTTTCCTTTTCCCTTTCCCTTATGTTTCTTTAGTGAAATGGTCACCTTCTTTGGTGTCATTCTTCTTGTCAAGTTAAAATTTAAAACTCCTTCTTGCTCTACTCTACTACTCTACTTAATTCTAAGGCTTAACTCATGAAGAAATCCTTCTCTCTCCATGCCCTAGCTAACCAAACCCTAACTAGGAAAACCATTCCACAAGATGGCGCACTTCAAAAAAACTCTCCCCATGCCCATGTACTCCTTCCACTCTAGTTTGCAGATCCACCCTAGTCACACACTTAGATCTCTATGATTCTTCTTCCTTCACACAAATCTCTCTGGATTCCCTAGTTCGCAAGAGCGCTTCAACTTTGTAATAAGCAAGGTAAAATAATGACTTTCCCGACCTCATATTTATAGTTTTTTCTCCTCTCCAGTAATAAATGCTATACCACCTACCAACGTACTTAGCATTAAATGCAGATTTTTCCACTAGGCTGACCTTAAGTGCCCTTACCCATGCACCCAATCCTACGAAAAACCTTCTACAACCTTCTAGCATGCAAAAATCCAATCTAACCAAGACTCTTACACATGCATCTACAATGCCAAAGGCACTTCTTCTATTTCCTTTACCTAATTTTTTCCTCTTTCCCTACCTCATGTTGTTCCTACGCTCTTCATTCTTCATACGTGGTATTTGTTATAGCCTTCTTAACACCACAATTCATTATCCACCATTTCCCACATGTTCTTTCTCAATCTTACGCACTTCCTTCTATTGGGCCACTCAACTTTTACTATTGGTTTATACTTTACTTTGCACTACTCCACCCCACACTAAAACAGATGCACGGTCCTTTGCACGCATACACAACTTTAGAAAATAATGTGGTTATAAATGCATAAGGTGCAAAACTGAAAAAAAAGAAAGGAACAAGCAACAAGAAAGGGAAACACAAGAAAAGAAAAATGTAAAGGGAAATCCTAAGCTAACTAGAAATACTACCTTATTTACAAACACCAAGAAGACTTATTTATAGTAGGGCTTCAACCTACTCCCATTGAAATGACCTGGTAATCTCATCCCATCTAGCGCTTGTAACTGGAAAGTGCCTAAATCAAGGATGTATGAGATGATGTAAGGTCCTAACCAATGGAATTTCAACTTCCCGGATGGCACAAAACTTGGAATCATATAACAACACCATCTTCCCAACCTCAAACTACTTGTTTTTTATATGACATCATGCCATGCCTTTTGTCTTTCCTTTTTCTCTTTCTGACTCCATCTAGCAAGTGATCACCTTTCATCTAACTACATCAACTTATCAATCCTCTCTTCCAATGCATTGTTCATCATCCAACCCTCCTGCATGCTGCTATATACATAGTGATGGTAACATGAATTCAACCGAAAACAACTTCCACACCAAACACCAATTAAAATGGTGTGGCCTTGTTCAACCTCTTGTAGGTTGTCATGTATGCCCATAGAATGACTGATACTTTGTCATCCCAATCTTGTCTTCCGACATCATATATTTTGGTCAACATGTGACTTAGTATTTTGTTAAATGCCTCAGTAGTTCCATTCACTTGAGGGTGATAAGGGGTAGTCTTATGATGGGCCACCATAAATTATGCTAATAAAATCCTAACCATTTCATTTAGAAATGTGTACCTCTATCACTTTTTAAGCTTAAAGGACAACCATACCTGCTGATTATGTTCTCCCATAAAATCTAGCAGTTATCACTACAATGTGCAATCCTTCAGTAGGCATTTCCTCTTCCCATCTTGTCAAGTAATCAGTGTAAGTAATGATATACCATGAACCAGTCCTTCATGCACGGGCTGAAATTGGCCCTACAAAGTCGATTTCCCATTTTTCAAATGGTTCAATGCTATTATTGGTCGTAAGGGAATTTCATCCCTCTTTCCAAGTTTTCCAAGGCACTAGAAATGGTCACAGGCCTTAAAAACTCAATACAATCCTAGTAGATGGTTTCCCACCAAATCCCTACCATTAGAATCTTCTCGTGTAGTATTTTCCTTCATAGTGTCCTCCTCCTACAATCCCACCATGCACTTCCTCCATAATTTCCACATGCTCATGTTCCAATACACATCAACATAGAAAACATCATCATGTCCTAACTTATACATATCTCCACTAATCAACATGTAGGGTGTGCATGCATACTACTAATTGTTTCCTCTCCAGAGCCTTCATCTCCTCTCCGGTCACACCACTTTTTAAGAATATACAATGATATCTTCCAAGTCCAGGGCACACAGCAATCCTAAATAGTTTCATTTCCAAAGCATGGTATCCTCAATGCTTTGCATCCTCCCCTGAGTCAATCCTTGATAAGTAAGTGGTTAGGTCCTCGAATTTCTCTTTTCCTAGTTTTACAACCACCATGAACTCAAACTCTTGGAATAATAGGACCCAACGACATATGTGCCCTTTGCAAAATGGGCTTGTTCACCAAGTATTTCAATGCCATGTGGTCTATATAGAATATAAAAGGGTGTTTCCAATGTATTGTCTAAACTTATGTAGCGCATGTAGATCATTGATAGTGCCTCACACTCAATAGTTGTGTAATTTTGTTCTGCTGGTGTCAACTTCCTACTTGCAAAACACAAGGGGTGATCAAAAATCCCCTCACCAGTTGTGCTAGTATTGCTCCCATGGTTATTCCTGAGGCATCAACATGTACATGGAAAGGCTTATCCCAAGAAGGAAAACATAGTATGGGTGCAAAGTGACAAGTCTATCCTTCAAAGTGTCAAATGCCTTCTTCTGCCTCTCCCCAATGAAAGGCACTCTTGTGTTTTAGTAATTCCTCCAAGGGTGTGGTGATCTTGGCATACCCTTTGATGAATTTCCTATAGTACCCTCATATGTCCAAGGAATCCATGCATTGCACTTTGACTAGAGGCTTCCCCAATCCCACAATAACTACAACTTTGGTGAGATCCACTAGTAATCCTTCCTTACATATAATATGTCCTAACAGGTTCCAAATGGAGTAAAGAAAGACACATTTCTTAATGTTGAGGGATATCCTCAATTTCCGACATCTCTCAAACATCAGCCTCAAATTGTCACAATGGTCTTTTACCAACCCATACATAGTCCAGTCATCCAGGTAAACTTGAAGAAATTTATGGATGAAGTCCTAAAATGCTTATACCACGATGCACGAGAACACAACAAGCACATTCTTCAATCCAAAAGGCATAACCATGTAGGAAAACTTCCCCATTCAAGTGGAAAAAGTTGTCTTTCTTTGGTCTTCCTTTGCAATCTTGACTTGGTGATACCCTGAGAACCCATCCGTGAAAGAGTAGACCTCACGCCTGGCTACTCCCTCCAAAATTTCTTCAGTAAAGGGGGTTGGGAAAGGATCGATGACACATACTACATTCAGTCCTTAGTCAACACAGATCCTTATTCTTCCATCCTTCTTGATACTTGATGACCATTGGGCTTATCCATTCTGATTCCTCCACAGCCTCAATGATACCAGATGCTATCATCTTGTCTATTTCTTCCTTGACCCATACACACAAATTTAGATTCATCCGATAAGGCCTCTTCCAAATCGGGCACACCTTCCTTCAACTTGATCCTCATCTCCCCCAAGGAATGGTGGATGCCTTTGAGTTCATGGTACCCATGAGGAACAAATCCTGGAACTCACACAACAATAGATCAATGACCTTTGAAACTTATTTTTCTGACCAATAGTCCCTAATGATAGCTTCCTTAGGTTTTTCTCTTGTCCAATGTTAACCTTATTTGTTTTCAAGGGCTCATGGTAGGCATGTGCTCACTCATCAAGCACTATCTATGACTTTCACATGTACCTTTAGAATGGTTAACATCCAAACTTTCCATCTCTTCACCATCTACTACATAGACCATTTTTCCTTTTTCCTTTTCAATGCACACATGCTCAAGTTGTATTTCTTCTAATTCTTCTTCATTAAGGCATGTCTCCAAACAAGGCTCACCTAGTAACTCTAGTATCCTATCTTCTACCATAGCACTATCTCCCATTGTAAGGTGCTTGACAACTTGTAAACCTTATCCACTGATGGCTTGGTACTCCATACTCAAAATCTTGAATGAGATCAGCCATTAACTCCTTCCAATTCCCTGTCTAATGGTGTGTCTCTAAGTGAATATACCATGCATGCACACAAACCTTGTAAGGTGGAATATAACTTATGCACCCATAATGAAGGTGGTAAAGCTTATGTGCCTTCCCATCTAGGCCTTCTCACAAGCTTGGATATGGAATGAGGTGGGCTCCTTGCCATGGTAGTCTTGATAATAATGGGCATTTCTTTCTAGAGAACCTTACAGAAAATGTGACTCTTACCTCATGCCATTCTAGGAGACTCTCATGATGAATTTCCCACCAACATGTCAGCAGTCCCAAGAAAGTTATAACTGAGCATACTTCTCCTTTTCATCCTCATTTTTCCACTGAGCCTCCATTTCTCGTAATAAGTCATCAAAGGTTTCTCTCCATAGTAACTTGGTAAACTTCTTTTTCTTCCTGTGCTTGACTGAGTGCCTTCATCACCCTTGTTATAGATCCTCTCAATTATCACCCAATCAACTCATAAGTCCCATGCACCCAATTGACACATGCTATGCTAGTTGTATCACTCACGGACGAGCATCTTCAAATTGATAACCCTCTCCATGGGATGAATTATCTCAGGATCTCTAATGAGCACACATAGATTCTATCGAGGAATTCCTCTCCTAAGGGCTCAGTATAGGGTGTTGATTTCCCATTTGTTAAAGGGATAATAAACCTTTCTTCCTTGTTCTCAAAACTGATATACCCCTTGTTAAACCAAGTTGATTGTTCTTATAACACCAAGGGTACCCAAGTAATGCTAGGAAATTATCCACCTTAATGAGTGCCAAGACTTCAAAGTCCCCAATGAACTTGGCCCCTTGAATAGTGATAACCACATCTTTCAAGACTCCAATGGGCATTTCTTTGTCTTGTTTTTTTCCATATACAACACATTCAAGATGGTTATAATGCGGGGCCTTCCCATTTGATGTCATGCATCTAAGGTGAGAACATTGACCTCCACTCTGTGTCAATGAGGATATTTCTTAGAAGCCACCCATCAACAACTACATTCAATGTAATCTCTTTATCATAGTTCAAGGTTATGAGGAGGAAGGTTTTCATGCAAAACCTACCTTTTGTGCTCTATCCTTGTGCATGGTACCTTCTCCCATAGCCATTCTCCTAGCAAGGGAATAATATTCTCTTACCTTAACATCCTACATACTTCCTTGACTTCATCCAGGTCCTCCTTCGGAGCCTCAACATTCTTCCTTTTCTCCAACTGCTTTGATTTCTCCTTTAGACATTGGATTTCCCTTAAAAATTTGAATCACATCCATAGTCTCTTGATACACTTCCTTTTGATGAGTAGGGTCTGATACTTCCCATGTACCACTTCTTCCCTAACAACCAATTTCTTGTCTTGGCATCTCCTCACACACATAGCCTCTCACCCGCATCATCACTAGTATAGGTTCTAATCCTGACTCACATGCCACTCTTAGCATCCACTATGGGTCAGCCTTCTTTATACTCACCATCCCAATGCCTTTGTATTTCTAGTTTTGTTGGCTCATGTGCTCAAACAAACTCAGGGAACTCCTCGTACTTATGTTTTTTTCCACACCATGAGCACTACAATAGGTCAAGACACTCACGCTTATAATGCTCTATAGACCCATAGTTATAACAGGTTCCTCACAGGAACTCACTTCTTCCTCCATCCATGGTTATTATGACCATGAAATCCTCCATGAAAACCTCTTCCACGTGCTCCTCCATCTGCATGCCCTTCATAACATGATCATCATCCTTGGAACTACTTGCAAGACTAGTCTGGCACACACAAGATCAATAACATCATGAATCTAGTCAATCAATCTAGTAATCCTTGGTATCATGGGTCATAGAGGTACAAATCTTGCAATAGAAAGAAAATTCTTGTGGATTGCACACTTGTAGTAGAGGACACCTATTTGCATCATGATCCCCATGGAAAATCTCATAGTCTATCGCCATGGCATGTACCAAATTTCGAGGGAAACTATCCTTTACATGCCTTCCACTTCACAATTTGTACACCAAAGACCACTACGAACCTCATGCACTTGAGTTTGTAGATAAATTCTCCAACTACTTGGCCATTACAGCAATTTGAGCCTCCAAAAAGGGCTAACACCAGTATCAATGCTCTCCAACAACCTCAAGCATGTAGGAAGCTTCCAAGGCCTCACATGGGTCTGTGAAAGTCTTGTGTGACAAGTGCCCTTCTAAATGGTGTTATCAATCCTCCAACAAACCATTGAGCATGTTGAGAAGGGTGAATGTCATAGGATAGTTTTGACAAGAGAGTCTTAAACCATGTGTCATACTCCCACACACTCTCTGCCATTCCTTGTTGGATCTCCTTCGAGAAGTGTGATGCTCTTCTGCTCAAATTCAGGGATATGGAACTCTACTAGGAAGGCATTCTTCAATGCAGTGTAATCTACCACCGTTTGATGGGGGTCATACTTTTGATACCAACTATGTGCGCGCCCTTGCAATGTTGTTGCAAACTAACTTACCTTCCACTCCGGGGTAGTGATCCCTTTCACATGTCATAGTAATTCACACTTTTTACATGTTCTAGCATCCTCAATACCCCGTAGTCCTAGTAAGTGTAAATACATCTCAAAAATACTTGTGGAGGTGGCTGAGGCCCTTGTCCTCCTAATCCAGAGCCTTGTTCCTCTGGTGTTTCCTCCTCCACTAGATCCACTAGATCCACTAGTCCTTGTTCCTCCTACCCACCAGATCCTCTAGATCCACTAGGTCCACCAAGTCCTCCAGCTCCTATACCACCAAATCCACCTCCTGTAGCCGGAAAATGGCCTAAAGTGGTCACACCTAGTGTTCCCAACATCCCACTAAACTACGTGTCGATGGTTTGTGATATTGTCCCACATCACGCAGTGTGTCCCACAACTTCTAGATGTGATACCCAAACCTTGTGTATTTGCACCTTGTCCAAAAATTCCTCCAAATACCGAGAATGGTTTGTGCAGCCATGGATGTCCCAAATGAGAAATTATATCTCCTAGGGCATAGATCAGTTACTCCCACCAATACCAACTGGGTTAACAATACTTCTTCCTTGATCTAAAAACCAAGCACTAATGTTGGTCACAGGTGGGTTCAGATGCACACCAATGGCTCTCCTTTCTCCATGTAATGAACTCTCATCAAAATCTGAAGGGGACTCTCTCCCACACTTTCCAAGATGGGGTAGCACAGACTTCTCAGTTCCACATCCTCTGCGTGAACCTCAACTCCTTCCCGCAATGTCTACCTCCATAGATCCATCACACTTACAACCTCACATTGTCTAGTTATCTCCCTTTCACGAGCTTCACTATACTTGAGTCATCTCTCCTCCCTTTCCTTTTTCAGCCGTAATTTCCACCATCTTCCTCCACCCTAGCTTCCTCACCCAACACTCGAGAAGCTTAGCCAACCATAGGGAAATGCCTCTAAACTTAGGGTAATGATCAAGATCTTCATATCCAAAGGGATAACATGTAAAAATGATCCTCTGGGCTCCCTCAGAAACTCAAACTCAACAACTTCTAGGTAAGAATACGTAGAAATGGCATATTCCAAAGTATAACTAGTCATAGAATCCTTTCCACCAGTGATCAACAACACGCGTCCAAGTCATATCTGCATCTTGCAGCCTCTGGTAATCATCTTGGGTCCATATGCATGATCTATAGTACCAGCTCAATCTGATGCATATGTTGAAATACATCCATATAGTTCTACTAGAAAATAGTAGAATAACATCTCATACAACTCATGGTACAAGTTCTCTTCTACCCATCTACATGCATCAAACTCAGGTCTAATGTTGATCTTTGAGAAAACTCATCCTCTCATGCTCTTAAACCATGCTTCAACACTTTCCAAGGTTAGACGTTTGGTCATCATCACGCATCACAGGACCAAGATGTATGCCATTTCTCACAACAACTTCAAAAAGAGGTCCCAAAAATGGAACCAAGATGTAGTCATTTTTATA
This sequence comes from Taxus wallichiana var. yunnanensis, assembly GCA_018340775.1. Taxonomy (NCBI): domain Eukaryota; kingdom Viridiplantae; phylum Streptophyta; class Pinopsida; order Cupressales; family Taxaceae; genus Taxus; species Taxus wallichiana. The sequence continues at coordinate 172,324,688 of CM031237.1, forward strand.
CCCTAGAACAATAGTCTAATCCCATGCACATCAACCTATCACCTAACGGGCATTGGGCACTCACCCAAGGCACGCGTGGCAAGCATTAAGCCCCTCCTTTATATGAGTCTTGTGAGAATACATCCTTAATGACATATTTAGATGCAAGAAAGAAAAGAACCATGCATTCATTCTAAGATATTAGGATGAGTTATCATATCAATGCATCCATTCAGATAACAAAAGAGAAGTATCAAACAAAATACATAACTAATTCATAACACAAAGGAAATGCACTAGGGTTTATGCTCATGAACAACATATATTCTTTAGAACATAACCTTATATTCATGTTAACAAGTTCAATAACCACATTACATTCATTAAGGCCATAACAGACCAATATAACAATGCATATCAGAGTCATGCATCAGACCCTAAGCTATGCTTTCCACATTACAAAACTAGTTACAAACCCATCCCTCTAAATATGTCATCACTCCTACAGTTCTCCTAATCCCAACCCAAAGGATCCTTCATTATTCTTGAGAGATTTTCTTATCCAATGCTTCATGATGTTGCTCTTGGTGTGTGTGTCTCTCCATTTTATCCTACCTGAGCATTTCTATATATAGCTTTAGTCTCCATGCCTTCCTGAGATAACAGATCGGTTTCCAAGTGTCCATGTGGTCCTCCAATGGAGCATGCTTCCTTCGATCCGAGATCTCCACTCTTTGCAATGATGTCTTTTATGGATCCTTCCATCGCATTCATGGAATATTCCATTCTTGACCATACAAATGCTATCGCTAAGCTGGCACCTTATCCACTCTACATGCTAGACAGGTCATACTTTTCTCGTGTGCTTCCTGGAATGATGAATATGGCTAAGTCCCAAAACGCTAGAACCCTTCCTATGCGCCTTCACCTTGTGCACCCTTCTTCATATATACCCCACGCGTCCACACACCTTCTTGCACTTAGCCAATATTCCGAGGTCCAACAGAAGAGAAAGCACAACGAAGAAGGAGGAAGGGCACACAAGGGAAATCTTCCAAGGTATACAACCAAGAGCATGCGCAACTCCGAAAACTTGATGTTAGAGCCAAAATGGAACTCGCAAGTTTTCTAAATAACCCAAGTGATTATTTATGACAACATAAAATAACAAGTCAATCAATCTTCATCATGTGGATCGCATTAGGAATGAATTTAAATGTCTTATGTACAAGTTGTGTTATATTGTTAATTTTCTTAGTTAATTGTTTGACCAATTACAAGTTTATCATTTGTCACCTTAGTTCATTTACACACACTTTGTGTATACATTTACTATGTATATTGGGTTTTTTTTACTTTTTGTTTATTGTGTGTTTTTATTACACACATAATGAGTTAATCATCTTGGTTATTTAATAATCATTTTACAAAATCTATCGTACAAAATTATGGCAAGTTTATCTAAAATACAAAATCTGGATGGAAACTAAAGCTATGAGCAGTATTAGTCATATCATCATTACATTCACTCATGCATCTCATTCAAAAACCAAAAACATCATATCAACATAATTCATTAGTCACTAATGTCACATCATATGTCTATCGTATATCATCTACCATCATCAACACAAACCACCATTATATTTAATCCTTCTTCCAATCCCTAATCCACATCCCAAAATCCTATTTTGGCATTCACCCTTTGTTTCTCCTTTTTTGATTGTGTTTTTCCTATTTCTCATATGGAAATTTTATATTCCTCTTATCAAGCAAATGTCCACCACTTTTTCCCACCACCCATTCGTTTGAGGGTAACTCCCTTAGCATAATCAAATTTTTTTCGCGACATCCAAATGCTTCACTAGGGAAAATCAAGTAGCCCACCACACTTATTCATCATTTGTTCAATGATCCACATAAGTCTACTATCTTTAAATTGTTATTACTTTATAATAAATAGGGGTAAATGTAGACACACTAAAATATCACATCACACATTTTAAACCTCTAAGATTATCATGCAATCACTTCACGATACATTATGACCATTTCCACCATATTATGACCACTTTTGATACATTTTTCTACTTTACGACCCTTAACGACATTGTCACGAATCACACTTGTATCATCTCCACAAATTCCCTAATTACCTATATTACTCGTACATAGTACCGAATCATTAATTATTCACATTACATATCTTATTGCACTCATACTTCACTCCTAGGATTAATTAATTAATCCCATCACTCTCATTATATACTCCTTATTCCATTAGCTAAACTTCATTGGCTAATTTAATATTTTAAATAAATAAAAATCAATTATCTACTCACCTTTCATTTCATCTTTAACTTGCTTCCACTTCACTAATTGACATCTCAAGTTGGATAAAGCAAATTAAATCATGACTAAGGCTAAAAATCATTAATTATATTCAAGAGGACAAGTTTAAATTAAATCAAATCATAGATTTGAGTTAACTAAAACATATCCCTTGAATCATGGCTTTCCAAATTAAAGAAAAACTCTCTCCAAGATAAAACTCACATCACTTTTGGGTGAATAAAACAAAAGACATGAAATGTTGATTAAAAAAAACCTTTAAATATTCAAAAGACATGCCACATTTTTCAAACTCAATGACAACTCACTCAATCAAGCTCAAAACAATATTTTTCTTGCCACTCAAATTGGAAACTCAGACAAATCATTTAAGTCATGCTTTAGTTAGCCTTATATCAGAAAACCAATCACACAAATCAAGGCTTTGGGATTATCTTCCCTAATCTATAAATAAACACTCATTCATCTCCATTAATCATCTTCGGAAGCTTAATAATCTACATTGTTATTGTGTCAAATTACCATTCAATTTTACACACCATTATGTTGTCCATTTGATCAAGAATATATCAATCACATCCAATCATTCATTTGTATTTCTCTTAGTTGAAATATACTTCCACTCAAAACATTTTTGGAGCAGCCACATCCATTTGATCATAGAGATTCAACATGCTCTGCTTCATTCCAAGATTTATACAATATCATCATCGATTGCAAGGAGATACAAATGAAGGATTGAGTTTGCACATTATGTTTGTTTTCTTCCCTTATTTTGTATTTTATCTTGTAAACATTTTGCAACAAGGTAGAAATGGAAAACTCTAGAACAACTAGGGTTTGAGCAAGGCTAAGGACTCGATCAACAAGAAGGTTCACCAAATGAATACACCCTATGAAATAAATATGGTTTTGGATTAGGATGGAGTTACTATTTATTTATCTTAGGATTTAAGGTTAGTAGTAGGAAATATATATTCATATTATTAATTATAAAATGACATGGAGATTTGAATATACTATTATTAAAAAATCATGATAGAATATTATAAATGTAGACACAAAATCATGCACTTTAGACATTATTTAGTCACGGTCTCATACTACTATTTAGAAGGTTTTTGAGTGAAGAAAGTACTAATTAACACTTGTCTTTTGGGCATCTTCTCTTATTTTATTTCGTGATTCCCAAACTTTTACACCTACATGCCCATTCATCTTTAATAATTTTGAGTTATTTTAGCCTCATTGGGCGCCCATGATAGTCTTGGTACCTCTGGCCCACCAGGGCGCCCCGATCCTTTTTTCACTTTCTCACCACTTTTTGGACTCTTTCTAGCCATTTGAGGTCTTTATATTTTTGGTAGTCAGCCATTTTGGGGTTAATTACGAAATTAGATCAAGAGAACCCTATAAATATATAGCTATAAGACCATAATGAGGAACAAGCACTAGTCACTACTATCATCCACCTAGAGTTGCATCCATTTAGAGATTATTTGCATCCATTAGCTTCATCACAAGGAAAAGGTTGGTTCATTTACATCACACAAGCATAGGGGAGGGATTTTATTCTTTTCCATGCACACATTCTATTATATTTTCTACATGTAGTTATTTATCACTACTTCACAAAGTCTGCAACTCGCACAAGAGCATCTAGGGCACATGATGTGCACACGCGTGCACACACACACACACACACACACACACACACACACACACACACACACACACACACACACACACACACACACACACACACACACACACACACACACACACACACACACACACACACACACACACACTAGAACTACATTTGGGTTTGAAATATAGTGCAACACTCAATTAGTAAGCCCATTATTGTGGAAACTAAGGTCAGTCTAACCAATTCATTTTCATTCTTATTTTTTTAGGGTTTTGATACTTCTTTTTAGTCTTTTGTAGGTCTTATATATATCTTGGATTATTAGCGACACCTGGCGTAGTGCAAGGATTTGATGCGACACACAACAAGGGTTTTAGACCACCTATAGGACTGTGAAACTCAGCCTCCTGATCTTTTACATAGACCAAGGTGCCCATTTTACATACTGAGCATCCGCAGTGCCCCATCCCTCTCCAGTGCTCCAGGTCTAGCTAGCAACTCATATCCTTCCTTTTCGGGACCTCTACACAATCGTTCTTGTTTTCTATTCCTCTAGTCATTCCTGTAACACAATCCCACAAGATCATCAAATCAACTGAGTTCTTTCCTCTTCTCTCTTGCACATTAGGGTTAGCATTTCCTTTTACATAGTTGCTTGGGTCATTTACATACTTCTTTACTACATTTATTTATTGCATTTACATGTCATTCTAGATTAGATTAACTATAGGATATTTCCACATTTTAGTTAATCAATAAATCATTGATAAGAAGGTGAAAATATAAGAAAGAGGGTGTACTTAGTTACAAAAATAGAAAGTTGATCAATAAGTATCAAGAGGGTAAAACCCTAGAAATAATATGGAATTGCTTTATCCCTAAATTTAGGGGTACAAAACTAGCGATTCTGAAAAAATTTAGATGCACACAAAACCATTTGGTGGTTCCACACATTTTTGAATTTTTGTATGGATAATTATTGGCTTCCCAAGAATTTATGTTCTATGTGAATCTTTGAAATGTGCTTTATTGTGAAACCCTATGTGGCGTACATGTATGAAACCCTCTATATGATCTCAAATAGATTCAAACCCTAACCATGGGTTGGAGACCCTATATAAAGGTTTGTGGTTGGGTTGAAGTGAAATCCATACACCATCTATGCTATCAATACTTTGAAGAGGCCTCGAAACCACATTTATTTCTCCATCTAGCATTTGATATCTATATGAATATAACTAGATATGACAATTTGATCACTTGATAATCCAACAATGTCTTAGTGCTCTTAGATTTAATTGGTTTGGATGGTATCTAGCTTCAAAAGTTCAACTATATAACCTAGTTGAGTGTGATTCAAACCTATATATGTGTTTCTCCTAATGTGTGCGTTACTTTATAGGAATTTAGGAGACTTTGGAGTTCTTTAGGTATGATATTGGCAATGAGTGCTCTTGAAATTTTTAGGTGATTAAATGAATGCATTTGACATGATTATATAGTGGTTCGTAGGTATAATTTCACATTAAATCCCACCCATGAAGAAATAACTAACCCTTGGAAATATATCAAATTGAGAAATTGACCATTGGGTGTCTAACGATGAAACTACCGAGCTTTTGGACCAAACTGTTTCGTGGTTTGGTCCATATTTGGTGATCTTGCATAGGTAGGGATTGAGGTGTGTGAAAAAATTGGGCATGAAACTTGGAGGTGATAGATTGTTGTGGATTAATGCAAGTAATAGCATAAACAACTGAGTAGTTTTGTTGAGGAGATTAAGTCGTGAGGAGACTAAGGATACACAATTAAGCTTCAATTGTGTGCATAGCTCATGAACTGGTGATAAAGCTAATGCTTTCATAACCAAATTTAGGCATCTATAAATATGAATCATACTAAACTTTTTAGCCAAAATGAATAATCCATGACTCAACCGTAACACTCCTTAAGGGAATAACAATAATCATAGTATTATGGATATTGAATAATCATCAAATGTAAAATCAATCTGATGGTATTTTTTTATATATTTTGTTCTCCAAAATATTTGCTTTCTTTTCTAGAATTCATTGCAAGTTGTTAGAAAATATGATCCCCTTCTTTAGAACATGAATATGCCCGCAACACCTTGCATATCAATTGAAAATGGATAAATTTGATGGGGGTTAGATCCCCACATTATTTTTAGACCCTTATTATTTTGAACAATTTTTTAAAAAATGACTCAAGTAAAATGTATCTCAACAAGAACTCAATCGTAATTCAAGTGTCCTAACCTTTACCATTTCACCGATCTAATCTTCATGCAATACATTAATCTTAGTTGTTGTTCTCTATATGCTTGAATTATGCTTTTGGCCCGAAGTCAAAATAAATAAATACATTATGATTATATTTTGTTTTTCCTAAATGCACTTATGTATTTATAAACTTCTTAAATTCAAAGTAGGACCATATTGATGTGCAATAGGTAGAAAAAGCTAACAAAGAAAGATAAGAAACCCCAAGGATATGAAACAAGGGTCAAAAGGGCCCATAAACAAAGTGAACAAAAATGTAATGGTACATTTCTAACATATTAGAACCATATTGGTACAATTAGAACTCGAAAAAAATTGAACAACCACAAACTAGGGGAAGAAAGAGAAAACCATGGAGGAGATAATAAACACAAGGAAGGGGAAGAAGATAAGATCAATCAAAAATGAATAATGAGTCGACAAAAGAAAGGTAGATTCGAACATGTCGAAAATTGAATAAAATACGGGAAGATGTCAAAATCCAAACACAAGGAATACTTGCCAAAAAGAGTCAAATTAGACCAATAATCAATAAACACAAAGAATAACCATAACAATTAATGGTACCATACCAAAAGTAGGTGCTTACAAATTATTAAATATGTACCACAAGAAGCGAGCTATTTCTTTCGTAACAAGGAGTCCATCAAACTATCATGTTGCATGAGTGGGACTTGAACATAGGCTACATTTAATTGCATGCACCCTTTTGTAACACTACACCACCATTCAATAGACTCTTTCGAGAATAATTTAATTAAATTAATAGTATTAACATTATTTGTGGGATGTTTACTTGGGAGGAACATTAAATATAATCCATTAATTGGAGCTTCTTGCCCTTCATATTTACCATCCCTCATGCTACTAACAAATACTTATGGTGCTTGTGTGTTAAGTGATACAATATGGTACTTTACGATTATTATTAACAATATATGACATCAAAAATGATATCATATTAAGACTCAATGATGATAAATTAAACACAGTGACAAAAATATGAAACTTACACCCATGACTTAAACCACCTAAAATTATGACCGAGAAAAAACAACCTTAAAAATAAGAATATTTTTACTTTATCAAACAAATAGAAATTATATTCTATTTGTGAAAATGCAAACCCTAATAAACTAACCGAAACCACCCATAAAATTCCCATATTGGGGTCACTCTAAGGTGTACTATAAGTACCTGATATATGACATGATTTGAAGTTAGGAAACCGACCCTAACCACCCCAAAGACAAAAAGAACCCATTACCAAATCTATCTACCCACCAAAGATATTTGTACCTTTACACTTTAGACTCGAATTGTTGCCTAAGCTCTAAAATTTCTCCGAGATTTTTGCAATTTTTGCACCTTTATTCGTTGGATTGTATTTGACTCCACCCTTTTGTTTTTTTATCGTTTGCCCAAATGCAACCACCGCCATAACATTGAAATTCCCTAAAATTTGTGCTTTATTGACTAGTATGATTTAAAATATCAAAATCACTTTATTGAAATAATTGAATGGAATGAGGGCGTGCCATTTATGGTAGATATATTGAGGGATTAACGAATATTCAATTAGGGAAATTTTTAATATAAGGTGAGCATTGTTGATCAATTTCAATATGAGTAGAATCCACCGGGATCTTAACATATGTTGTGAATAAATCATAGGATATCAACATTTTTGTTAATGTGATGGAGAAGATATAATTAAATATAACGCGATGAATAAGCATCTATTTATATCAAAGTTTTCCTTTAGTTAAATAGTGACAACTTTGATCTCGGTTAATTAATTTGTAAATATAAGTCCACTCTAAAATACCAAACCGAAATGTTTATTAAGGCACTTACAAATTTTCATGACATATAATAACCTCTCTCAAGCGGAAGTCAAAATCTTAAAGATCGTCTAGGAAAGATCGTGACCCATCCAAAGATAAATAATATTTTTTTAAAAGGCCCGAAATAGAAGGATATTAAATTTGTATTGAGTGAATCGAATTTGATTTTCCAAAACTATGGCAACTAAGTACTTAGATTAATATAATCATAGGTAAAATACATTTAGTTTTTTGGTCTAGTGTGTACCATACCCTTAAGTCGTAAAAGGAATAAAATGTACAAATTTAATGATGAGCCGTCCATTACGATACCGTGAAGAACCGTTGGTCCCCCACGTGATATGGATGGCCCACTTGACCCCATTTGACCACGTCATCATTATGTCGGTGACACGTGGAGACTCCCACAGCATTCAACGTGGTCCAACACGCTTAATAATATTGGCCTGCTAAAGTCTTTTTCACCCTACTTGATTATTTATTTCTCATGATTTTTTCGTAAGGTGGGGGTGGACGTTAGGATTTTTCTTTTTCCAATTCACCGTGGGGACCTTCACCTAACGAATCTAATAACTACGTATAATAATCATTCATTAGACATTATCAACCTCGAGATCATCATTGTCAATATAGTTTTATTTTTTTCTAGGATTTATGAGTTCCTTGGGTTCCCCCTAGGTTTGGCAATACAAAGGTTAGCCACGGTTTCTAATTTTACAAGTGTTGTATTGTCAATGGGGGACAAGTGAAGATAAGGCCTTGCAATTATCACCCCCTTTTGCAAATTGGGAGGATGAAGGGTCAAGGAAAGAGTATTGATTGATGGGAGCAGTTTAGGGCAATTATGGGCATTTTTTTCCCATGATTTGGAGCTTAGTACAACTTTTATGGACTCTGCACTTGATTGCATGTCATTGCTCTATGTGGAGGTGTGGAATAAACAAGGCATTACATGTGAAACAAACAAGGAATTAAATGTATATGTGACATCCCTTTAAAGTTGTTGTCATTGTAGTGGGTCAATAGTAGAGAGGGATGATGTGGACTTTGGACCTTACCTAACCATTGAAGAGTCATCATAAGGACGTGCACACTTAAATTTGAATATATTTCTTTGAACTCTATGTCACTCTCTTTCAATCCACATAAGTCTAGATCATAGCTTTGGTAGGGAATAGTTTGTAATAATAAATAGTTAGTAAAGGATTGTATATTCTAGAATACAAGATTAGATTGTCTTAATATCATTATTATTCTGATATGATTACTCGTTTTATAAGTTTGTTTTTATGAGTGTTCAGTACTCAATGAAAGAATTTCATATATATATAAATATAAAAGTGAATATATATATATTTTTATATAGTTATTCTTTATTTTATATTTATTTTAAAATACAATGGACCATTATATTATATAGTTACATAGTTTTGTTATCATCTTATTAATAATTATAATATATTTTTGATATTGTCTTACTTACATAGTAGCTTAGAAAAGTGTGTTAAACATGTCATATAAATATTCTACGATGACTATCTTTTAATTTAAAAATAAAAATTAAATCATGATTGTCAAATCTAACCAATAAAATTTATCAAGATCATTTATTTCAATAACCGTAACTTAATAATTCTTATGAATACATATGATTTCACCTTAATGATAGAAGTCGAATAATATATGTTTTATTATTCAATATATATTATAATTAAATTTAAATTATATAAAATTTGGTTGTGAGGTTATATATAATACAATATATATTTTATATATAAATATTCTTTTATTTTATATTTACTTCAAAATAAAATGGACCATTATATAATTAAATAGTTTTGTTATCATTTTATTCATAATTATACTATGTTTTTGATATTGTCTTACTTTACATATTAGCTTAGAAAAGTGTGTTAAAGATGTCATACAAACGTTCTACGATGACTATGTTTTAATTTATTTTTTAAAATAAAATCACGATCGTTAAATTTAACTAACAAAATTTATCAAGATCATTTATTTTAATAACCACAACTTGATAATTCTTATAAATATATGACTCGATCTTAATGATAGAAATAGAATAATATAGGTTTTATTATTCAATTTGGTATAAGTTAATTCATCATTATTCTTGAGAATGCTCGTGTGAATAATGTGCTCAATAGGTGGCATTGTAATAGTCTTGTACTTATACTAGGTTGTTGACTCATCTAGAGAGTCGTCTTTTTTGTTCAACATCTCTCTTTGCTAAACTCGCCACTCTAATTTTGATGATTTTTTATACTTGTTGTAAAGTATTTTAGTGTTGTAAATGACTTGTAGTCTTGTTAAGTCCAATATCTATAAATATCGCACTATGTTTTTCATTATTGTAATGTTACGATTTGGTGTGTAACTCTATTTATGTTCCCGTATTCATTTCATTTGGTAGCGAGTAGAGTTATGCTACTCAAATTTTGATCTAGAGTGTGTTCGGGAAAGTTTGGGGAGGTTTTAGAAAGATTGCATCACGTAGATGTTCAAGAGGAAGAGCTATATGGTCGCCTCACTCTCAAATCTTCTCTAGCTCAAAACCTACACAAAGTATGGAAAAAATGAAAAATATCATTTTTCGCACAATTGTAATAAGGAGTTACATATATGTGAACTAAATAGAGTTTTGCAAGTGTTTAAGGGCCCCGCTCGAGTCCTTAAGCTCTTGTAGAGCTCTATAAGTTGAAGAGTTGAGATCCATAAGGATGTGTTGGAGAGATATTCATATTCAATACCAAACAATTACCTCACCCCACCGAGCTACTTGACTTTGAGCTTGATTCCCTCCCCATGCAAACTTGAGTTGGCCTTTTGTATTCAAACCTAAGCTCATTACACATATCAATTGAGCTATATATTCTATGTTGATTTGATATCCAACTTGAGCATATCTCCTAGTATGGCACGAGTCACTTCAATACCAATAACAATTTAAATTTATGTTCCAAGGTGGGATCTCTTCAAATCGTAGATAGCAGATCCTCGCAACGTTCCCCAATTAACTGCAAGTTCTAGATCATTGCATCATGACTACATAAAACCCATGCTTGAGTTCACTTGGTTCTATGCTTTCTTAAATACATCATCCCAACAAGGTGGATTACAATAAGAAACAATAATTATATTCTATAAGGCATGATGGTAGGTGATCCCGAGCTCATCCTACTCTCTTTTCCCTTTAGTGTGTTACTTGGATGACGCCTTCACATGACCATGTTCGTGTTTCAACTATCCATCTCATCACTCCTTGCTCGGCCTTGAATACCCTTCTCTAGAGCACCTTACGATAATGATAAAAAAGTGGCTTGAGCTAACAACATATTATAAGGTTGGGATCCCTTTTTAGGGTTTGTTTTATTTTATTTTTTAAAATCTTTACACTGATTTTTTACAATATAAAAATCATATCTCCCATATCACAACCCAACTAAGATCTCGACACTCTTAGCTAGTCCAACTCGCCTAAAGCACTTCCCAAAGGGAAAATTCATGAGTTCAACCTTATCCTCAACCCCTCCTTGCTAAAAAATAATCTACATATTTTACCACATAAAACAAATATTTCCTCCTATATAATCAAAACATTAGAGCTCGCTCCTTTAAAGAAGCTTGTTTGCTCCAAAGATATTGCAGAAACCAAGAGGTTGGGAGTTATATTCCCAACATGACCAACACGTTTTAAAAACTTAGCTTTGGCCCTTTCTAGACCTTAAATATAAGTTAATTATTTTATATTCATAAAGTGACAACTGACCAAGTGGCAAGATGAAACAACTAAGGCATTTGGTGAGGAGCGTTCTAGAGTTCAAACCCTACCCAACCACCCCATGTGCTATTTCACTCCAAAATATTAAGAGGGAAAAATAAAAATCAAAAGGGAAGCCAATTTATTTTACAAAAACTAAAACACAAGAGGGTGGGGGTAGGGAGAAGGGGTGGGGGTAGGGATTAGGGGAATTATTTATTTTTATTTGTATTATTTTGGTTGGAAAAAATAAAAATCACACCAATCTTTCTACTTTCCCAAAAAAATTAAACAAATATATTTTTGAAAACTCTCTAAGACCCACCTAGGAAAATTGATATTGGGAAATTTTGATGCTTTATTTTTTTCATAAACATCCATGGAAGGCTAAAAAGGCTAAAATTGTGCTTTTGGTTGTTTTCAAAGGGGGAGAAAAAAATTACAATTTTAATTTTTGCTCTAATTTATGTAATATATTTCCATTTCAAATTGTAAATTGTGTAAAAAACTTAAAAAATAAAAAACACAAATTTGATATTTTTAATCTCAAAGAATATTCCGTATTAGTAGTTCCTCTAGCACAATACCACACTTATGGGTAAAGTCATCGTGCTTTGGTATGTTGCATCCAATGCCCGATATAGATGCAACCACAAAGTTTTTGACATCATCATTATATATTGTCAAGGAGAAATAAGGCTACCTTTTTTTGGTCTTATAGCCATCTCTTTGTAACCCATTTTCCATGATTATTAGGTGTAAATCCTGAAATTGAGAAATTCCAATAATATAGGGATAACACCCATGTATGAGCATTCCCCTTCAAGTAGGTGGCATTGATTAGATGAATCATTTTCATGTATTTTCTAAGTACGCATAACACTTTTATTTTTTGCATTAACATCTCTCTCATGTATGACCATGTATATTGAGATGACGAACTTATTTCCTTAGTGATGTGTATATCGAAAAGGCACATGCGTAGGGAGGTTTGGTATATCTATTTGAAGGTATATATAAAGGGGATCCATTTTTGGAGTAAAAACAAACTAATCCATCACCTTGATACAATTTATGCATAAAAACAATAGAAGATGGTATCCTACAAGATTCACAACTCATATGTAGAGAAAACTATGATGCATGGAAAATCAAGATCAACATTTTTTTGAAATTTTATTATATATGGAATGTTGTGGATGGGTATTTCAAAGAAGCATCCTAAAAAATTGATCAACAATGCATGTTTGGTAGAGCTAACAAAAATAAAAGCACATCATTATGATTGGTGTAATAGATGAGGTCCAACCTCACATAAGAGATGTAGAAGCAACCAAATTAACTTGGTATAAACTAACAATAACATATGAAGCACAAAATCATAATACAATCATCCATGTCATTGCTCATGTCATTTTGATTATGGATCTCTACACTTGATTACATGGCATTGCTCTATGTGGAGGTGTGGAATAAAAAGGTTTTATATGTGAAAGAAACAAGGAATTAAATGTATATGTGACATCCTTTTAACTTAGACATATTTGTTGTGATTGTAGTGGGTCAAGAGAGAGAGGGATGATGTGGACTTTGGACCTTACCTAACCATGAAGAGTCATCATAAGGACGTGCACACTTAAATTTTAATATATTTCTTTGAACTCTCTCTCACTCTCTTTCAATCCACATAAGTCCTGGATCATAGCTTTGGTAGGGAATAGTTTTTAATAGTTAATAGTTAGTATAGGATTGTATATTATAAAATACAAGATTAGATTGTCTTAATATCATTATTATTCTAATATTATTACTTGTTTTAGAAGTTTGTTTTTATGAGTGTTCGATACTCAATGAAAGAATTTCATCGATTTTTTAATGTATTTAAGATTTGGTTATATATATAAGTTCTTTATTTTAAAATAAAATAGACCATTATATTATATAGTTACATAGTTTTGTTATCATCTTATTTATAATTATAATAAGTTTTTGATATTGTCTTACTTTACATAGTAGCTTAGAAAAGTGTGTTAAAAATGTCATATAAACGTTCTACAATGACTATCTTTTAATTTAAAATAAAATAAAAATAAATCATGATCTTCAAATCAAACCAATAAATTATCAAGGTCATTTATTTCAAGAACAACAACTTAGTAATTCTTATGAGTACATATGTCTTTACCTTAATGATAGAAGTAGAACAATATAGGTTTTATTATTATTATTATTTTACACACACACACATCATAATTAAAATTAAATTATATATAATTTGGTTGTGAGGTTATATATAATACAATATACATTTTATATATAAATATTCTTTTATTTTATATTTGCTTTAAAATAAAATGGACCACTGTGGTTCATTTTAAGACACCCCTATAAAATTGAAGGTGGAAAATACCTGGCGAATATCTCCGTAACCAGTTTCAACTAAAAGGTGAATTTGACAGTATTCAAAAACAAAATTTTCACCTGGTTTTTCATGGCTCCATCAGTGACGTGCGACAACAAGACGTCAATAACCACTCCTGACACGCGTCAATGGAACGTCAATGGTCTAGACTGACGCGCATCACTGGCGCGACACTGGTTCGTAATGACGCACGACGCCGGCTCCCAATGACGCACGACACTGGCTCGTAATGACGCGCGACATTGTCTCCTACTGTCGCGCGTCACTGTCTGGTAATGACGCGCGACACTGCCTCCTACTATCGCGTCACGCCACATCGCCCTTAATGACGCTGCGCGTTATGGGATGCACGCGGTCGCTGTCGTCGTTAAGACTTTGACGCCGACACGCGACATCGGGCAAGTCTATTGACGCGCGACACTGTACCCTAATGACGCACGTCTCTGTCTTCTATTGACGCGTCGTCACTGGAACCCGTTGACGCACGTCAAAGGTCTTAGCTGACGCGCGACAATAGGAGGAAGTGACGCGGCGCAAGGTAGGCTCTGATGTCGCGCGTCACTAGGAGCCAGTGTCGCACGTCAAAGGTCTTAGCTGATGCGCGACAACAGGTCCTACCGACGCACGCAATAGTAGCCAATGATGCGCATCGCAGGAGCAATGACGCCAGCGTCAATAGGGGCCAGTGACGCCCTATTTAGCTTATAAATACCCTTCTGCCGCTCATTTTCTCATTTTCGTTTTCCCGTTCTTGAATTTTTGCAGGTCTAAATCGTTGTCAAAGACACAATTACAGCTATAATGTCGACTTCACATGCTTCCCAATTGCAAGTTCAGCAAGAAAATCAAGAGAATCCAACTCAATCGATTTCCAAGATCAACTACAGGAATCCCTTATGCCCTCACATCCATACGACTTTAAAGATGTCTTCAGAATATCAAGATTTGATGGAAGAGTGTGAATTTACAGGGCTCGTTAATATGCCCCATTTCGAAACAGATCCGGATATTTTGAATTACCTTTTGTCATGCTACAATTCGAGGACGGATGGCCAATTTTTTATGTGACATCCATCGGGTTTACGGGCCTTCCTTTCGTAAATTTACCAATTGTTACAACCAAGGAAACACTCTCGAAGAACGGTTTCCATGTTGATTGTAAGTATAATTCATTTTAATTCATATTTTTATTCTGCTTTTATTCCGATATAATTTGTGTGTATAAATTTATAGTAATTTTCATCCGTTTCACATTTGCAGCCCATGTCAATAAATCCAGTGTGGTGTAGATACACAATCAATTACACACCACTTTCACCGCACTTATTTCATTTTTTCAAGCCATAATTGTTTTGCAGGGTCGCCAAACAGATATACCAAATTGGGCCATTGCATACATTTGTGCCACTATCTCAAAACGAAAATTCGATTGGTGCACATATCTATCCAAAAAAATAAGAACTGACATAACAAATTCAAAACTCTCAGATAAACCTTTCATTTATTCAACAAACTATCTCCTCAGCTTCTACTATGAGGCAATTTTAAATTTAAAAGATAAACAAATTCCTACTTGCTCTGATGAGGCTTTGAAGAAATTCTCAATTCCATTTGAAGAACAACAGGTATAAACTATTTAGTTTGTAATTGTATTTCAATTTTCGACATTACAGTGCACAACTATTAAAACTTAAATTTTAATGTTTTGCAAAGAAGATATCTCAAGCCCTTCCCCGAAAAAAGAAGTTATCGAGAGGAAGAGGCCAACAACACGCGGAGGCTTCGGGGACTCCCAATCTGAAATGGAAGCTCACTCCTCTCCAAACCCTCAACAGCTTTGAACTCGTTAAATGCCGCAGAAAGTAATACATTCTCATATATTATTTACAAATTCCAAAGTTGCATATTTATTTTTCAATTTAAATTTTAACCAAATGAATTGACAACATTTAATATTGATGAATCAGGGACTTTGGAACCTTCTTCCCCAACTCACTCCATACGGCCGCATGCATTCATATCTTCCGAATGTACCACCGAGTACAACTCCTACAAGGCCACCCATAAGACCGAGAAAACAACCCCTCGACAACAAGGTACAACTTTTCTATAAGTACGTTTAATTTCCTAGTTTTGACTTTATGAATTGTTTTAATGTTTTTCATATTTTTCTTGTACTTTTCAGCACATGTCACCATGATCAAACCACAAAGACCGACACCCACTCAACCATTAATTTTTAAAATGCCAACCAGAGGAATAGTGAAAAGAACATTGGTAAACGCATGCCTTTTGCTCCGGCCCCTAGTGGGACACTAAACCTTGCCTCCTCATTTCGAATTCCAACTCTATCACTTGGTGGTTTGCCCAAAGGTCAATGGGGCATATCTGTTTTGAACAATATAAATTTAGATGAAGATTATTTGGGCATTGATAAAGCAATGACCCAACTGGTTTTTTTCGATACCCGCGAGATGATTCAAGGCCAACAGGTATACTTCAAATTTCAATTTTAATATGCTTTACAATTTTGAATTACATTTTGATTTAAATTTATTTATCTAAATCTTGATTAATTTTTTCAAAAACAGGATTAGCCCACCCAAAGGCAGAAACAAGGAGTAGTTGATCTTGGTGAAAGCCCCCATTCTTCTCCAAAGAAGATCATCTCGCATCGATTCGAGATAGTGAACAACGTTGCCACGCTTTCCTTCGGAGAACTTAATTGGTTATGATTGTCAATCCCATGTCGCTGAGTTTATTATTCCTCATATCCAACAACTTATAGAATGGGAGAGAAGGGATAAAGTTCTTATCAATGACATTATTAGTCGTTATGAAAATTATTGGCAACGGGATAGTTTATACGCTGTAGTCCGAATCAACTTGCGAAGATGGATTCCTTACTTACCCAAGTAAGATGTGGGACTGTCACGTTTAACAACAACTATAAAGACGACATTTTAGATAAGGCACTAAACAAATTGGAAAATATTAGTGCCGAGGCCTAGGCATATTTTAACAAATGGTCCAAGGACAAGGATTTGGTATCAATCAGCAAATGCTTGAAAAGAGATAGAGCGGTTGTAGAAGTACTATTACATTCAAACAATCATTCTTGTTAATTTTAAATTTTGAATTTACATTAATATTTTGAATTGACATTACTCTTTTTGTGCAGTTGAAATATGAAAATTTGAAGAGTCGGGTGAAGGTTTTGCAAGTTCACTTGGAAACAACGAAAGAACACCTTATCCGCACCAAAAATTTGAAGCAAAATATTGTTTTGGTTAACAAACAAAACAATACACTAAAGCGGATAATTAAAGAGCATGGTCTCGACCCCGAAATATTATTCAAAGCCAAAGCAATCGCTGATCCAAATTTGCATGTCACAGGGAGATGCGACAAATCAAGAAGAAAGAATTTTAAAAAATCTGAGAGTCTTTGCAAAAGATCTTATAAGTTCAGGGGGTTATTTCTCGTGTTGGGAAAGAGGTACCACAAGGAAGAAGTCATTGGGGAAGAGAGAAGAGTAGAATTGTATAAAGAAAAAGAGGGTTTTGAAAATTAGAAACTTTTATTATTGAGGAAACTTTAAATATTGAATTTGAAAACTTCTACTATTGAGTATGTACTATGGTATTTGAATTTAATTATATGGTGATTAGATGGTGATTATCATGAATTATATGTATGTTTCTTGTTTACTTGCATTGTCATGAATTGTATGTGGACGTAGATGATGAATGATGATAATTGATAATTAATGATAGATGATGATGAAAGACGATGATCAATTTAATGTGTATAATGTAAAATGTAGTGCCTAAATATCTTGTGGGACTTTAATTATCTTGAAAATTATGTCTTCGGGAAAAAATAGAACTAAGATTTGAAATGCATCTTTAGGATTTCTCCTTAATAGACTTATGGTGTAGGAAAATTCTATTTTAAAGAGATTCACCTCTATATAAGTGCATAATCTCTCATTAGAGAGGTTGTTTGACATCCAAAATAGTCAAGACCATTTGTCAAAAAATAACGTTTTGCTGGAAACAATCATTGATGTAGAGGCTAGATTAGCCAATTATGAAATAGTTAAATTCCAGGCCATAAGAATTAGAGCTTGGGAAATAATCAAGACCATGGTTTAAAAGATATGGTTTTGTTATCATGGATATTGTTTTGTGTAGAGTAGATTGACAAGTTGCTGTAAATAGTCAAGGTTATGGAGGCTAGATTAACCAAAGTTGGAATAACCATGCGATTAAAAGATAGGTCAAGCTCGATATAAGGTTTTTATCATGAAGATTAGTCTGTATAGATCAAGTTCATAGGTTGAAGAATCCTATCATTTTTTTATATTTGATAAGGGTGAAGAATAATTGTGGATTAGAACTGGGAGGCTATAAGTTGGAATAATTTTGAGTGTGTAAGAAAATATTGAAGGTTGTAAACTAGATCATAGTAAACTATGTGTGTAAGTATTTATGTAGAGCCTCAAGAAGGCACACTACATTTGCAGGATAGTTTGAAGATAATAGAATTATCAATGTTCTAGTCGCTTTATTACTATAAAGGATTTTAATTAGATAAAGACTCACTGTGAACCAAATTCAAGTTGATTTAAATAGTTGTGATTAGTGTAGATTTGGGTGGGTGACTATAGGATATGGAAGATAGCATTAGAATTGAGTTTGAATAACTTCGTGTTAGAGGATGATCATTATAAGTCTAAAATAGATATATTTCTTCATGGATAAATCAAGAAGTGATGGATCTATGACAAAGAAGGGAATTTTAGGAAGAGTGTGAGGACTTATATTTATAATAGTATAATGTATTGTTTAATAGTTTATCCCATGAGCTAAAAAAAAATATATCAAAGGATTTTGCACATATAAAAATAAATTAAATATAATTCTAAGAAATCAAGAAAGAATCATCACCGTAAGAAATTAAACATAATCGCAAATATGATAGGGTTTAGCTTACCTCTCTTGCGTATTAGATTACTTGAAATCATCAAGGGTAACGTGCTAGATCTTTGTTTTACCCGACATCAGAGATAGAGGGGTGAGTTGCCCGACATTGTTAGTCCCGAGAAGTGCCAAAGAACATCTTTAAATATATAGACCAACAATATCTTTAAATAAATGATAACAAGAGTTGAAAAATGTAAAGTAACAAACAATAAGATGATGTTGAAGAAGATACCTATTTAAAATTGAAATCATCCCCTAATGTGCTAGATCTTTGTCTTAAAAAATTCAAAACAAAAAAGGGATTAGTAGATAGATGGGTGAGTTGCTTGACATCACAATCCCCCGAGAAGTAACATCTTCCTGACGGATGTCAACCCACGTTTTCAAAAAATAAAATATTGTATTTAACTAAATGTAAATACATAGACATCTTTAATGATAACCAGAGCTGAAAAAAATGAATAGTAACAAACAATAAGATTAAGGGGAAAAAGATACCTCCTTAAAGTTGAAATCATCACTGCCACTGGTAATGAGCTATATCTGTGTTTCAAAAAAACCCAACACGAGAAATGGATTAGTAGATAGATGGGTGAATTGCCTGACATTTTTAGTATATAGACCTGTAACATCTTTAATGAAAACCAGAGCTGAAAAAATGAATAGTAATAAACAATAAGATTAATGGGAAAAAGATACCTGCTTAAAGTTGAAATCATCACTGCCACTGGTAATGAGCTAGATCTGTGTTTTAAAAAAACCCAACACGAGAAATGGATTAGTAGATAGATGGGTGAATTGCCTGACATTTTTAGTATATAGACCTGTAACATCTTTAGGAAAACCCATGGTTAACCAAAACATGAAATGTGTATAGGAGTGTCTTTTAGTGCTTCATGCCAAATTTAATCAGATTTTGAAATGAGTATTTAAACTTATTCAAGTTTTTATAAAACTGGATCGCTTAGAAATGCAGACTAAACAACCTGTCTTCTTAGCATCCAAGAAAAAATACAGTGCCTTCTTCAGATAAATCATAGAAGTTAATTTTGTATAGGATTCACATCTTGAGATATTGTAAAATGTTTTGGGGAAAATGGATCAGTATCAAAATATGTTGTATAGGATTCACATCTTGAGATTCTCTCTTCAGGACTGCTTCTTGGAGTGGTTGAATTAAAATATGTCTCTTTTTTTTTCAAATTTTTAAGGTGGTGCATATGATCATAGCTCAATAAGGTTGTTTACATATCATATTAGTTACAAGAATGAACTTGAAATCTTTGATCCTTTAGTAGATTCATCTCATCCTATGTAAGGATATTCAGGCACAAGTATGAGGTTTGAAAGATACAATAAGGGTAAAGTGATCAAAATTGTTGTGTGTAACGGAAAGTTGTTTTTACTTTCTTCTAATTATCATTATTGAGCTGATGAAATACTTGGTCGACCATTTGCAATGAGTATCAAAGTATAAAATTCCCGCTACAACCTTGTTTTTTTTTCCTTTGTCAAGATACAATGTTCAAGTGTATGTTCAAGACAATTTTCTTGAAGCTCCCCATTTCTATGCCTCAATTGATTAATCATGATCTTCTTGAAGTACAATTGATAAAATAAAGTGTCTCAAATATTGAAAAAAATTTACACTCAACATAAAGTTCTCTCAGTGCAAGGTCGATCATCTTAAAAGGTAACATTGTGTAAATTTTGTCAAGAGTGCCTTACTGGTACCTCATCTCAAACTCAGTCTTAGCATATATCATGAAGTTTCTTTTTGAACTTATCAAAGAAGACCCTATATCATCATCAAGTACACACCAAACACTGTTTGTTTCTTTGGTCTGGGGATAAATTTGAAGGCTTCATCTCAATTGGCTACATTGCAAACATGAAGGGAATTTCCTCTAGTGCAAAAGAGGTGAAAACTTCGAATTCCATTAAATTTTGGATAAGAAATCAATTATTTGGTAGTCTCAGGCTTTCTATGTGCATAAAGAGATCCATCTAGTCACTCATCACTCCTGACGCGCGTCAATGGAACTTCAATTTTCTTGACCGATGCGCGACATCGCCACTATCGACGCGCGCATCGCACCTATTGACGCGTCATCGGGCACCTATCGACGCACGCCACCGCACCTATCGACGCCGCCATCGGAACCTATTGACGCGCGTGTCACTAGGACCTATTGACGCGCGTCTGGCCGACTCCTCATCGACACGCGTCGCCGACTTCTATCGACACGCCACATCGCTCTTTTCGACGCTGCCATCGCTCCTTATCGACACGCGCCACCGAATCCTATTGACACGTGTCGCCAACTCCTATCGACGCACATCATGATTCTATCGACGCGCCACCGGCTCCTATCGACGTGTCGTTGAATCCTATTGTCGCATGTCACCGATCTTATTGACGCCGCTTCGCTGCTCTTATTGATCGCGCGGCCGCCGATCGACCGACGCGCAATCAGCCTAGACTATTGCCGCGTCAGCCGCTCGACTTTTGATGCGCGCTGCAAGTGGTTAAGCCATGACGCCTTTATTTAGCCTATAAATACCATTCAACCGGTCATTTTCTCGTTTTCACCTTCCAGCTCTTGAATTTTTGCAGGTCTCAATTCTTCCCAACTGCAAGTTCAGTAATAAAAATCAAGAGAATCCAATTCAATCGATGTCCCTTATGCCCTCACATCCATACTGTTTTAAAGATGTCTTCAGAATATAAAGATTTAATGGATGCGTGTGAATTTACAGGGCTCGTTAATATGCCCCATTTCGAAATAGATCCGGATATTTTGAATTACTTTCTGTCATCCTACAATTCAGAGGATGACATTTTTTATGTGACTCTGAACGATGGCCGAATTTTTCAATTCAGTATCGAAGCAAATGACATCCATCGGTTTACGGGCCTTCCGTTCAAAAATTTACCAATTGTTACAACCAAGGCAACACTCGTGGAAGAAAAGAATTTTCTCGAATCAACGTTCGGTTTCCATGTTGATTGTAAGTATAATTCATTTTAATTCATATTTGTTATTCTGTTTTTTATTCTGATACAATTTGCTGTTATAAATTTATAGTAATTTTCACTGTTTCGCATTTGCAGCCCATGTCAATAAATAAAGGCGTGGTGTCTAATATGTAGCATTTCTGAGTACATGTAATTTTTGCAATGCTAGTGTCTAAGATGAGCTTTGTAACTTTGTTTGACCTGATGAGTGCAGTGGAAAAGTTTAAACAAAAAAAGATCTTAAGAAAACTGATGGAACCAAGAAGGGGAAATTAATTGATGTTCCCAAACTTGATGATGCAAATCAAGCAGGGGGAAGAATTCTGATCAATGTACTTTAATATTAACGGAGGGTGACTCAGCCAAGGCTCTTGCTGTAAGTGTTTGTGCCTTGAATCAGGGAAATGTGAATACTGAATTTGGTAGTATTGTGACATGTTTCGACATCACTTTCCAATTTAATTTTTTGTTATTTTAGTTATCTTTATCCTATCAGGTGGCAGGAATATCTATTGTTGGTCAATATTATTATGGCGTGTTTCCTCTCAGAGGTAAGCTGCTCAATGTCAGGGAAGCTACCACTCACCAACAAATGGAGAATAAAGAGATAGTAAATATAAAAAAAATCCTTGGTCTACAGGAAGATAAAATATATGACAACATTAAATCTTTAAGATATGGCCATCTGATGATAATGACAGTACTGTGCACATGATCTTTGATAGCAATGTTTAGTTTCGCTAATTCTCGACACATCCTTTCTAGTGAGATCCTTTTTGACTTGTCCTTTGTCTCTTAAAGGACCATGATGGTTCCCACATCAAAGGATTGCTGATCAATTTCATACACCATACCTGGCCATCACTGCTTAAAATTCCTTCATTTGTTGTGGAATTTATCACTCCTATTGTCAGGGTAAATGTTCACCCTGTATATTTGGTTGAGTGTATTGAGACTCTTTATATTTGTTTTTAAGCCTCCAGATGTTATGTATCTCCATGTCTAATTTTGGCACATGTTGATGTAGGCAACTCACAAAAATGGAAATGTGTTATCTTTTTACACAATTTCTGAGTATGAAGCTTGGAGAGAATCATTGAGTGGATCGATAACTGGCTGGACCATATAGTACTACAAAGTAATGCTAGTTTGTTTTCTCTTTATATGTTTTCAAGTTCTGGTTTTGTTCACTTGCTGATTAGGTATCACTTGTTGCTTGGACCATACAGGGTTTTGGCACAAGTACTTCTAAAGAGGGCAAGGAGTATTTCATAGATCTGGACAAGCACAAAAATATTTTGTGTGGGTTGATGAGAAAGATGGAGATGCTTCCTCATATCAATCAGCTTATAGAATGGGACAGTAAGGGCTAAGGTTCTTATCAATGAGATTATTAGTCGTTATGAAAATTATTGGCAACGAGATAGTTTATATGCTGCAACTGATCCAAATTTGTTGTCGCATGGAGATTTCTAGTTTTGGGGAAAGAGGTATAGCCACATTGGAAGAAGCCGTTGGGGAAGAGTGCAAAGGAGTAGAATTGGATAAAGAAAGAGAAGGTTTTGAAAACTAGAAACTTTTATTATTGAGGAAACTTTAAATATTGAATTTGAAAACTTCTACTATTGAGTATGTACTATGGTTTTTGAATTTAATTATATGGATTTATATACAATCTTTAATTTTAATTGCATTAGATGGTGATTATCATGAATTATATGTATGTTTCTTGTTTACTTGTATCATTGTCATGAATATATAGAACAACAATATCTTTAAATAAAAGATAACAAGAGCTGAAAAAATGTAAAGTAACAAACAATAAGATTATGTTGAAGAAGATACCTATTTAAAATTGAAGTCATCACCAAATGTGCTAGATCTTTGTCTTAAAAAAATTCAACACAAAAATGGATTAAGTAGATAGATGGGTGTGTCAGCTCGACATCATGTCATCCCGAGAAGTTACCCACGTTTTCAAAAATAAAAATATTGTATTTAACTAAATATAAATACATACACCTCGTAACATTTTTAATGATAACCAGAGCTGAAAAAATGAATAGAATAAACAATAAGATTAAGGGGAAAAAGATACCTCCTTAAAGTCAAATCATCATCGCACCGTAATGAGCTAGATCCGTGTTTTAACAAAACCCAACACGAGAAATGTATTAGTAGATAGATGGGTGAATTGCCTAACATTTTTAGTATATAGACTCAGTAACATCTTTAATGATAAAGATAAAAGATAGATAAAGAAGATACCTATTTAAAGTCAAACAATCCATTATCAATAGCTTCATCAAAGTCGATGTTGTCTTCTGTAGAATGTGACGAAGAGCCAATTACACTCTCAAGGTTGGGAATATTTGTACTTGTAGCTTTATTATTCACACCTCTTCTTTCGCAAAGGGAATTCCAAAGCAGTGCAATTGCTTCGTCGAACGGAAAGGTTTCGATGGAGTATCGAGAAACATAACACCTCATGCAACTTTCCGATTTTTATCCAACCTCGCTTTCTCAATTTTGATTTTATAAATGAAAATGCACCGAAACCCTTTCATCCTCCATAGACCCCAAAATCATTGTTTGGCATAACTCATATAATCTGAAATATTCACTGATATCTTCTTGTAAAATAGAACTTTGATAGATTCCTCGCCACAACCTCATAGCACCACTTTCTTAAGGTTGATCTAAATTTTATATTGGTTCCTCATTGTTGTTGCAAAATTTGTTGATCAAACATTAATAAATCGACATTCAAGATACCTTTGATTTCCACACCTTGAGCTCGACGCCTTTGTAAATTGTTCCATTATTGTACCCATTGATTTATGGAAATGCTTACTCGACAAAGTCCGCATGGCCACCTTCAAAGATTCCAAAAATTAGGATTCATCACACCCATGGATTCCAAAATTTTATCTTTACGTAAACGCTCCCTAATTTCTAATGACAAGATTTCTTAATTTTTTTAAGCTTTATTCTTGTTTCAACTATAATGTAGACTCAAACAAATTACGTGTCACGGAACATATTCTCGCTCCGATCCTCGTAATATCTTGACATTTTTGTAAAATGTGCATAGGTATTTCCTCCCATTAACAAAGGATGCAGAGGTGATCGTGGATATTAAATCTCAAAAAGGTGTTAGGATTTTTAAGATCTAATAAATCTCTCCAATTTTCAAAAATAGGTGCATCAAAACTATCATCGAACAAGATAATAATCAAGACTTCAAGACATACCATTTTCCTCATCCATATAAAATCCACAATATAGATTAATCTCCTTGCAGTGCATGCTTCATCAATGTATTGATCTCCTTTAACATTGGAAGAATACCAACCAATGTAAGCAATGTCTCTAAATCGCTTAAACGGAAACAAGTCCTCGCCCTATCAACTTCATGACGGTATTTGTGCATGAAACCAACCAATGAAGGATACTCCTCACGAACTCGCATGCAGTTCATACAAAGAGATCCATCTAGTCTCCACATCATTCAAGTTTTTGCCATATGTAATTCCAATTGTAAATTTTTGAACTCGAGAAAACGCTTTGGGCTGCTTTGACATATAGGCATGAAGTACTCTTATAAGGTCTTCTAATTTAGCAACATTTTCGTGGTTGCTACCATTTTATATGCTAAATTCATTCTCGTGAGCCATACAAAGTGAATCGGTAGCATATATGGGGCCACCGTTGTTTGTAATCTAACATAGAGCCCTGCTCGGTGACCCCGCATGATAGATGCACCATCTCGCCTCCAACGCATACCAACTTCGAGTAATTTCATAATCACCATACCAAAGAACATCTTTCAAATGAGAAACAACTATTTTATATAGGTTTTCGGCATCGCTTTTCAACCATTTTCATAACACCCAACAAATGAGGTGTCCTTATATGATTTTCTAAAGTATAGATGTGGATACATACCCATGCGGTGTTGTCGATTGCCGTCACTTCATCAATTGAAAGAGAGATAAAGTTTAATTTTTTTACATTCTCTTTCAAATCTTCCTTCTCTATCATCGAGAGGAATTTTGCCATTTCCCATCCACTACTCTCGCACCAATGAGATTGAGGTACATTCAACATTCCGTTAAATTGATACAAAACTTTGAAATCGAGGAAATCCGAAATCGCTCTTCCTTTTTTAAGTATTTGAAAAAGAGTAGAGAATTGTATGAATTTTGCATGTAGATTTGTTTCTTTCATCTTACCAATATGCGATGTGATCGCTCCTCCCTTTTCCAATAGATGTCCGTGTTTTTCTCGCTCGCCTCATATTCCGCTCGCGTATCTAACATGCATGCATTCTTTTCGCTTTTCCACCTATGTGTTTTGATTTTCTCGGCCATCCACCCCCATTACATAGCTTAAATATTGTTTTCCACAATGTTTTTCTATAGTGTCCACTTTCGCTTGCATTTTTGTTGCTTTCCCAATTTCCACGTACATATTTTACATGTACATTCGTATGGGATTTCTTCAAAATTAGATGATTGTACAGTTTCAATAAATGGAAATTTAGCTGCCCAATCAAACTTGTATGTCCTGCCAATGGTCCACATATTCTTGTTTGTTTTCAATGCTTTACTTTTTTGAGTAGAATTTTGAGCAATATCACAATCACCTGGTTTCCTCTTTCTTAGACCGGAGTTTGATTTTGATTGCCTTCCATTTTGCTTTAGTGTTTGATTCGTGATATCTAGCCGCACTTCCTCAGCACCCCAACAGGAACAATATCTTCAAGATCTGGCATATTATCGTAGGTTTCATTTGTTTGACTTTGATACTGTGCAGAATGCATGTCCACCTCAATAATACCTTCCACACAAAGTTCTCAAGATTCCGATTCTTCAGTGGTGGCATCTATATGGTTGGTATTTTCAATATTTGTATCCGCAGAGTTTCCAAAATACTTGAAGAGTGATTTTTGAGATTTCTTACTTACTTTTAGGTTATTCACATTCTTTGAGCTAACACCTTCCATTATTCTGAAGAGATTCTTACGTCAGCAAAAGAACCAAGTAGCGACTCATCCGTTGTCTCGAGGTCTTGTCGCGCATCCACCGCTTGAGGTCGCATGTCCACTGCCTTAATATACTCGCCGCACGCCGACATCAACAATTCCGCACGCCAACACTTCCTCTCGCCGCATGTCGCAAGACTTCCTCTCGCCACGCTACAACACTTCCTCACCGCCTATCACTTCTTTTCCCAAGTCGCACATCAACACTTCCCACACCGCCGCCGTAACACCTTTTAACGTTCGCGACAACTCTTGTCGCACAAGATGCGCTCTGCCGCACGCCAACAATGCCCTTGCATCGCAAGGCCAACACTACATTTTTCGCACATCAACAATCACAAAGCAATAGTAATATGAATCTCTGGTGCTCAAGGGTATGCATGAGTTCAAATTTCACAAGATTGGTAATTTGGTAAGCTACTTGAGGTATACTACCCTGGCTAATCACCTAGGTTTTTATAGGAGATGTTTTCAAATGAAGGCGAAGCCAACTCCCCAAAAAAATATACTATATATTTTAGGTAACAGATGTACCAACCCACTCCGAATAATTCACCTTTTCAATTTTTCCTAAAATGAAATTTTCGCCATATTACTTAATATTCACGCTAAAATTATCCTCGTGGACCACTATATAATTAAATAGTTTTGTTATCATTTTATTCATAATTATAATATGTTTTTGATATTGTATTACTTTACATATTAGCTTAGAAAAGTGTGTTTAAGATGTCATACAAATGTTCTACGATGACTATCTTTCAATAAAAAAATAAAAAAGAATCATGATCACAAATCTAACCAACAAAATTTATCAAGATCATTTATTTCAATAACCACAACTTGATAATTCTTATAACTATATGACTTGATCTTAATGATAGAAGTAGAATAATATATGTTTTATTATTCAATTTAGTATCCTTTAATTAATCATTATTCTTAAGAATGATCATGTGAATAATGTGCTCAATAGGTAGCATTGTAATGTTGTTTTACTTATACTAGGTTGTTGACTCATCTAGAGAGTCATCTTGTTTGTTCAATGTCTCTCTTTGAAAATTTTGCCACTCTAATTTGGTTGATTTTTACACTTGTTGTAAAGTATTTTAGTGTTGTAAATGACCGTTTGTGTTAAGTCCAATATCTATAAATATCACACTATGTTTTTCATTAATGTAATGTTCAAATTTGGTGAGCAACTCCATTTGTGTTCCCGTATTCATTTCATTTGCATCGAACATGGTTATGCTACTTAAATTCTTATCTAGAGTGTGTTTAGGAAATTTTGGGGATGTTTTAGAAAGATTGCATTAAAGAGATATTTAAGAGGAAGGGCTACGTGGTCCCCTCACTCTCAAATCTTCTCCTAGCTCAAAACCTACACAAAGTATGGAAAAAATGAAAAATAACAATTTTTTTATACTTTCAATAAGGAGTTACATATATGTGAACTAATTAGAGTTTTTATAAGTGTTTAAGGGCCCCACTTGAGTCCCCTGCGCTATTGTAGAGCTCTATAAGTTGAAGAGTTGAGACCCATAAGGACATGTTGGAGAGCTCTTCATATTCAATACTAAGCAATTACCTCAGCCATCGAGCTACCTAAGTCCGAGATTGATTCCCCCATGTGAACTTGAGTTGACCCCTTTGCATTTGAACCTAAATATCATTAGACGTATCAATTGAGTTATATCTTCTATTTTGTTTTAATATCCAACTTGAGCATGTATCATAAAGTGTGGCACGAGCCACTTCAATACTAGTCACAACTTAAATTTATGTTCCGAGGTGGGATCTCTTCAAATTGCATCAATAAACCCTTAATGTTCCCAATTAACTGCAAGTTATAGATCGCTTGCACTATAACTACATAGAACCCATGCTTGAGTTCACTTGGCTCTATGCTTTCTTAAGTACATCATCCCAACAAGGTGGATTACAATAAGAAATAAGACTGATATTCTATAAGGCATGATGGTAGGTGACCCTAAGCTCATCTCTCTTTCCCCTTTAGTGTGTTACTTGGAAGATGCCTTCATATGACCATATTCGTGTTTCAACTATTTATCTCATCACTCTTTGTTCAAATTGCCTTGAATATCCTTCTGTCTAGAGCACCTTACGATGATGATAAAAAAGTGGCAAGCCAACAACATATTATAAGGTTGGGATCCTTTGTAGAGGGTTTGTTTTGTTTATTTTTAAAAATATTTACAACTATTTTTTACGTGATAAAAATCATATCTCCCATATGACAACCCAACTAAGAGCTTCGACACTCTTAGCTAGTCCAACTCACCTAAAGCACTTCCCAAAGGGATAATTCACGAGTCCACCTTATCCTCAACCCCTCCCCTTGTTAAAAACAATTTGCCTATTTTACCATATAAAAAAATATTTCTTCCTATATAATCAAAACATTAGAGCTTGTTCTATTATCAATCTTGCTTGCTCCAAAGACATCAAAACCAAGCGATTTGGATTTATATTCCCAACACTGCCAACACTTAATAAAAACTTGGCTTCGATCCTTTTAGACCTTAATTATAAGTTAGTTATTTTAAATTCATAAAGTGACAAGTGACTAAGTGGCTAGATGGAACAACTAAGGCATTAGGTGAGGAGCGTTCTAGGGTTCAAACCCTCCTAGTCACCCCATGTGTTATTTCACTCCAAAATATTAAAGAGGGAAATATATAAAGAGGGGAAATAAAAATCAAAAGGGAATCCAATTTTTTTACAAAAACTACAACACATGGGGGTGGTGGTGGGGAGTAGGGGAATTATCTATTTTTGAATTATAGGAGTAAGGGGAATTGTCTATTTTTGAATTGATTCTTTTGGTTGGAAAAATAAAAAAATCGCACCAATCTATCTACTTTCCCAAAAATTAAAGAAATATATTTTTCAAAACTCTCTAAGATCCACCTAGGAAAAATGATTTTGGGAAATTTTGATGATTTATTTTTCCATAAACATCCATGGAAGGCTAAAAAGGGTTAAAATTATGTTTTTGGTTGCTTTCAAAGGGGGAAGAAAAAAATTACAATTTCAATTTTTGTTGTATATATGTAATATATTTCCATTTCAAATTGTAAATTTTTTTAAAAAATTAAAAAATAAACAACACAAATTTGATATCTTTTAATCTCAGCAGATTCTATATTAGTAGTTCCTTTAGACCACACTTATGGGTAAATTCGTACGTGCTTTGGTATGTTGCTTCCAACACCTAATATAGATGCAACCAAAATTATTTTGACACCATCACTATATATTTTCAAGGAGAAGTAAGGTTACCTTTTTGGTCTCTTAACCATCCCTTCATAACCCATTTACCATAATTATTAGGCGTAAATCCCAAAATTGAGAAAATCCAATAATATAGGGATAAAATCCAAGTATGAGCATTCCCCTTTAAGTAGGTGGCATTGATAAGATGAATCCTTTTCAAGTATTGTCTAAGTATCGCATACCAATTTTCTCTTGTCTACATTTACATCTCTCTCATGTATGACCATGTATATTGAGATGATATACTTATTTGACATAGTGATGTGTATATCGAAAAAGCACATACGTAGGGAGGTTTGGTATATCTATTTGAAGGTATATATAAAGGGGATTAATTTTTGGAGTAATAACAAACTAATCCATTGCCTTGATACAATTTATACATAAAAACAATAGAATATGGTATGAAATTCTTCTTACAGATTCAAAAATCTTATGTAGAGACAACTATGATGCATGGAAAATAAAGATCAATATTTTTTGAAATTTGATTATATATGGAATGTTGTGGATGGGTCTTTCAAGAAGCATCCTAAAAACATTGATCAATAATGCATGTTTGATAGAGCTAACAAAAATAAAATCACATCATTCGATTGGTGTAATAGATGAGCTCCAACCTCACATAAGAGATGTAGAAACAACCAAATCAACTTGGTATAAACTAACAATAATATATGAAGCACAAAATCATAATACAATCATCCATCTCCAAATTTAACTACACAATCTCAAACTCAAGTCAAATGAGATAATCTAATCTTTTTAGATGTATCATGCAATATTAAGGGCCTCAATCCTAGCATTAAATGAACATGTGGAAGATAAAAACACGTACGTATAGTATTGAGAGGATTTCTACAGTCCTACAAAGTGTTTGTCATTGTTATCACAAAATTTACCCCCTAAAAATTTGAATAACCCATTCAAAATCTGGACTTAGTCATTTTATATAGGCTTTATATTGCAGATAGTCACAAATTTAACACCCAAAGTCAATTTGCAGCGAGCTCATGAGGTGCAGAAAGATGGGTTAGGAAGAGCGAGCTAGCGTGTTGACTCTACCGAGTTGGTATTAGCTCAACGAGCACGGGATGAATCGCGGTGCCGTGGAATTTAATCCCCGCTAAGTAACATCAAAAGATGCTACCGGCTGATACCATGTTAATATGCTACTAGTCGGTAGAAAGTACGGATGCTACCAGCCAATAGCATGAATAATGTTACCCATCGGTAGCAACAGGAGAGGGAAGTGACGAGGAGAATGTATAATAAGTAGGAATGTTAATAAGATGAAGTATGCTACCAAACCAAGTAGAAATGAATGGGTCGCGTGAGCAGAGCGATGAGTTTTCAATGCAATGTATGGTGGTAAAGACGCTATCGGTTGGTAGCATGGAATAATGTTACCGACTGAAATAATAGAAATCAAAAGGTCAATCATTTTGTCGGCTAACAATTGAAAGATGAAGCTACTTGACCAAGGAAGGAAAAGAACACTTTCGATCACCCCCTCAAACATTAATGAACATTGTATAAAGTAGCTCAACTACCTATCAGGAATTTAATGCATGGTAGATGGGAGCTCAATTTGTGTGTGTGTGTGTGTGTGTGTGTGTGTGTGTGTGTTTGTGTGTAAAACTTGCCCATTTGAAGGGTCTTGTTCATCTTTTAACTAAGCTTTGAGTGCTCTTTTTGTAATGGCACCATGCCAAATGGTGGCTGACTTCCCATGAGTTCTAGACCTCAAATCTAGTCCTCAGAATGTAATCTTGCACCTTCTACCATGAATATAATAGAATTGTGCATATTTTAAGTGGTAGAATCTATTTTGTGGCATGTTTTATCTTCCCTAACTTTTTTTACTTATAGTCTTATCTTTCCATTCATTTTTGGCATTTTGTGTGTATCTTTTCTTACATGTTCCATATTTGTTGTGTTGTCAATGCGTGGGCGAGTGAGGTTGCATGGCTCTCAAATTTTAGCACGTTGTCTTCCTCTCTCCCATGTTCTCTCTCTTTTCCTTCCCCTTATGGAGAGATCTCAACCCCTTTCTCTAGTGCTATCACCGCCCTTTTAGCCTAGGATTTCCCTTTTGCATATCCTTTTATCACCTGGGTACCTTAGCATGTTTAGTTTAGGATTTTCTTTCTACATTAGGAGTAGTTTTAGCATTAGATTTAGGTAGAGGAATGATGTAGCCTAGAATTTACCAAGAACACCTGGACGTGCCGACACATCACTCAAATTTAGACCGAGAGCTCACTCGAAGTGTGCAAAGGGACCAGTCCTCTTTAGGGTTGTTGTTATAGGTTGTTAGCATGATGAAGACTTAGCACATGCAGTTCCATTACTAACACATCATTCTACAAAGCATGTTAGATCTATATCTAAGGGAGAGCAGACTTTAAACAATAATCATGATGGAATCAAGTACATGCAATATCCAATTACACACAAGAATACACTCAGATTCAACCAATATCCTCCATTTAAATAAGTATATAGAAGCTTCATTACAATAACAATAGTATGCGTGTGACAGATTTAGCAACATAATCTCACTATATCTCTCTCTGTATATTCATCATCATACATATATCTACTACGCAGTTCACTACATATATATAAGGGTGGGGAATTTCCCTTCACCACTTATCTAATCCCAAAATAGGTCACATGCTATTATTAGCCACATGCCATTACAAAAATAGCCACACATGCAAGTGCGCTAACAATAGACTACTGGTAGTTAATTGACAGTGAGAAATCTATTTCCGGCCTGTGTCCATACAAAGCGCTTCATATCCGATCCTCCAAAATAGCCATGCATGGAACGTATGTCTCTACCTTGTTTGTGTGCTCTGCATGCACCATCTCTAAAAATAGACCTTCATGAGTGAAAATGGCTAAGTCCCGAAAGCTGAAACTTTTACTCCGCACGTGAGTTCTCCTATCTGCTCATTCCTTTGAATATGACCTGTTTTCCCATACGCAGACTTCTTGTGTGCTTTTTGTCAAGTGTTCTCTGATCAACATTACCCCACACTAATTGCATTGTCACCCCGACAATGGTTATCTCCAAAAATGAATCAAAGAATAGAAGAATAGAAAGAATTTGAATGAATGAAAGAATGTTCTTATCATGCGGTTTCTTCTTCTGTATCCTGACAAATCAATTTAGGATATTCCTCCTTAATCTCAGCCTCCAAGGTTTGCCACTCAATGAGTGCTTCCTCTACTCTTTCTGGAATGTCCACAACAATAGACTCTAGTTCCTCCTTCACAATTTCTCCTTTCTCATTCTGCAAGACCAACACAATGTGGACATTATAGTCATCCTTCCCTCCAACAAATCCATCTTCTACGCGATGAGTTTCCCAAGCTCTTCTAGATGATTTTATGTGGTTCTTGGGATGCTACCAGGGCCTCACACTGCTTCTATTTGACCAATGCTAATCTATCTGCGTGGCCCAATGTGTCATCTTTCATTACTTTCTAGACCTCATTGCTCTCCTCCAGGGTTTTTATGTTGATGAGCACCTCTGAGCTGTACAGATGTTCAAGGCTTGGTCTTCCTTCTTCAGTACTTCCTGCAACACTTGTAGCAATCCTCATATGATGCAATCTTCCACATCACTAAATCCTTTTCTCACTTTGCATCTTGGGTTGGATCCTTTGGTGCTGGCATGTGCAAAGGTTCATCTTCAAGCACTAGGTCCACCAATGTACCTACATAGTGTATTGCCGAAGGAAATGTCTTTGGTACCTTTGGCTCTAAGTGTGGCCTAGATCTTATGACATTATCACCAATTTCCTCTATGATGTTGATAAATACAAAGTTCTTTTTCTGCACTAAGTCTCTTTCCTATGTTAGGCACACTATCTCTTATCCTTAGTTTTAATTTCTTCCCTTAGCACCCTAATTGTGGCAGCCTTGTCCATATTCCACCTTTCCACCTTTGTTGAGACTTTAACCAATGCATTGCTCACCTGTTCATCTGACATAACAATAGGCTTTACTTGTTATGTGTCTAGCCTAAGGTGTCTTTTTCAACCTCCTCAACACACATGACTCTTCACACACATCAAAATCCGGTTCATCCATGTGTGTGTGCATCGACCATGATAATTGCTTCCTTGGTGCACACTATTGCCATATCTTCATCCATTAATTCCCAACCATATAAGTCCTTTTGTGTCAATGTGCTCTGGAAACGGGCGCGGAAATAATTTTACCTACATCCTCAACATAACCCATGGCTAGTGGAATGTGCTCTCCACTTGTTCTTCTTGACCTAGGTTGCTTAGGAACTTGAGCCTCCAGATTTGGAACTTGTGTTCCCATGTCCTGAGCAGTCTCTGTAACTGTCTCATTTGTTCTCTTTTCTTCCTCTTCTCCTTCCTTCATTTCTTCACCTTGTTGTCCTTCAACATTCTCAGGAGGTGTAGGAGAATTAGGTGTGCTTTCCTCTGACTCTTCCACTTCCTCATTCAATTTTAGTTTCCTCCTTCTTTTCATGGTTTTCTCCTTCTGTGGAGAGAGTCTTGGGTGATCTACGCACATTATTTACGGAGTAGCACCTTGGGTCCTTGTTCTCCTGAAACACTCTCTTAAATTTTTGCTCTCCTTAGACTACATCCAAGTCCTCTTCATCCCCCTCTTGTGGCTGAGGTGGTGTAGTTATACGCTCAGCTTCATCCTTATTCATAGGATGTCTTCTACCTCTATGCTCCAAACCCCCACTATCTTCGCGCTCATCCTCCTCATCCTCCACTTCAATTGTCTCTGCGAGCTTAGGTGATGGGATGTTCTCCATGGTATGCTTACCCTTCTGAAGCCCCTGGGAGCACAAACTCATTCTCCACATACTTGTTATTCTCCAACTTGGGCTTTAGTTGAAGGTACACCAATGTGCTGCTCCAATATCTCCCACAACCAAAATTACTTGGTTTAATGCTCAATACATCTTGAAATGAGCCTTTCAATATATGCACCCCATCCTAGATACACATATTTATTCCTTAGCGTGTGGTAGTCACAATCTACCTTGTCCACATTGAACGTTAGTCATCGTGTCTGAGAACCTATGTACTAATGCCTAGAAGTACCTTACTATGAAGGCATATGGTAACTTACACCAAGGGCTCCATGCTCCATCTATCATGGTGAACCGCATGCTATGCAAAAGTGCTAGTATACAAAAAATTGAACTACCTTTCCAACCACCAAAGGCAAGTCCTTGGGGATGCGCCATTCTTCTTCAAAGGCCGCACAGAGCCTATCATACCATTTCTCAGCCTTTTCTTGACTGGTTCTGTCATGGATCCTTCACATAGGTATTTGTTGAACCACTCACTGGTGACTTATGCTCCATGGGATACTCCCATATCTTCTCTTTTGGTCCATCAGGTACTTCGATCTCCATGAACACCAATGACAACATAATAACTCCAAAGCTGATCTTTCCTCCTGATGTGCACTTTTCTTCAACAATAGTTTCTACAATGTAGCCTGAAATATTATAGACTACCCCTTCAGACATCTCTCTTCGCAACATGCAGCCACATGGTGTTCACTTGTGACCACCTTTCCTAGTCATTTAGCTTCATCACAAGGTGTGTGGCTGCCTACACAACTAGATACTTCTTTAGTTTATCGATGTCCATGCCACACGGACCCTTTGTGTACCCCAACTCCTTTCTGGTCTCCAAGATTGTGGCCTTGTCTATTAAATCATTCTTCAAATCTTCTCCTATGCCCTTCAATCCTATTACCATGGAGATTAGCATGGCTGAAATTCTAGCTCTACATCCTACAAAGTAGAAAAATCTTCATGCACTCTGCTCATGAGCCACAGGTACAAGGGCTCATATTTCCCAAAGTAAGGGAGCTCATATAGCTGGTAAACTCCAATCTTCTTCAAGATCTTCTCACCAGCATCATTGTACACCGACATGTCTTCCATCATGCATTTATTCATCTTTTGTTCAACAAGGCATCAAGCTCCTTCTTATTCTTTATGGTATGGTTGTACTTCACTCACCTTGCTTCTCCTTATGTGAGAATCCCACTCCTAGCCTACGATGACCCCTTCTGGATATTGCATTTCAAAAAAATTTCTTTCGGAGCCATCTCCTCTTCTTCTACGACCACCTTCTTCTTTCCCTTCACTCCTACTTGCAACTACTTTCTTGGGTGCCATTTCTACCTTGCAATCCTTTGTAAATACTCACCTCTTGAATTTTGTAATGTGTGAATCAAACCCTAGCTTGATTCAACATGCCCTAGGTGAAATTACATGCCCTCACTCCTCTCTTGTCACCTTGCTTCACTCAAACCCTTCACCACCAGGGACGCAAGCTCTTTCTGCGCACATATCTCTTCATCATGACTAGCTACACACCTTTCACACTCAATTTGATCACTCGGACTCTTTCGCACTTAGCTCCTTTTCAAATACTCTTAATCGCAATGGTAAAAATGAACTCGCATCCCATCCTTATATATATTTTCAAATTTTTGATGCATTTATTTCTCCTTCACCTACCAAATATCCTCTCATTAATTGACCAATTCCATTCTTTCTGCATGTGGTACATCTTCGCACCCTAAGCTATAACCTTCTAGCACCTTCCTACCCTTTGGTCACATAATTCTCTTTAGCATGCTTCCTTGCACCCGAGTACCTCATCACTGCACCTTCTTCTGGTAGTTGTTATGGCCTCTACTTACCTCATGTTATACTATCCCTTCATTCATCTCCATCTTTGGTCACTTTTTAGAGGCAATCCTTTGACTTGAAAAGCACCCGTAGTAGCTTATTCCTTTCACCTTTCAATTCCCACAATCTTGTACCTAGATATCGACAACCACCCCACACTAAAAGTATGTGCAGTCCTCTGCACATAAACATGCTTCATATAGTAATTAGCTTCATGCACGCAAGCACACTTATTACACAAGAACAATAACTAAATTGAAAAAGCATAACAACAAAGAAGGAAACACATTAAGGAAATACAAAAATTGAAAACCTAATCTAAATGGAATACTACCTTATTACAAACACCAAGAAGACTTATTTATAGTAGGGCTTCAGCCTACTCCCATTAAAGTAACCGGGTAGTCATGTTCCATCAAGTGCTTCTAACTGAAAAGCGCATGTTTCAAGGATGTAAGTGATAACATATGGCCCCAACCAATGTACCTTAAGTTTTCCTAGATGGCACAAGAACTTAGAGTCATAGAGAAGTACCATTTGTCCAATCTCAAGCTTTTTATCCCTGATGTGCCTGTCATGCCATGCTTTCTACCTAGCCTTTTCTTACTTCTAACTCCAACGTGCTATGGCTCATCACTCATCCAACTTAATTATCTTTTCAATCCATTCTTCTAAAGCTTTCTCATCAGCTAGACCTCCAACGTGCACAATACACAAAGAAGGTAACATAAATTCTATAGGAAGAACTACTTCTATGCCAAACACTAACTGAAATGGTGTGGCTTTGTTTAATCTCTTATATGTTGTCCGATATGCCCAAAGTACTCATAGATATTTTATCATCCCAATCCTTTCTTCCAACATCACATTTTTTGTCAATGTCTAGCTCAAAATTTTGTTAAAAGCCTCAAATAGTTCCATTTTCCTAAGGATGATAGGGTGTAGTCTTATGGTGTGCAATCATGAACTCATCCAATAAAATTATGATTGTCTCATTAAGAAAATGTGTGCCCCTATCACTGGTCAAACTCAAAGGACATCCATACCTTGTAATAATATTTTCCCATAGAAATCTGGGCTAGCAGAGTATATAACCCTTTGTAGGTGCTACTTCTGCCCACCTTATCAGATAGTCTGTGTAAGTTATGATGTAGTGTGATCCAGTTCTACACGCAACTGGTGAAATAGGACCCACAAAATCTATAGCCCATTTCTCAAATGGTTCTGTGCTAGCAATAGGTCTCAAAGGCATTTCATCTCATTGACCTAGTTTTCCAAGATGTTGACAATGATCACATGCCTTACAAAATTCCTTACAATCTTTATATAGGGTCTCCCACCATAATCCAATGGAGTAGAATCTTGTGCATTTTGTGGCATCACCGACATAGTGGCCACTTGCAATACCACCATGAGCTTCTTCCATAATATCCATGCGCTCATGTTCCAATACACAATGGTGTAATACCTCATCTCACCCAATTTGTATAAGTCACCACTAATTAACATATAAGGTGCGACGCGTATAGCAAGTTGTTTCTTCTCCAAGGATTTCATTCCTTCTGGTGCCATCCCTATTTGTAGAAAGACAACAATGTCCTCTAGTTCTGATGGCACATGTTGTAACCTATATAACTATGCATCTAACATGGTATCCTCAATTTCCTGTGCTTCTTCTCCTGATTGTATTCTTGATAGATGGTCTAGTCCAGAATTACTTTTTCCTAGTTTTACCACAACTGTGAAATCAAATTCTTGAAATAAGAGCACCCATCGACATATGCACCCTTGTAAAATGTTTATTTACCAAATACTTCAATGCCATGTGATTTGTATAAAAGATGAATGGTGTAGCTAGTAGGTACTTGGTGGAAATTTATGTAGCATATATAGATCATTGACAAAGCTTCGTGCTCTATAGTTGTGTAATTTTGTTTTCTACAGAGTCATCTTTCTACTAGCAAAACAAATAGGATGATCTACAATACCTTCTCTAGGTTGAGCCAACACCGCACCAATGGCCATGCCAGAGGCATCAACATGTACATGAAATGGTTTGTCCCACGAAGGAAAATGCAGAATAGGCATGGTAGTAAGTTTCTCCTTCAATGTCTCGAATGCGCATTGTTTTTGTTCTCCCCAATAGAACATACCTTTCCCTTTCAATAAATCTTCTAATGGTGTGAAAATTTGGCATATCCTTTGATAAAATTTCTATAATATCCTATATGACCCAAAAATCATGCACCTCACTTTGAATGGTAGGGCTCCCTTAGGCCTATAATGACTGCAACCTTTGTTGGATCAACCAACAAACCCTCCTTACAGATTATGTGTCCTAAAAGTATCCCAAATGGTGTAGAAAATATGCACTTCTTGATGTTCAAAGAGATACTCAACTGTCTACACCGTTCAAACATTAAGCATGCAGATTGTCACAGTGATCCTTAACTAATCCATACACCATCCAATCATCTAAATATACCTGTAAGAAGTTGTGAATAAATTCCTTAAATGCTTGGACAACTATGCATGAAAATACAACAGTGCACATTTTTTCAGACCAAAAGGCATGACAATATAGGCGAAGCTACCCCATTCAATAGTAAATGTAGTCTTTTCCTGATCCTCCTGGGCAATTTAAACTTGATGAT
The DNA here is from genome assembly GCA_018340775.1 of Taxus wallichiana var. yunnanensis. NCBI lineage: Eukaryota > Viridiplantae > Streptophyta > Pinopsida > Cupressales > Taxaceae > Taxus > Taxus wallichiana. Next base: position 172,364,753 of record CM031237.1, read on the forward strand.
ACCCAGAACCCATCTATAAATGAATAGATTTCACCCCTGCAAACACCTTCTAGTATTTCCTCAGTGAATGGCATAGGAAATGGATCAATTACACATGCAACATTCAACTCCCTATAGTCCACGCATATCCTAATCCATCCATCCTTCTTGATATTGATCACCATTGGACTAACCCATTCTGACTCATCAAGGGGCTTGATAATCCCAAACTTCAACATGTTATCAATCTCTTCTTTGACCTTTTCACACAAATTGGGGTTCATCTGTAGGGTCTCTTTCTTACTTGGGTGCACACCTCTTTTAAGCTTTATTTTCATCTCTCCTAATGATTCATGCATGCCTTTAAGTTCATGGTACCCCTAGGAAATAAGTCCTGGTAATCCTTTAGTAACTCTATGATTTTTTCCACTTCAGAGTCTAACCAATAGTCTCCAATTATGGCTTCCTTAGGCTCAATATCTATTCCAATATTCACCCGCTTTGTCTTCATAGGTTCATGATAGGTGTGTGTGGTCTTATCTCACACTATCCAATACCTCACGCCTCCTTGTTGAATGGTTTACATCCAAGATTATCTACTTCTTCATCATCCACTAAGTAGACCATTTTTCCTTTCTCTTTCTCAAGGAAAGCATGCATTGAAGTAATGTTACATGCATTAGCCTTTGGTTCTTCATCAAGACGTGCTCTTGAGTCTTCTTTACCTAATAACTCTTGAAGGAGTTCTTCATCCTTAGCACTATCTCCCATAGTTAAGTGCTTTATGAATTTCAATGCTTCTTCCACCAAAGGCTTTGTAGAGAAGAAGTCAAACGTCTGGGTCATTCCTAGCAATTAAATTCTGCCAATTTCTAGTTTCTCTATGGAGTTTTGCATACACATACCAAGCATGTGCAACCTTGTAAAGTGGAATAAAACTTGTGCACCCATAGCAAAGGTGGTAAAGCTTCCTACCCTTCTGTCTAGAGTCTCTCACACTTCTAAACATGGTGTTGAACAGGTTGATTACCATGATAAGTACTTATTTGAGTAGGTGCATTGCTCTAAAAACCTAGTAGTAAGAGAAATCCCAATTTCATTCCATCCGACAAGATTATCCCTATGGGTCACCCACCAACATGTTGTCCCACGTAGTGTATATGCTAGCATAGTTCTTCTTTCCAATGGGTCTATCCACTGTTCTTCCATGGCACGCAGAATACCATGGGATCCCCTTCTCCTATGTAACAAGGTACCGAGTTGTTTCCTATCCTCCTGACATAACGTGGTTTTGTGCTTCGAGGAATATGCTCTTTACTTCATGCCCTACCAACTCATAAGTGTTGTGAGCCCAATTATCACAAGCAACACTTGTAGTATCGCTAATAGACTATGCATCCTCCCACTGAATTAGTCCTTCTTTGGTTGGTTCAATCATCTCTGGGTCTCGGATGGTGCGTACATAAATCCTATTCAGATCTTCTTCACTTAAGGGCTCTACATAGGGCACAAATTTTCCATCTGTCAAAGGGATAATAACTCTTTCCTCTTTGTTTTCAAAATTGATATAGCCCTTGTTGAACTAAAGATCAACATTATTTACATAGCACCAAGGATGCCCCAATAGAGCTGGGAAGCTATCTGACTCTACCAATGCTAAAACTTCAAAGTCTCTAGTGAACTTGGCTCCTTGTATGGTAATGGATGCATCCTTCAAAACTCGATGGGAGTGGCCTTAGTCCGATTAGCCATGAATAATACATTAGAGGATGGCTGTAATGGGGGTCTTCCCATTTGTACCCATGCATCCAAGGTAAGAACATTGACTTCCACACCTGTATCAATCAATATATTACTCAATAGCCACCCATCCACAACAACATTCAGAGTGATTTCCTTGTCATAATCTAGGCTATGAGGGGGAAGATTCACATGCAGGATCTGCCATCCCATCTTAGTACTTAACGTGAGTGTTTCCTTTTAACCAACTCCCTAACAGTGGAATGATGTTTTCCCGACGCAATATTTTACACACCTCCCTCAAGTCATCTATATCAATTTGGACCATCTCTAATGCTTTATTTTGCTCCTTTAAGTATTGTATCTCACCCTAAAGATTCCTTAGAACTTCCATGGTTTCCTGATAAACCTCCTTCTATAGGTAGATTTGGGTACCATGCATGAAGAACTTCTTCTTTAGTGATGGTTGGTTTCGCTGCAATGCTTCCTGGTGTGTTCACTCGCACGTGGGTCATGATATTCACTTGTAACTCTTCGACTCTTCATCCTAACTTGGGCATCCATTGATTGTCCACAGTGCATTGTATCCTAACCATCCCCGTGCCTTTTTTTCTTGTTTATGTTTCTTACTCAGATGCTCATATAAGTCCAGAACTCCTCATAGCTATGGTTCTTTCTCATAGAAAGAACATGCAATATTATGGGGGCATTCACACCTATAGTGATCAAGGGAGATCTACATGTATAACATGTTCCATGGGAACTCACTTCTCCCACCACCATGGCCTCATCCTCTAAATCCACCATGATATCCTCAGCCTCTCCACGACCTCCTTCAAAATGCCCTTCATTCCTATCATAGCGTGGTTGATTGTGATCCCGATCTTGGTGCTCATTCTTTTTTTTAGAACTATCTGTTACACTTTTTTGTCTACCATACCCCAATGTCTATAGCATCATGGATCTGACCAATCAATCTACAATCTTCAATATCATGGGTTGTGGACTGAAAAATTTTGCAATAGCAGGATACATTCTTCCTTATCACACGTGTTGTAGCAAAGGAAAGTGGCTAGCATCATGATTCAAATGAAATCTCATAGTCTAACAACAATGAATGTATGGACCTACAAGGAAAACTATCCTTGGTGTGTCCCTCCACTTCACAATCTGTACACCAAATCCTAAGCACATTTCATGGGCTGAATTCACCGATAATTTCTCTAACTGCTTTTCCATAGCTGCAATTTGTGCCTCTAAGAATGGGCTAATGCCAATGTCAATACTCCCAACTACCTCAACATGTAGGGCTACCTCCAATGCCTTCACATGGGATCAGTATATGTCTTATGTGACAACACCCTTCTAAATGGTGTAATCAATCCTCCAACAAACCATTGTGCATGTTGGCTTGCATGAATATCATAGGAAAGCTTAGACAAAAGATTTTTTAAAATGGGCATCATACTCACACACACTCTCAGTAGTTCCTTTCTTGATATATTTGAGCGCACTTATACTCTTCTACTCAAATTCTGGAATATAGAACTCTTTCAAGAACACATCCTTCAGTGTTGCATAATCTACACAAGTCTGATCAGGGTCAAACTTTCTATACCAATGTGGGCACGTCCCTGTAATGTGGTAGAAAATTGGCTTGCCTTGCACTCAGAAGCCATGATCCCTTTTACATGCCATAGTATTTCACACATATGCACATGTTCAAACAACATCTTCTATGCCCCTATACTCTGAAGATGAAGAGACATTTCCATGTAAATATTCTAGGGTTGGTGTGGACCTTGCCCACCTGATCCAGAACCTCCTATGTTTCCCTACCTCCAGAACCTCCAGATCCACTTGAACCAAAGCTACCTATGCCTCTTGATCCCAACCTATAGCTGGAATAGGTCCTGTAGATGTACTCCCATGCTCCAACAATAGTACTATACTGAACCCCTATGGTCTGTGAAGTAGTTCCACTTCCAGAGGTGAATCCAACATTCTACGTGCTCATGTTTTGTGCAGATGATGCACCTAAAAACACACCTCCAAATAACAATGAAGTCATCTTCCTTGCCATTGATGTACTTGCTCTCTTACTTCCCAAAATTTCTTGTTGATTACTTTTCATACTAGATACTAGAAAACCAAGCGCAAGGGCTAGGTTATCAGGTAGGTTCAGATGTGCCCGCGGCCCAGGTCATCTCTACTGGTGCACTTCCTTGTGAGGCCGAGGAGGGTTCCCTGTCATGCTTTCCCAGATGGGGAGTTCTTGATGCTCTAACTCCACGTCTTCTACGTGAGCTCTAAATCCTTCATGAGCCATCTCTCTCCTCAACTCCATCCACTCTATAACATCACGTTGCTTCTCTATCTCCTCTCTCGTGCCTCATTATACTTGAGCCACCTTTCTTCTCTCTGCCTTTCCACCGCTAAGTCTGCCATCCTTCACCAATCCTATTCCTTCCCCACGCATGGTGGGGTTTAGTTAGCCATCGGTTTACTCTCCAAATTCAAATTACCATTAAGATCTTGATAGCACTAGTGGAATGCCTTAGGTAAGTTCCCCTTGGATATCGTAAAAACTAGAATTCAGCTACCTCTGGACACGAATAAGTGGAAATTGAGTATTCCAAGATATAGTTGTTCAAGACACCACATGGAACCACGTATCCACCGCTCGAGTCCAAATCAGATCAGCATCATAAAGGGCCTAAAATTCTTCCTGCATCTAAACAAGTGCACGATACCTCCAATTCCACTTAGATGCATAAGCAATCAGCCACTCGTATAATTCTATTAGAAAGATAGCGAAAAATCTCTCATATAAACTATCATATATTTTTTCCACCCACACGCATGTGTTAAACTTAGATCCAGTGCTTGAACCACCATGTGTATTCTTCTTCCAGATCATGTATCCACTCCTCAACACTTGCTAGAGTTAACCGGTACATCTTCATCACAAACCATCCTGGAAACAACTGAAAAGAGGTCCCGAAAATGGAACCAATGATGCAGCCTAGAATTGTAGCCTAGAATTTACCAAGAACACCCTGACACACTGAACATCACTCAGCCTAGACTGAGAGCTCACCCAAAGCACACAAAGGTACTAGGTCCCTCTTTAGGGTTTTTGTTGTAGGTTGTTAGCATGATGAAGACTTAACACATGCAGTTCCATTACTAACACATCATTCTACAAAGCATACCAGATCTATATCTAAGGGAGAGCAAAATTTAAACAATAATCATGATGGAATCAAGTACATGCAATATCCAATTACACACAAGAATACACTCAGATTCAGCCAATATCCTCCATTATATTAAATAAGTATATAGAAGCTTCATTACAATAACAGTAGTATGCACGTAATAGATTTAGCAACATAATCTCACTATATCTCTCTTTGTATATTCATCATCATACATATATCTACTACGTAGTTCACTACATATATATAAGGGTGGGGACTTTCCCTTCACCACTTATCTAATCCCAAAATAGGTCGCATGCTATTATTAGCCACACGCCATTACAAAAATAGCCACACATGCACTCTACACGCCATCTATAAAAATAGACCTTCATGAGAGAAAATGGCTAAGTTCTCAAAGATGAAATTCTTTCCCACATGCGTGTTCTCCCTATCTATTCGCACCTTTGAATATGACCTGCTTTCCCACGTGAAATTCTTATGTACTGACTTTCTATTAATGTTCTTTAATCAACAAGTAACTAGTCTTCTCAAAGGTCTTGTCTCATGTCGTGGTTCCACAACTTGGAGATAGTCCCATGTTGTGGTAAAATATCGGGTTGTCTATGATTCGGGAAGGGTGCAATTTTGAGCTCCAACAATCAACACATTAAATCTCTTGAAAAATATACAAACCTTAGAAAAAATGGCCAACATGTTATAACAAGAAGAATCCATGCATAATGAGGTAGATAATGAAGACCATGCATTTTCTTCCAACTTTAAGGGAAAGAATAAACACCAAGAAGACATGAAACAATCAATAACATAGTACACAAAAATCTCAAGGCTCATGTAAAAATAAGTATCCTATTTTTGGAAATGGGCACGACATCAAGGATTGTTTATACAATGGTTTAAACTTTTTTTTACACCCTTATTATATTTATCTAGATTAGTGAATTAAGTACACTAAAAGGATGTAAAATGGAACTACATGAGGTTATTTTTTGGATTCTAGTATCCAACACTTCACAAGGTTGTGCACATCATGAACCTCACTGGACATATGTCTAAGTTCTCACTTGAAGCATGCTCAACCTACCAATTTCCTCCTTTGTTCACTTGTCAAGATGTGGTTAGCATACTTAGCCATTATAATATGAATGAAGATAAAAACACAATATAGAAATGGAAACACATATAATAAGGAAACTAATTAACACATATCATGAACAACATCATTTCCATTTCTAATAACCATAACAATCCACAATTATCTATCATAAGCACAATCCATTATATTACATATACTTGTTGATTACATTCATTCATGCATACATAATGTTCACCTCACTTAACATGCTTCTCATACATAGCATGCATATCTCTCTAATCATCCTTGAAATTCATTACAAGAAAGTGCAACACCTCTTTATATGTGTTGAGGGACTTGCCCTTCACCACTTGCATGTGATAATCCTAAGAATAGACATCCTAAATATGGGTTGCATGCCTTTTACAACACTGCTTTAACTCTAGATTGTGTTATAAATAACTCGACTGCTTCACTGGTTCTTAGCAAATTAATGAAATAGATAAGGGTAGTATGTCAAGGAGCAATAATTTTTATAACATCACCAAGGTTGTGCATGCGTTTTGATTTATTGATCCAAGTTGACTACAAGAGCTCCCTTTTGCTAGGAGGAACTACATGTAAATGCAAAACAATACCACCAGATAGAATTTAAAAAATAATGAGTGGACTACCTAGCGAAGGCTAGATCTAGGAAGCGTGGTGCTTCCTGAGCAATTTGTCATTTCCATTTTTATATAATAATATTAATGCTAGTTAAATCATACATGAAGTAAAGATCCTATTGAAATTGAAATTATTTAGGTATCTCACACTGAAAAAAACAATAAGAAAGGTCGGGTAAAAGTTGATTGAGGTTAAAATGGGTCGGAGTTAATTGGTACTTTTTGTGTTGCATTTCAAGTCCGTAAAGATTAGAAATGGTTCGGGATATTAGCTTGTTGGTTTGAGGTATATTTCGATGTAGTAATCGATGTCGATGTGTGATCGATTCTAGTTAAGAAAAATGACTGACATCGGTCGCTAATGATGTCGGTAGGATAAATTAGTAAAAAACACTTGAAACTTGTTTTTAGACTCTCCGTGATTGCACAATTTAGCTTGTAAATGGTGAGGGTAAGGTCATAAAATGGTTTTGCATGCTCAGAGATGATTAGAAGGGGGTGGAAGCATGTGAAAGGGCTAGGTATGGTAAGGAGATAGGTTGGTAGGAGGAGGGGAGTGTACAGATGTGGAGAAAGATAAATTATTGAGCTAAATAATAAATCCTACAGGAATAAAACATAAATAAATGAAGAGATGTTAAGTACTTATTGAAGAGTAGATTTGGAGAATGTAGGTGATGAGGACGGTGATGATATATATTTGGAGAGAAGAGACATTTTTTCATGTTGCAAGGTAGTTCAAACCTATGTGCTTCTCTATGTGAATCCGTGATAGTAAAAAGAAGGTGATGAATTCTAATGGTTGTTGGTAGTGCTTTAGAAATTTGAGTTCTACAAGTCTTTGTTTGTATGAGATCCCGAATCAAATGAACAACCTAGGTAAAGGCTTTTGGAAATGTATTTAACCTAACTAGTGATGGTTAGGGGAACGACGTCGGTTGAGATATAACCGCGTACGGTCAAGGCAGACATATCTAGGTTGGCCAAAAATATCCATATTGTTGCTATTTTTGGCGTGATCTCCAACCTTCTTCGATTCTTGAGTGATGGATCCCAAAAAGATAAGTAGCATAATTTTTAGTTTTTGATAGGAGTTAAGTCTAGGTTTAGACTAAGTCCTAGTTGGTTAGGATAAGCTCGGACTTGGTCTTAGGTCCTTAATGAGGTTTGAGTGGGTCATTTGAATGAGATGACTAGGTGAGTTGGTTGGGGTGAGGTGGTTAAGTGAGAATATTAATTAATTTAATTAAGATAATTAATTCAATTAACATGTGCACTAGGGATATGAATGGGTAGGATATGGTTAATTTAATTAATAGGGTTTTAATGGAAGTATGACCCAATTTTGGTGTCTACATTTTCCCCTTTTTGTTGCATAGCTTATATTGGTAAGTGATGCTGACAAAAATAGGAAGTGGTTACCCCAAATATAGGTGAGAGTGGGGTTGCCCCAAGTAGTGTTGAAGGTGATCCCCCTCAAACCAGGAGTTGATGAGGTGTGAGATGGAATCGGTGAGTGGTTTGATAAATGGGTAAGTGATGAAAGTAAAGGTAGGTGAGTTGTAGGTAAGGGTATGGGAACTTTGGGTAATGGGTAAGGGTCAAATTGGGTAATGGGTAATGGAAAATGGTCATGTCAGGGTAATGGGTAATGACAATGAAATGCAGCTGCACACATATAGATTGCGACCAATTACAGGTTGAAGAGCTTACGCAAACTCTAGATCATCCAAGGTCGATAGGTTTATCCAAATAAGGTTGAAGTGATTCAGGTATCCAAGGTACATGATATGGTCCAAAAACACAACTTAGGTTAGGTGCAGGAATGTTTAGGTATGATTCGGTAGACTAAAGGTTTTATCGGGATAAACAACATGACAATAATTTGCAAGGTAAGGTCACTAGGCTAAACAACACAAGTAACAATATCGCAAGCTATCAGCAAGTACACAAGTTCAAAGGTCACAAAAACGTAGGTCAAGGTAGGTTATATAGGTCATGGCGGGGGTAAGGCCAAGGTATAGGTAAAATAACAAGTCCGTAAATGTAATTAAGGAAATGTATGTGTAATTTAGGCTTATGGGTAGGGTGCAATGGGTGTTGGTAATGTCAAAAGGTATTCGACAGTAATGAGTTTTGTTCAAAATGGGAAAAGGTAAGTAAAATGGTACTTTCAAGTGATTGATGTCGGTTATAAGGTTACTTGACATCGGTTTGAGTATGGCTAGGTTCGCCGCTCCATCATCGGTCATGTCGGGTTAGGGTTCTCTACAAGAAATTCTGTATTTTGCGGAATCATTGTTATCTTTTGACTTTGAGAAAATACATAGTTGAGTCACTTGTGCATTTTTCTTGGAGGAAGAGATAAGGCATCTACTAGGCGAGGTGGAGTTTACTAAGTGGTGAGAGGAACCGTAGATGGGTCCACGAGAGTTGTTGGAGATGTGTGATTGGTGGAGGGATTCGAGGTATATTTCAACATGATAAAGATGGGAGAGGGTTTGGGTGGACCACCGACACAATGGCCAGATGTGCCACCATGCAAGTGACACCATGATGAGGTAGGGGTGTTTTCTAAATTGTTATTTTAAAAGTTTGGTGAAAATGAAGAAATTTGGGTCGGGGTTTTCATTTTGAAATGCGGGTTAAAGGTGGGAAAAATCAATATGGGTCCTAGTGTAATAAAATGGCTATCTAGTCCTATGCTAACATTTTCATGGGTTTTAGGGAAAGAGATTTTAAAATGAAACTATACTAGGGATGGTGATGCACCAAATAAAGGGTGTTTCTAGACTCAGGAAGGGTTAATTTGAAGAGGGTGTGTGCACCACAAGTCAACTTCACCTACTGCAACTTAGAGAGGGTACATAAATACCACAGACTAGGAAGCACACATTCCCTTTGTTAAACTCATCGAGAAAAAAGTTATCAGTCTTCCAAGTGAAGAAGGATGAACTTGAGAAGGGTGAAAAAAGCACCACAACTCAACTACATGCAATAATCCACCACTTGATAAGCACAAAACTCCAAGAACCTACAATAGAAACGTGAACTTGCACACAGTGTACCTACAAGCATGAGAAAAGGCACAAAGAAGTATAGAAGGATGAAAGGACCAGATTAGTCACAAAACACACACTTTTATTACTTCAATAACATGCACAATGCATCATACATTTAGAAGAGGAAATGGTTTCCATTACAGTCTTGAAAAGGAGGCTTGAAAGTTCCTCAACATATAAGGACAACTTGCAGAAGAGAGAGGACTCTTGAAAAATTGCACTTGCCTAAGATGTCTAACTTTCCAACCTATCTGACCTGTTGGAACCCTTTGGAATGAGCTTCCAACTTACATTTATAGAAGAATATATGTGAGAGAGAGAGAAAAGGTCATAATTACATTCCTAAATTGAAGGCACATGATGTATTTATTACAGTTGGTTGAACCACTTTGAGAAGGTTCCATCATGTGTCATTAATTAATCCGTTGACCTAGTTCTCCTTAATTAATTAAAAGAATATTTAAATAAAATATTTTAATAATAATAATAAATATTATTATTAAAAAATATTTAAATAAAAATATTAAATTAATTAAAATTAAATGGTGGGACCCCCTTTGACTTGGTTTGACTTGAAGAGGGGGGGTCCATGAATGAAAAGGTCAAAAAAAAACCCAACTCGGTGGTTGGCTCACCGAGCCAACTCACTTGAGTCAGTTGGACTCAAGCTCCTCCATTTCACACTCATCAGCTCAGCTCATCCATCTCCTTGATCCCACATCTCCATCTGAGTCTCTCATTTTGATCTCTCACTCGAGTCAAATTCTTGACCATTTCATTTGATGACTTTTATCATCATTCGATGACTCACAGCTTTTTTCATTCTCCATGATCATGCTCACCACTCGACTTTCAACTCTTCCATCTCTCATGAGACTCATGCCTTCACCTTGAACTCTTTCTGTCTCTTCTTTCAATGATGATGACATTCATCTTTCCATGACTTCTTATCTCTTTCTCATGCTCTTGAGCTCTTTTCTTTGAATGATGAGTCTTTCTCTCTCTTCTCATCAATTTGATTCTTTCTCGAGCTCTGCATTCTCCTCCATGATTTGTGCATTCACTTCATTCTTTGATCTATCATTTCATTATGATTCATTGATCTTTGAATGACTCATGTTCACATCATGAATTGAGTTTTGATCTCAAATTCATGATCTTTTCCTTGACTTCATCATGATGATTCATCCATTCATTGAATCTATTGCATCCATTTTCTCACTTAATTCATCTATTTTTTTGATCACTGATGATTTGAACTTTTCATGATCCATTGCTTTTGATTTGCTTTAACTCTGATTGATCTTTCACTTAATCATCATTGCTCCTCATATCATTGACATTCATCATGAGATCTTTCATCTTATGCTGAGCTCACATCGTTTCATAAACTTCATCATGATCTCATTCATCATCATCAAGTTTCATTCATCATTTGAGTCACTTGACTTTCAAGCTCCTCAATCCATCATGCTCATAAGCTTAATTGATCATGCATGATCACTTCTTTTTTTCTTCACTCTGAATTGAGCTTTTGCATTTCCATTAACTCATGATTCATCATCTTTGACTCTATCATCATAATTTACCTTTCATTCACATGGCTTTATTCAGTTGATATTCATTTGAATCTAATCTTCATGAGCTTTATCTCAATCCATGAATCTCTTGATCATTCATTCATGATTCTCATGATCACACATTCATTCATTTCATCAGCTCATCAATCATTTCCTTATTCATCTCGATCATTCCATGAATTTTCCCATTGAATTGATCTCTTGATTTTTAATTATTCATATCATTCATTCATCTCACTCAATTCTGATCTCAAAATCATGATCATCAATCATCAAATGAATCATTTCCATTAATGACTCAATTTCATTCATCAATTCTCTCAAGATCCTTGATCATCCATGAGCTCTGATCCTCATATCTATTACAACCGATCCTCATTCACATTGTCATCATCACTCATTTTTTTTGATTGATCTTGAGCTCAATCTTTTTTGAATCTTGAGCCTCTGATGACATATCTCATCATCATGTCTAATCTCATCTTCATTCAGCATCACTTCTCTCATCTGACTCATCCTCAATCTCTTTTTCATTTGATGATTCTCATCATGAGCTCTCATCTCTTCAGTTTCAAGATCATAGTTTCACAATTTCTCAATTCATATTCCTCAGCTCATTTTTTATCAATTCATTTGAATCACTTCTTTTTCCATCATGATTCCTATGATCTCAGCTCAAATCATTCCATTTCTCTCATCTGACATATTGAGCCCACATCTCTGATCTCACTCAATCTTTCTTCTCTGACTTCATTAATTGATCACTCATGCATGACCTACATCATCTCACATCTTCATGAAGCTCATTTCATTTCACATGATTTTCATCATCTTTCTTCATTTCATCCTCATTTAGGATCTTCACTCTGATTTCATTGCTTGAAATGATTCACTCGATCTTATTTTTGCATTGAATTTTTCATTCCAACTATTTAGAATGAATTTCACTTATTCATTATTTATTCATCTCATCTTCATCGAATTCTCATTTTTCTTTGATTTTTTGACTTCAAGTTTAACTGATCTTTGAATTTTCATTGCATGCACATGCTCATGATTGAGTCACTACCAAATCTCAACTCTCTTCTTCAAATTCTCAATGACTTCATTATTCCATCATCATGGCTATTTCTCCATCATTTTCAATTGCTCATTGAACAATCTTCATCATCATCATTTTCAATGATTCATCTTGATCTTGATCATTCATGGCTCATTATTTGATGAACTCTCCATGTTCCTGAATCATTGCATCCATGATTCTTCTATTCATCTATGATCATCATTCTTTTAACTTGGCTAAAATCTCTGCACTCATTGATTTATTTAACTAGTTCATTTCTTTGATTTTGAATTCATGAAATTTCCATCATTCAATTCCTATGCCATTTGATCTTTGACTGTCTCATGATCCATCAAATCCCATTGATTCATCTTGCATCATGATCTGAACCATCTCCAAATTATCATCCTCATGATTTCATCAAACATGTGGTCACCCCTTCTCTCATTGATATCATTTCAATCCCATCATTGACTTCAGCTCATTGCTCATAGACTTTTGATCCAGCTCTCATTCACATTCCTCATTTTGATGCATCATTCTAATCTGTTGACAGTCTTACACTTTTTTATCAAGATCAAATCGAAGCTCATCAAGCTCAAACTTTCAATTTCCATCTTAATCATTTTGTCAATTGCATTATCTCTTCAACTTTCTCAATCCTTTGCTCACATTGATCCATTCTCATGATCATCAATCAATGATCCATGATTCTCATTTCATCATCATGATCAATCTTCATTTGCATTTTGTCACATCAAAATGAATTTCATCAATGAGCTCACTTCTAGCTTTTTTATTGATCACCATTTGACTTGTTCATTTGATCATTCATCCATCACTGAGATCATTTTCCTTATTCATGATCATCATGGACTCATCTGCACATGATCCCCATCATCTTTTAACTTATGATCTCACTTCTTCCACTTCATTCTCATCCATGCTTTTGACATCATGATTATTTCAATCCATAACCTTCTTTTCTAATTGCTTAAATGCTCATGCTCTGCCAATTATTCCCATTCTCAACTTCATCAGCTTATCTATTTCATTCAATGATCCCAAGTGATTTGATTTGATCATTATTTACTTTTCTCTTTCATGTCTCACCTTTGATCTCATTGACTTCAGCTCACTTTGAGCTCATTCTATCTTTCATCATTTCTTGATCTTCGAGATCATCATTTATCTTATTTTCTCCATCACCATTTTCGATCCATTCTTTTTCATCATTTCAATCTTCATCATCATTTCATTTCTGATCAAATTTCCATCCCTTTAATTTCATTTCCTTGATTCTCTTTTGACTTCACTCAACTAATCATGACCATTTTGTCATTTTTCTCATGTTATTCATACCTGAGATTCATTTTATTTTTGACTTCATCTTGATGCTCAACATCTTCACCTCATTCAGCCTTTCACTGATCCACTCATTTCTTGATCCAACTTTATTCTTAATCAATCATCACTCTTCATCATCTTTCTCATCATCTTGATACTCTCATCCTAATCAATTCATCCCATTGATTTCTCATATCACATTGATCTTCATTTGATTTGTCTACTTTTCTAATTCATCATCCTTTCTCATCATGAATCCATCTTGAAAAACTATTTCAACTCCTTCAACTGCTCTTTATTAGTTAGTCATTTCATCATCATGATGATTCTATCATGCTACTCATTCTCAGCTAAGCTCTGAATTAGCCTCATTGATTTTACATTTTAATGATTATTTTCATCTTATTTTTCCATAAAATTTTCATGAATTTATATCATGATGATTTGAACAATTTAATTCATGAAGCTGAAAAATAACTGACCTTTTAAATGCTTTGATTTTAGTTACATTTTTCACTCATTTTTTTGATTTTTTTTGATTTATGAATTGACCTCATTTGAGATTCTTTTTCTTCTTTATCTTGAAAAATCATGAGTTTTTTTTTGACCCAAAATGGAAAAAAACTCAAAATTGATCTTGAATTGATCTTTTAATGAAGATGAGCTCACTCTTATGAATTTATTAATTATTTTAATCATTTTATCTCCAAATGACTTTATGAAATGGGCCCTTTTGGACCAATGTCAATTTGATAATTTTATTTGGTATAATAGGACCCTAATAGGACCCCATTGTCCAATTTTTCCATGTGTGCAAAAAATTGGATAACATTTTTGGTGACCTCTCGGGATGATTTCCTACTAAGCATGATTTTAGTAGCCTTAAGTCATCCATTGGGCATGGAGTCAATATTGGAATCTTGAAAGTGATTTGATCTTCTGTGATACATCCTAAATCCCTTGAGCATTGTTGATCTTGGACCTCCCTAAATGCTAAGCATGAAGTATACTAAATCTTTGAATGCTTGGCATCATGAACACTACAGAATTTTGAATGAAGTAGATGATGAAACTCTTATGAAACTTTAAACTTTGAACTTCCTTCTCCTTGACACCTTCCAATGATGAAACAATGTGCAAAACAACAACAAAACACAACAAAAAGGAAAAAAAAAAAAAAACACACACAACAATGTGCATAAGCACTTGGAGGAAAACACCTAACTAAACTATATACATGGGGTGGAATGACTTCTCAAAAAAAGCTTTGAGATGTATCCCATTCACATGAATGGGTAGTTCTTCTCCATTGAGCCTGGATAGATGAAATGAATTCACCTCTTTGTAACTTGTGATGATGTATGGCCCACTCCAGAGAGCATCAAACTTGGCATGCTTTCTGGTTTGGCCTTGTCTTCATCCCATTTGAGGACTAAATCTCCCTCTTGAAAATGCCTGTCGGATGCCTTCTTGTCAAAATATTTCTTAACCTGAGCCTGATGTTGCTCCAAAGTCTTCATAGCCTTGTTTCATACTTCCTCTAACTCCATGAGTTCAACAAACCTTACTTATCAGAGGATCACTCTCCATAACTTCAAGTTGATGAGCTAACTCCAAAGAAGGTAACTCCAAGGAGAGTGGAAGTTTTTCTTCCTTCCATATACAAGCAATGAAAGGAGAATTTCCTATGGCCCTTTTAGGTGTGATCCGATCTTCCCATAAGGTAGTCTTAAGTTGTGTATGCCAAGTCCTCTTGTTAGTTTCCATCATGTGCTTAATAATCCTTATGAGGTTTTTTTATTACTAGACTCAGCCAATCCATTTCCTTGTGGATAGTAATTGGATGAAAGTCTTGAGGTAGACCCCATTTTTAACAGCCCATTCACTCAACTTCATACCAAGAAAATCCATCACGTTTGTCTAAATGACTATAAAAGGAACACCAAACCTTGTCATTATACCTTCCAAAAAATCCAAAACTACCTTTTCATTTCTCTCTTTCAATGCTACTACCTCTTTCCATCGAGTAAAATAGTCTGTTGTAGTAAGGACCCATTTATGTCCATCACTGATGGAGGATTAATCATTCTGATGAAGTCCAACCCCATTGAACAAAGGGTTGATCCACTTGAATTGGATGCAGTGGAAGAGCTGCCAACTTCTGCTTTCCTATGAAAAAGGCACATTCCTTACATTTCCTTACCCAGAGATGGGCATCTTTGAACAAATCCAGCCAATAGTAGTCCAGCTCTCACATGATCTTGGTAGTAGTTGTTCATGTAGAATAATGTCCTCCAGATAGGCCATTATGAAACTCTTCTAGTATCTTACTTACTTGTTCCGGTCCTACACCAAAGGAGGACACCATTTAATCCTTTTGAAAGAGAACATTATCTACCAAAACATATGGAATAGATTGAAGATGGAAAAGTCCATCTTTGGTTTTTATCCATGTTCACAGGATATACTCCTGAGAAGAGGAAATTCTTCATTTTGGATAACCAGTCAACTTGATCATCACTCTCATCAGTGTTTAGGAGCATCACATCCTCATCACCTTTTGATTCCATGTCTGCAGAAAGTTGTTGACACAAAACCTTTACCTCTAAAAAGTTTGGTAACTTTGATATGCACATCATACTCCATCACCTTCATGATCCATCCAACACACTTTTCATTCATCTCTTTGTTCAAAAAAATCCTTGACACCTGGATGAGACACCATCAGATGAATTTTGTTGTTGGACAACATGTGCTTGAATTTCTTCAAAGCTCAATAACCACAAAGACTTGTTTTTCAATGAATGAATATTTGAGCTCATAGTCTTTGAGGGATTGACTGAAGAAAGCAATTGGTTGCTCCATCAGATCATCATTTTTTGGGTGAGGATCCCTGAAATGCTCTCTTGACCTATAAAAAGCATAAAGGATAAAGTCTTTATCAAACCTGGGGTTCACTAGCATGGGAGCTTGAGAAATTTCCATTTTTTGATGGCTTCAAAGCTCTCTCATCCTTCCTTTTCCATGAGAATGGCATGTTTTTCTTCAGCATGGTTGTCGTGGTTTTAGCCAATGTCACAAATTGAGGGATGAATCTCCACAAAAATTTATGGTTCCCAAAAAACTCTGGAGGCCCTTCTTATGACTTGGGAGAGATAAGGACATAATCAAATGAATCTTGGCTGGATTGATTGATAGTCCTTCCACTTTGAAACAACATGCCCCAACAAATTTCCCTCATGCTACTAAAAAATACACTTCTTGGGATTAAGTGAAACCCCAAATTCCCTACACCTTCGAAAAAACCTTCCTTAGATGCATGATGTGATCATCTACATGCTTAGAATATATAGTTATGTCATCTAGGTAAACCAAGATGATATCATTGATTAGTCCTTTAAATGCCATGTCCATGGCTCTTTGGAAAGTAGCCCCAACATTGGACAATCCAAATGGCATTTTGTTGTAGGCATACATGTGCCACTTGGTAGTGAAAGCCATTTTGAATTGGTTGATTCTTGGACTAGAATTTGATTGTAACCCAAATATCCATCGAGAAAAGAAAAATATTTGAGCTCCTACCACCATTTGAAGGATTTTCTCCATTGATGGAAGAGGATAATGGTCTTTCAATGAGGCATGATTCAAATCCCTAAAATCTACACACAACCAAATCTCTCTCGTTCTTCTTCCTTATACACCAGATTGGCTACCCAAGAGGAGTGCTTGATGGGAAAAATAATACATGCCTTGATGAGTTTGGTTAGCTCCTTTCTCATTAGTGGCTCAATTTTGGGATTAATTGGCCTCTGTTTATGATGAAATGGCTTGGCATTAGGATCCAGTTCGATGGTATGTTGTGCTAGACCTAGATCAAAACCAAGGTCTTTATAGCTCCATGCAAAAATGTCATGATACTCTTGAAAAAGTTTGATGAAAGCTTCTTTCTCTTTGAAGTACACACTTTTCCAATCTTCAGAAACTTCTCATGTGCTACCTCGACTTCCTCAAAATCTTCTTCTTTGACCACCATGTTAGAGCTTTGTCTTTTGGCTTGATCATCTAAATTGAAAATGGATTCCAGAGTGACTAATCCTTTTGGTAGTTTTTTTTTTTCATTGTATAATTTGATCACCATATGACTCTTGCAACTTATCTTGATTTTTCTTAAAAACTCCACCTCTTCTTGTAGGAAAAGGACAATTTGTTTGTCACTATCAAACACTTTCTAGCTACTCACATTATCAGGGACTACAGGTCAAACCACCATTTTGAAAAATTTCTTCCCTTCTTTCATGATATCAATAGGTATGTCATATTGCGAGCCAATTGTAGCAAGCCTATCAACATCTTGATTTTGATTTCTAGGAACTACATGGATCCCAAAAGCTTTGAAATCTTCAATCAAGTCCCAGACTCGGTTCTTGTATGATCTTAAAAGATCATTCTTGGATGCACTGTGTGTCATCACTTGATGAACAAACTAACTCACTATCTCCAAAAATAGTCGGGCTTTGATTCCCTTCTTTTGGGCTAGTTGAATTCCTTGCACAAGGGCCTCGTATTCAACAACATTGTTAGTGCAACTAAATTACAACCAAAAAGATGAGAAGTACTTATCTCCCTCTTGGAGAAATTAACATAACACCAACACTAGATCCATTCTTACTTCTTGAGCCATCAAGAACAATTTCCACAGTCCTTCCAATCATTGGTTGTGTTTTGACAAGTTGTGGTATGATCGTATCTTCTTCATGAATACAGTATGTACCCAATCCCATTTCTTCCAAAAGTAGAAAACCAACTTCTTCTTCTTCTAACAACACATCAGCATAGGGATCATACTGATGATCTCCACTTACTTCATCTAGCACATAGTATCGGGGACTTCTTCAACAAGAGTGGTTGGTTCATGATCAACATCTTCTTCTTCTAGGATCTCTCGATGGTGTAATTCCCATTTATAGGACTAGCAGTGTAGGGTTCTACATGATTATGGAAGATTGGTTCCACCCTTATAGTCACTTTGGTTCCATATCGAGTCTTGAGAATCATATGTGACCAATCGGCTGATAGATAACCACCCATCTTGGCAGTGAAATCTCGTGATAGGAAGATGGCGAAGAGAGGAGGAAGATCAATGACTGATATGTCTTGGGTGAATGAAAAACTTGGGCATGCATGGATGGTAAGTTGAAGTCCTTTGATAACTCCAATAGTCTTAATAGTTGTGCCATCCATTGAACAAACTCCTCTTACAATCGGCACATATTGTATGCCTAGTACATCTGTAATTTGTTTGGGCATGACTGAGCTACTGGCACCAGAATCGATCATGCAATTATGCACCAGGTGGTTTCCAATGATCAAGGAAATATAGAATGGTGGTGGTTTTTTTCTTTAGGAATAATTTTCCCTTCCAGTTGACACAAAATCATAGTAGTTGTTGCTCTCCATGACCTGATGATCCATCGTTGTACCAAAAATATTTAGAGCCTCTCATGAACAAATTTCTTTGAGAAGGAATTGAGAGTGTGTCCCACATAGTAATGCTCAGGTTGGTTTTCTTCATTTTTTCTACTATGTTGAAGGGAATTGCTCCAAATTTTTTGACACTTCTTTGGGCATTGGGATCCTCCTTTAGAAAATGCTTGTTGGGTATCGTGATGCCTGAAGAACCTTCTTTCCTTGTAGCTTGGCTAACAGTATTTCTGGTGGTTTCTTTCCCACATCTTTATCAACCACCACTTGTGTCTGAGGTTGTGAAGTGGATGCTTGATCAGATTTGGAAGTTTGAGGTTCCATTTCTCTCTTCTTGGAATGAGTGTTTTCCACCACTGATGAGGAATCTGTATTCAACCCACAAAAATCTTCTGCTTTCCAGTTTAGCAAAGTGGTTTCTTTAGGTGCCTATGTGGTTGATCTGTTGTTTCTTGCGTAGATGTGTTTTCTGTTAGCTCAAAAGGGGTAGATATACACTTTGAACCATAAGGGCCTAGCCAAGAACTCCATTGGGACAAATATTTTGATTGTGGGGTTGAGAACAAGGATAACACCATTCGTAGTCTTGAACTAGATTATTTTGGACAGTATATGGCTCTAGATGAGCTAGCAGCAAGAGGGTTCCAAAATTTCAAAGGCCTGACATTCAGCTTGATTTGTAGCTTGATTTTGTGGCTGATTGTTCCCTTGAAAAGGAGGATGGTTAGCCTGATACTGTTGATTTTGTGGCTGATATGGATGATTGTATTGAAATTGTTGCCTCTTGAGTGCAACAAGCTCATTTCCAAAAGTTTGCAGCAGTGACTTGACTTCAAATAGATCATTTGAAGAGGTAGGGGAAGATTGAGCTGGTTGATTAGAGGCTTGCTGGAATAGGAGTGATGATAGGTTGATTGTTCATAAGATCCGAGACAAATGACATTGGGTGGTCATGGAGCTATCTTTCCATCTGAATCAAGGAATTTTCCACTCTTATGGCAACATCATAGGCATCAGGTAATGTAGCCCCTCCCATGGACTGGATCATAACTACTACATCACTATTCAAGGCTCACAAATAGTACAAGAATGCATTATGTGGAGAAGGCTTTATAAGTGTTGAAATCCTATTCCAGGTCTATGGAATCGGAAGTTGAAATCACTCATGTATTCTTGGGGAGCTCTCTTCATGGTAGTGAGTTGTTCCAAAAGTGATAGGTGATCACTCTTGTCTTCAAAATATTTACAGATATTTTCTCCTAACTCATCCCAAGTGGTTATACTGCCAACACTTAACCCTCAAAACCATTGAAGTGATTTTCCCTTGAAAGAGGTAGCAAGAAGTCTAACCACAACATTGTCCTCCATGATATTATGTATGGCACAAAATGTTGGCTACATCAATAATATGTTCCACTAGAGTAACATGAGTTTCCCTATGTAAAAGGGTAAAATTTTGAGTGCCACAATAGGTATAGGGTCACGTTGAGCCAACAAGAAGAGGACTACTTGCATTGAAAGGGGGAAAACTTGGTTTCGTGCCATAGCAACAAGAGGTTGATTGTTCCTTGGTGGAGGAAACCTTCCATACGGAGGAGTTGAATGACCCCTATGAGGTAGAGCTGCAAATGGTGATGTTGAAATGCCTCTTCTTCTTCTCTTTGGAGGAGACAAGGAAAGTTTGATATGCTGATAATTTCCTTGCTTTGAAGAAGCTCTTGTCTAAATTCTTCACATAAGTTAACACACTGAGATTTGGAATCCAGAGATATAGAGTCACCAGGTACTTTGACTTGTGTAAGTGAGAAGAGAAGTACCAACTCTTGTCCCACCAGGCATGCCAAAAAATATTGTCACCAAATCACTTGCACCCTCCGAATGGCTAGAATGTGAACAAGATGTTTGTGTGATTGGGACACATGGGATCACCTCTCAAGTTGTGGGACTTGGGCTCGAGGTGAACCTCCGAGAAGGCCAAATTCCTCTTCCTAAACTAAGTGTTGTACTACTCCTAGTGTAATAAAATGGCTATCTAGTCCTATGCTAACATTTTCATGGGTTTTAGGGAAAGAGATTTGCAGAAATGAAACTATACTAGGGATGGTGATGCACCAAATAAAGGGTGTTTCCAGACTCGGAAGGGTTAATTTGAAGAGGGTGTGTGCACCACAAGTCAACTTCACCTACTACAACTTAGAGAGGGTACAAAATACCACAAACTAGGAAGCACACATGTGTTCCCTTTGTTAAACTCATCAGAAAACAAGTTATCAGTCTTCCAATGAAGAAGGATGAACTTGAGAAGGGTGAACAAGCACCACAACTCAACTGCATGCAATACTCCACCACTTGATAAGCACAAAACTCCAAGAACCTGCAATAGAAACGTGAACTTGCACAGTGTACCAAGCATGAGAAAAGGCACAAAGAAGTATAGAAGGATGAAAGGACCGAGATTAGTCACAAAACACACACTTTTATTACTTCAATAACATGCACAATGCATCATACATTCAGAAGAGGCAATGGTTTCCATTACAGTCTTGAAAAGGAGGCTTGAAAGTTCTCTCAACATACAAGGACAACTTGCAGAAGAGAGAGGACTCTTGAAAAATTACACTTGCCTAAGATGTCTAACTTTCCAACCTATCGACCTTGTTGAACCCTTTGGAATGAGCTTCCAACTTACATTTATAGAAGAATATGTGAGAGAGAAGAGAGGAAAGTCATAATTACATTCCTAAAAGAAAGGCCAAAAATGAGTCCAACTCTGGTTGGCCAAAACTCGAGTCCTTCTACACCGCACCGAGCTAGGATCACTTTGAATTGGGCTCCTCCAACCAGCTCCAACTACTCCGAGCTCCTCTAACTCGTGGTCACCTCCAAACTCTTTACAAGAATTGAGCTCCTCATCACATCACAACCGCCTGCACTGATCTCATCTAGCTTTGCACTGAGCTTTCCATCCACCGACTTGGGAAACATATCTTCCTTGTCTGTGAGCTCAATGATTTTTATGCATAACCAAGTTAGAATGTGTCTACGAGCTCTAGATTTTATTGCATTGACCTAGTTATGCTAACTCAAAATACTCTCCTTGTCTTTCTTAGCCAATGTGTGAGATCTCTGCTATGAGATATTCCTACCAATCCCCACACATGCTCCCATTGAGGCCATGTGATGTAACCTAGAATTCGTAGAACAATCCCAATAAGACCCTAGGGACGCATTGACACATCACTCACCAAGGTCGAGCACTCACCGAAGCACGCAAAGGTACTAGGTCCCTCTTTAGGGTTGCTATTGGAGGATGTTAGCATGATGAATACTTAACACATGCAGTTCCATTACTAACACATCATTCTACAGAGCATACTAAATCTATACCTAAGGGAGAACATAATTAAGTATTAACCATGATGAGATCAAGAACATACTAGATTCAGATACACACAGAACTAACACTTAGATTCAGCCAATATCCTCCATTATATTAAATGTAATAAGTATACAAAAGCTTCATTACAACAATAGTAGTATGCACGTAATAGATTTAGCAACATAATCTCCCTATGTATGCACACCTATCTCTCTATATATCTACTACACACAATTTACTACATACTTATAAGGGTGGGGACTTTCCCTTCACCGCTTATCTAATCCCAAAATAGGTCGTATACTATTACTAGCTATGTTCTCATTACAAAAATAGCCACACATACAAGTGTGCTAACAATAGACTATTGTTAGTTGACTGATAGTAGAAAATCTATTTCCGGCTTATGCCTATATAAATAAATTCGTAGCTGATCCTTCAAAATAACCAATACATGATGCACAAGTCTTCAATCGGTTTGAGTGCTCCACACGCTATTTCCAAAAATAGATCCTTATCATGAAAATGGCTAAGTCTTGAACCTATTTCTGTTCTTTGTGTGTAATCCTTTTTGATAATTCTCGTGCCTTTAAATGTGCTTTTCTCTCCCACACAAACCTTCTATATTTTATTTACTAAGTCCTGTGGTCCTCGACTGATCAACATTACCCCACACGAGTTTTATCACCGCCCCATAAATAGTTTTATCCAAAATGAATCAAAGAATAGAAGAATAGAAAGACTTTGGATGAATAAAAGAATGTTTTCAACCTATAGTTTTTCTTTTGCAACCCGACAAATAAATTCGGGATATTCCTCCTTTATCTCAACCTCTAAGGTCTACCACTCAATGAGTGCTTCCCGTGCTTTTTCTAGAATTTCCACAACAATGGAATCCAGGTTCACCTTCAAAATCTCTCCTTTCTCATTCTCAGTAAGACCAACATAATGCTGGACATTACAAAACTCATCCTTCCCTCTAGAAAATCCATCTTCATAGCAATGCGTTTCCCAAGCTCCTCTAACTGACCCTTATCTCTAGAAATTTTGTTTAACCATTGCTAATCTATTTGCACGTCCAATGTGTCATCCTCATCACTTTCTCGGACCTCATTATTCTCCTCTAGGGTTTTTATTTTGATGAGTGCTTATGGAGTAGCATACAAATGTTCAAGGCTTAGTCTTCCTTCTTAGTTCTTCCCGTAGTGCTTGTAGCTTCATATGATGCAATATTTCACATCATCAAGCATTTTCTCGATCTGCATCTTGTGTTTGATCCATTGGTGCTTTGCATGCACAAAGGTTCATCTTCAAGAACTTGTTAGAATTTAAGGATTCTAATAAGTACATGATTTAATCAACTTACATATTACATAATGTTACAATAAATATTTAAATAAAGATTACATCATAACATAAGCAAATTAAGAAATACTTACAGAAATAAATAACACGTGTGACACCGTATTTATAGTGGAAAACCCCAATAGGGTAAAAATACTTTGAAAATAACTTTTCCTTCGAGAACTTATTTTACATCTAGTAAGATCACCTCCTCCTTTGAAACCCTATTTACCAAGGGTAAAACCAAATCACTTGATTTTCACACCTTTGATATATTTCCCAAATATATCAAATGAGGACCTAAAGTCGCTTTTTATATAAGGTGATCGGTATGTCTCCCGAACCACCTTTTCAACCTAAAATGGTTGATACATACACCTAGGTTTTAATATTTAATATTAGAAATATAATCATTTCATGATATTAAATATTTAACCTAAAGTATATACCTAGGTTAGCATATTTAATAATAGAAATATAAATATTTCATATTATTAAATATTAACCTATATATTAGTGATGAACCCATATACATTAAGGGCTGGCTAGACCACTTAATCGTTATGTTCCAACACTCTCCCTTAATTTTAAGTGGGATAACATAATATATGCTAATAGATTACCTCCCATGGTACACTACAGATTTACAATCCTTAAACCATAAAGGTTTTAGGCTAGCATATCGGTTGAAGGAATTATAACACCTTCATCATACTCAAATTAACTTTTGGTAAAAAGATTTGAATCCCAAAGATCATTCCATGATCTGGTGGCTAAGTGAGATTTGTGAATTTTACATGTTTTCACGTGTTCTCATAAAAAGTTATCAACCTAAGCATATAGGAGCCTTTTACAACCAAGGACCTCTTTAACAATATGCTTATACTATGTATGTTTACCAAGAAATGCAATAGCACTAAAGAGTCTACTTGAAGAACACCTTTAAGATATTTTTACACGTCTTTCTAAAAAAGAAGCCGAGGAGGTATACATGCCCAAGGTCTTTTTACACTTTCTCGAAGGTATTTTTTACAATTTCCCAGAGGTCTTTTACACATGTCTGAATGTATTTTTACAAAAACCAAGTTCCATTAGGAGGTGACATTGTCATGCACACTCCCCCTCAATAGAAACTCTGACAATCCAAGATTTTCACGAAAGTGACAAAACTTTGCAACACTCGAGGACTTTGTGAATATGTCAACAACCCGCTCTTTCAATCAACATGACCTTGAGATTTATCTCATCACTTTGCACCTTCTCACAGGTGAAGCATATATGTATCTCAATGTTCTTCATCCTCTGATGTTGAACTGGATTCTTAATCAAGAGTAATACAACTCTGACCACCACATAGAAGAGAAATATTTCCTTTAGCTTACATGTGTATCTCTACCAACAGTCGTTGCAACCACATGGCTTCTTTACTTCTTCCATTGTACTTCTCTTCCTCAGTAGAAGAAATGAATATTGTTGATTGTATTTGTTGTTCCAAGTAATGGTTCCTACACCAAAAACTTGAACACATATCCAGTATATTTTATAACACAACATCGGTATGGTTAGAATCACAAAATCTATATAAGATAGCATTTTCATTCTTATTATAATGCAACCCATAATTGATTGTTCCTTTCAAATATCTAAAAATTATTTTTACAAGATTCCAATGATCTATAAAAATGGTTCATGCATAAACCTTGAAGTAATTCCTATTGTATAGGAAATATCTGATCTAGTTATAGTTAGATAAATCAAACTATTAACTAACAACATATATAAAATATGATCAACATTTTTCATATGCAGATTTAGGATCAATATTTATTCCAACTTCCATTGAAGTAGAAAATGGTTTACAATCAATCATAAGAAACTTTTTCAATACAATGGTTGTATATTGTGTTTTGAAAAATAACAATAGAATGAAATACAATCATACAAATAACATGATGTGAGAGACCTAACTCATTCATTTCAAAGTATTACTTCAATGTCTCTTTAATCCTATGAATTAAATCATAATTGTCACTAAACATAAGCAAATCATCAACATATATACATATAATGATAATATGTGAGTCTTATTGCTTACATCAATATATCATTGTTAGAAGAATAATTAACAAAACATAACATCTAAAATAAGGAAAAAATTGTCACATACCAAACTTTAAGAGCTTGTTTTAAACCATACAAAAATTTCTCAACTTACAATCATAGTTTTCTTTACCGCTTTCTTCAAATCCGTAGGTTAAAACATGTAAAGTTCTTCTTTTAAATCACAATTCAAAAAGGTATTTTTCTTATCCATTTGGTGGATTTCCCACCCAAATTGAGTGGTAATTGTAAATAAGGCCCTAACAAGACTACTCATTTTAGCTACTGGAAATGTCTCAACATAATCAACATCGGGTTTGAGTGAAACCTCTAAAGCAACAATTCTAGCTTTATGTTTGTTAATACTACCATCAACATTATATTTTACTTTGTATATCCACCTAGACTCTATAATACTTCACGGCTCAGTTCATACAAGGTAATTAATGCATAGTACATATGATGGCTTTTGGTCATATTCCTAAGGTTAATAGGATTTGAAATTTCTACATATGATGTTATACATCTATAACATCAAAACATCATCATGACCAATTCTTACTAAATCAGAATCAAAACCATCATTTAAAAATATTTAATGAAGCAACTTCAAGAGAAGAAGACAACACATGTAAAATTTTCACTAGATTATATATAGACATTTCATATAAGCTTCGATAATTAACATGTCCTAACCTTTCATGCCATAGTTTTGAATTATTCAAACTTTGAGATATAAAACAACATGCATAAGAGCAATCATAAAAATATACATAACTTTTATTTGAATTCCTTCTCGTTATTATACTCTCATTACTATCATTGATATACCAAGTATCATTATGCATGGATTCTAGTTGTGTTCATATCTCTTTCATATGTTGGATATTACCAATGTGTAGAAGGTACTTGTCATTTACATTGCGCAAAATCATAGAAATAAGCCCTCGCATTCGTTGCAAAGAATGCATTCATGTTATCTATAGTTGTTTGATAACCGGTGGGAGTAACCTCAACTCCATAAATAATCGTCCATAGTTTCCTCGCCATAAATTATGTTTTGACCCAAATGTTGTAGTTGGTTTCATTCGGGATCTCGGGTTTTGTTAAGACGAAAATAGTTGGACGCCATTATTTTTCTAAACTTGTAAAACACACCTCATTATAATATACAATGTATCAAAGAGTTAGATACATATTTATTGATAATAAAAAAAAAAATACTTTTAATAGAATCAGATCTAAATTTTATAGATCTAAAAAAACTATTTGATCATAACTAATTATGTCATTACAATGCATACTAATTAACTTCCCATGATCAAAATAATAACCCACAATATAAAGGGCTCTGCATTATACCCCGTATCTATATAAAAATTATTTCCACCATATAGAAGTGAAGAAGAGACCCCGAAAAATACATAACTTCAAATTTCTGAATAAATTAATGTGGAAAAAATCGCCATCTTAAATTTGACGCCTAAATGACCGTCATAATGGCTTATTTTTTTGGTTCACATGAAGGTCATTTGACCATCAATTTTAACCCTATGAAAGTTTCCTGAAAACTATGAGCTTAAATTTGATGTCTAAATGACCATCATATTGTCTAATGTTTGGTCTCTTGTGACGGTCATTTGACCATCAAATTTAATGAAAAACTTGTGTATTTCTAAAATGTGAAATTCTAAAATTTCTTCTTCTGTATAATATTAGGGAGGTTATATTTTAACACATTATAATAACCTATTATAATTTATAATGTAAAAATATATTCTTTAAAAAAAAAAGGTATATAGTTTATAGAATGTAAATTAAAAACAACATATAGTTCATAAAAATTATAAACTATAGTATATATTTTATATATAAAAACACATAACCCTTATTAAAGGGGTTTAAATGACATAGACTAGGTTAAAAGAAATTTCCCAGTGCACAAGTAGATTTATGAGAGTATGCATTAACTCGCATATTTTACTGAGGGGAGAAGTAATTTCACCCGACCAATGAAATAAATTCAAAACCCTATTTTCATGAACCTTATCTCCTCTTTTATTTACTCTTAATTTTACCACGCACACATTTAAAACTATGAAAAAATTGTAAAATATTTTATATAATTCCTAAAACTAAAAACTTTAAAACTTCCTCTAATAAACTAGATTTTTTTTTAAATCTTCATTTATACTTGAGAATTCCACATTTATACCTCGAGATATTATCTCATTTTATTCTCCACTCCCACTCTTATATAAAAGAAAACCTTTAAATAGGTTTATTTATATAGTTTTTATAAACTATAAGATATAAATGAATGGGGTCGTTCCTTACATGGATAATATAAATGGTTAGGGACACATGTTAGGTTTTATTTAATAAGTATTAAGATTTAAAAAGTAATCCCTTCATGGCCAAACAATAAACATAGGCCCCCTTTCCAAAAAAAGTAAGCACTTAAGTTTTTTTATAAACCAAATCTAATAAAATTTATATTTTAAGTGGTTTAAACTAACCATATATATAAAATATGATTTAAACTTAGGTTTGTTTCTTTTTAAAAAAACTATATATGCCTAGATTTATAAGTTAAGTTTAAATATGATTTAAACTTAGGCTTAGAATATGGTTTGTTGACTCTTCCCTCAATCCCATGTAATTTTAATATGGTTAAAGGCTTTTAATATATAGTTTTTTTCAAAACTATATAAATTTTAATATGATGTTTATATAAGTTATTATATAAATCTTATTCTATATTATATATATTTATTTAAAAATAATAATATAGTTTTCAAATTATATAGGATATAGTTATAGATTAACTCTAAACCATATTTTTCAAATTGAATACTTTTAGAGGGGACCAAAAACATGGGTATGAATTTACCTTTGAAATATTTAACTGCAAACATTTGAAATTATAGAAAACATGAAAATTATTTCATATAGTAAAAAATCTTTTCTTTTTTATGTTATTTTCACACAGGTAAATATTTGAAGCCCCTTTCACCTGTGCACACATTAATCTCCAAACAAACATTAATTCCATATAATTTATAAAATTTAAATGAAAGTAAGAATCATATCATATTACATCTCCCCCAAAAAATTAGGGATTTAAAATTAAAAACCCTAAAAATTTTACTGAGAGTTTAATTGCACAAATGTAATGCCAAAATAAATTGGGAAAAAAAGGGGACCAGATACTTTTAAATACCCTTTCAGGTTGGTTGAAAAACCTATACAAATTAAATAAATAAAATACACAACATTTGATCTTAATTTATTTAATTTACCTCGCCTGTTACCATGTTATAATTTAAGGATTCTAATAAATACGGATTTAATCAACTTATATATTATATAATGTTACAATAAATATTTAAATAAAGATTACATCATAACATAAGTAAATTAAGAAATATTTACAGGAAATAAATAACGCATGAGAACACAATATTTATAGTGGAAAACCCCAATAGGGTAAAAACCACTTTGAAAATAACCTTTTACTTGAGAGAACTTATTTTACATCCAAAGAAGATCACATTCTCCTTTGAAACCCTATTTACCAATGGTAAAACTAAATCACTTGATTTTCACACCTTTGATTTATTTCGAATATATCAAATGAGGACCTAAAGTCTTTTTTATAAGGTGATTGGGTATAACTCCCGACCCACCTTTTCAACCTAAAATGGTTGACACATGCACTAGGTTTATAATATTTAATATTAGAAATATAATCATTTCATGCTATTAAATATTTAACCTAAAGTATATACTTAGGTTAGCATATTTAATAATAGAAATATAAATATTTCATATTATTAAATATTAACCTATATATTAGTGATGGACCCATATACATTAAGGGTTGGCAGCGACTACTTAATCATTATGTTCAACAAAGACTAAGTCCACCAATGTACTTACATAGTGTATTCACAAAGGAAACGTCTTTGATACCTTTGGCTCTAAGTGTGGCCTAGCCTTCATGACATTATCACCAATTTCCTCTACAAGACTAATAAATAAAACGTTCTTCTTCTCACGCTAAGTATTGTTCTGCGTTAGCACGCTATCTCCTCATCCTTATTTTTGGTCTCTTCCTTAGCGCCCTAATTGTGGCATCTTTATCCATATTCCACCTTTCCACCTCTGTTGAGACTTTTACCGCTTCATTGCTCACATGTTCATCCAACATAACATTAGGCTTTATTATTATGTGTCTAGCCTTCGAGGTGTCTTTTTCAACCTCCTTGACACACATGACTCCTTACATCAAAATTTGATTCATCCATGTGCGTGTGCTACCATGATAATTTCTTCCTTGTGCACATTGTTGTCATATCCTCATCCATTAACTCCCAACCATATAACTCCTTTTGTGTTAGTGTGCTCTAGAAATAGGCGCGAACAATTTTACTTGTGTCCTCAACATAACCCATGGCTAGTGGAATGTGTTCCCCACTTGTTCTTCTTGACCTAGGCTACTTAGGAACTTGAGATTCTAGATTTGGGACTTGTGTTTCCATGTCCTGAGCATTCTATGTATTTTTCTCATCTATTCCCTTTTCTTCCTCTTCTCCTTCCTTCATTTCTTCATCTTGTTGTCCTACATTCTCTGGAGGTATATGAAAATTATGCATGCTTTACTCTAACTCTTTTTCTTTCTCATTCAATTTTAATTTCCTTCTCCTTTTCTCGGTTGTCTCCTTCTGTGGAGAGAGTTGGGGTGACATGCACATTGTTTTTGGAGTAGCACCTTGGGTCCTTGTTCTCTTGAACACTCTCTTAAATCGGTGCTCTCTTTGGACCGCATCCAAGCCCTCATCAACATCATCTTGTGTCTAAGGTGGTGTAGTTGCGCACTCAGCTTCATCCTTATTCGTAGGATGTCTTCTACCTCTATGTTCCAAACCACCACTATCTTCACACTCATCCTCCTCATCCTCTACTTCAATTGTCTCTATGGGCTTAGGCACTAGAATGTTCTCCATGGTATGCTTACCCTTTGGATGCTTATGGAAGTGCGAACACATCTTCCACACGCTTCTTGTTTTCCAACTTGGCCTTCACTTGGAGGTACAAAGTAATGCTATTCCAATGTCTCCAACAGCCAAACTTACTAGATTTATGCTCAACACATCTGAGATGAGCCTTTCAATATATGCATTACGTCCGAATATACATACTTTTTCCTTAGTGTGTGGTAGTCACAGTCTACCTTGTCTGCATTGAATGTTATTCAAATGTAAGGCGTCCGAGAACCTGTGAACCGATTCCTAAAAATACCTTACTATGAAGGCATACGGTATTTTGCACCATGGGCTCCAAGCCTCATCCTTCATCGCAAATCACGTGATGTAAAAATGTTGGTATATGGAAAACTGAACTGCCTTACCCACCACCGATGGTAAATCCTTTGGTATGCACCACTCTTCTTCAAACACCGCATGGAGCCTATCGTACCACTTCTTAGCCCTCTACTTGACTTGTTCAGTCATCAATCCTTCACACAAGTACTTGTTGAATCATTCTGCAGGTGACTTGTTCTCCATAGGATACTCCTAGACCTTCTCTTTTGGTCCATGTCTCACACCTCGATCTCCATGAATACCGATAACGAATGAACAACCCCAAAACTAATCTTTCTTCCTTAACAAGCTTCTTTAATAATAGTTTTCATAATGTAACCTTAAATGTTATAGATCACTCCTTCAGACATCCTTTTAGCAATATGCAACCACATGGTCTTCACTTGTGACCACCTCTCTTGGTCATTTAGTTTTGTCACAAGGTGTGTGGCTGCCTGCACAACTGGGTACTTTTTTAACTTGTCTATGTCCATGCCGCGTAGACCCTTTGTGTACCCTAGTTCCCTCCTAGTCTCCAGAATTATGGCCTTGTCTGTTAAGTCCTCCTTGAGGTCTTCACCTGTAGCCTTCAACCCTGTCACTATGGAGATCGGTGTGGCTTTGAAATCCTTATGCTGCATCCTACAAAGTAGAAGAAGTCTTCTTGTACTGCTTCATGAGCCATTTGTACAAGGGATCATATTTTATGAAGTAGGGGAGATTGTATAATTGATATACTCTAATCTTCTTCAATAAATTCTCCCAAAGATCGTCAGAGACCAGCATGTCCTTCGGCATGCGTTTATTTGTCTTTGTGTTCAACAAAGTGCATCCAACTCCTTATTTTATGTGGTACGATGGTTGTACTCACTTATCTTGCTTCTCTAAATGTGGGAATCCCACTCCTGGCCTACTATAACACCCTCTAGATATTGCATCTCTGAAAAATTACTCTCAAGGGTCATTTCTTCTTCCTCCATGACCACCTTCTTCTTTCCCTTAACTCGCTACAAATGCCTTCTTTGGTGCCATCTCTACCATGTAATCCTCTTAAAATACCCATCTTTTGACGTATACAATGTGCAAGTCAAACCCTAGCTCAAATATTCATGCCCTAGTGGAAATTGCATGCCCCTAGCTTGGTCAGTAATGCATCGCTTCCGCTCAAACCCTCCTCCTGTGGGAACACAAGCTTCTTCTTCGCACATACCTCCTTTCCATGTTTAGTTTCACACTCTTCACACCTTAACATGATTGCTCAGCTCTTTACACTTAGCTCTTGTCAAATTCTCTTAATTGCAATGGTAAGAATGAACTCACATCCCATCCTTATATATATTTTCAATTTTTTTGATGCATTTATTCCTCCTTCACCTACCCAATGTCCTCTTTCTTATTGACCAAATTTTTCCTTTCTATGTGGTACATCTTCGTGCCCTAGCTATAACCTTCTATCGTGCCTTCCTACCCTTTGGTCACATACTTCTCTTCAGTGCACTTTCTTACACTTTGAATACCTTGTCACTACACCTTCCATTAGTAGCTGTTATGGTCTCCACTTACCTCGCATTATACTATCCCTTCATCCATCTCCATATTTGGTCACTTTTTAGAAGAAATCCTTTGACTTGAATAGCACTCGTAGCAGCTTATTCCTTCCATCATTTAATCCCAATAGTCTTGTACATGGATACCAACAATCCACCCCACACTAAAAGTATGTGCGAGTCCTTTGTGCATAAAAATATTTAAATAGGAATTAGCTTCTAACGCGTAAACGCGCTTATTACATAACACACCAACTAAATTGACAAAGCATAACAATAAAGAAGGAAATAAATTTAAGGGAATGTAGAATTGAAAACCTAATCTAAATGGCAATCTTGACTTATTACAAACACCTAGAAGAATTATTTATAGTAGGGATTTATCCTACTCCCATTGAAGTAACTAGGTAGCCATGTTCCATCAAGTGATTCTAACTGGAAAGCATCTGTTTCAGGATGTAAGTGATAACATATGACCCTAACCAATGTACCTTAAGTTTTCTTGGATGGTGCAAGAACTTAAGATTCATAGAGAAGCACCATGTGTCCAATCTCAAACTTCTTTTCCCCATGTTTCGTCATGCCGTGATTTCTACCCGGCCTTTTCTTTCTTCCTCGACTCCAACATGCTATGGCTCATCACTCATCCAACTTTATTAACTTTTAATCTGCTCTTCTAATACTTTCTTATCGCAAGACCTCCAACGTCTGCAATACACAAAGAAGGTAACATAAATTCCATAGGAAGAAACGACTTCTTTTCCAAACATTAACTAGAATGTCATCGCTTTGTTCAACCTTTTATATGTTGTCTAATATGCCTAAAGTCTTGTAGATACTTTATCATCCCAATCCTTTCTTCGAACATCATAGATTTTTGTCAATGTCCTGCTCAAAATTTTGTTGAAAGCCTCGAGTTCCATTTGCTTGAGGATGATAGGGTGTAATCTTATGGTGTGCAATCATGAACTCATACAATAAAATTCTGATTGTCTCATTCGTAAAAATGTGTGCCCCTATCACCGGTCAAACTTAAAGGACATCCATACCTTGTAATAATATTTTCCCGAGAAATTGGGCTCTTTGTAGCCGTTGTACAATCCTTTGTGGGTGCTGCTTCTTCCCATCTTGTCGAGATAAATCTATGCAAGTTATGATGTAGCGCGATCCAGCTTACGCACGCACTGGTGAAATAGGACCCACAAAATCTAAAGCCCATTTCTCAAATCACTCTGCACTAGTAATAGGTCTCGAGGCATTTCATCTTATTGACCTAGTTTTCCAAGATGTTGGTAATGATCATATGCCTTACAAAATTCTTTATAATCTTTATATAGGGCCTCCCACCATAATCCAACGAGTAGAATCTTGTGTGTAGTGGCATCACCGACATAGTGGCCACCTACAATACCACCATGAGCCTCTTCCATAATATCTGTGCACTCATGTTCTAATATACAACGATGCAATACCTCATCTCAGCCTAATTTTTACAAGTCACCATTGATTAACATATAAGGTGCGGCGTGTATAACAAGTTGTTTCTTCTCCCAGGATTTCATTCCTTTTGGTGCCATCCCTGTTTGTAGAAAGACAACAATGTCCCTAGTTCGATGGCACTCATTGTAACTTTGTATAACTATTCATGTGGCATGATATCCTCAATTTCTTGTGCTTCTTCTCCTGATTATTATTTATAGATGGTCCAGTCGTGAATTACTTTTTCTTGGTTTAACCATAACTGTGAAATCAAATTCTTGAAATAAGAGCACCCATCAACATATGTGCCCTAGTAAAAAAATTATTTACCAAATACTTCAATGCCATATGATCCGTATAAAAGATGAATGGTTTATCTAGTAGGTCTTGGTGGAACTTATGTAGTGCATATATCATTGATAAAGCTTTACGCTCTGTAGTTGTGTAATTATGTTATGTAGAGTCGGTTTCCTACTAGCAAAACAAATAGGATGATATACAATACCTTCTCTAGGTTGAGCTAACACTTTGTGCCAATGGCATGTGCTGCAGAGGTGTCAACATGTACATGAAATGGTTTTTCCCATGAAGGAAAATGCAGAATAGGTGTGGTAGTAAGTTTCTCATTCAATGTCTCGAATGCACTCTACTACAGCTTTTCCCGAGAA
Source organism: Taxus wallichiana var. yunnanensis (assembly GCA_018340775.1). NCBI lineage: Eukaryota > Viridiplantae > Streptophyta > Pinopsida > Cupressales > Taxaceae > Taxus > Taxus wallichiana. The sequence continues at coordinate 172,399,852 of CM031237.1, forward strand.
TGTACCTCTCCCTTTTAGTAACTCTTCTAATGGTGTGAAAATTTTTGCATATCATTTGATAAAATTTCGTAATATCGTGTATAACCCAAAATCCATGCACCTCACTGACCGGTAGGATCCACTTAGGCCTATAATGATCAGTAACCTTTGATGGATCAACCAAAAACCCTCTTTACTGATTATGTGTCCTAAAAGAACTCTAAATGGGGTAGAAAATATGCACTTCTTGATGTTCAAAGAGATACTCAACTATCTACACCATTCAAACATTAAACATAGATTGTCACAGTGATCCTTAACTAATCCGTACACCGTCCAATCGTCTAAATATACCTGTAAGAATTTGTGAATAAATTCCTCGAATGCTTGAAAACTATACACAAAAATACAACAAGCACATTTTTCAGACCAAAAGGCATTACAAGATAGGTGAAGCTACCCCATTTAGTAGTAAATGTAGTCTTCTCATGATACTCCCGGGAAATTTGAACCTAATGATACCCGAGAGAACCCATTTGTAAATGAATATATTTCACGCCCGTAACACCTTCTAGTATTTCCTCGGTGAATGGCATAGGAAACAAATTAGTTACACATGTAACATTACGCTCCCTATAGTCCAGTTATATTCTAATCCATCCATCCTTCTTGATACTTGATCACCATTGTACTAACCTATTCTAACTCATCTAATCACAAACATTGAAATTTTATCAATCTCTTCTTTGACCTTTTCATGCAAGTTGGGGTTCATCCTGTAGGGTCTCTTTCTAACCTGGGTGTGCACCATCTTTAAGCCTTTTCTTCATCTCCCTAATGATTCATGCATGCCTTTAAGTTCATGCTACCCCCAGGAAATAAGTCCTGGTAATCCTTTAGTAACTCTAATTTTTGCCACTTCGAGTCTAACCAATAGTCTCTAATTATGGCTTCCTTAGGCTAAGTATCGGTTCCAATATTCACCCACTTTGTATTCATAGGTTCATGATAGCACGCATGGTCTTATCTCGCACTTTGTCTAATACCTCACGCCTACCTATTGAATGGTTTAAATCAAGATTATCTACTTCTTTGTCATCCACTAAATAGACCATTTTTCCTCTCTCTTTCTCAATGCAAGCATGTTGAACTACTATTGCATTGGCCTTTGGTTCTTCATCAAAATGCACTCTCGAGTCTTCTATACCTAACAACTCTTGAAGGAGTTCTTCATCATTGAAATATATCCCATAGTTAAACACTTTATGACTTTCAATGCTTCCTCCACCAAAGGATTTGTAGAGAATAAGTCAAACGTCTGGTCATCCTCGTAATTAAATTCTACCAATTTCCGGTTTACGTATGGATTTATGCATACACATACAAGCATGTGCGCAACCTTATAAAGTGGAATAAAACTTGTGCACCCATAGTGAATGTGGTAAAGCTTCCCCCTTCTCTCTCACATTTCTAAACATGGTGCTAAACAAGTTGACTCACCGTGATAAGTACTTGATTTGAGTAGGTGCATTGCTCATAAATAACCTAGTAGTAAGAGAAATCCCAATTTCATTCCACCCAACAAGATTATCCCTATGGGTGACCCACCGTGTTGTTGTCTCGTGTAGTGTATATGCTTGCATAGTTCTTCTTTCTGAGTGGGTCTATCCACTATTCTTCCATGGTGCATAGGAATACCATGGGATCCCCTTCTCCTATGTAACAAGGTACCGAGTTGTTACCTATCCTCCTAACATAACGCAGCTTTGTTCCCCGAGGAAACATGCTTTTACTTCGCACCCAACCAACTCATAAGTGTTCCGAGCCCAATTATCACAAGAAACACTTGTAATATCACTAATAGATTGTGAATCCTCCTACTAAATTAGTCCTTTGGTTGGTTCAATCATCTCTAGATCTCAGATGGCGCGTACATAAATCCTATTAAGATCTTATTCACTTAAGGGCTCAACATAGGGCACAAATTTTCCATCTGTTAAAGGGATAATAACTCTCTCCTCATTTTTAAAACTGATGTAGCCCTTGTTGAACTCAAGATCAAAATTATATGCATAGCACCAAGGACGCCCAATCGAGATGGGAAGCTATTTGACTTCGCCAATGCTAAAACTTCAAAGTCTCTAGTGAACTTGGCTCCTTGTATGGTAATGGATGTATCTTTCAAGACTCCGACGAGTGGCCTTAGTCTCGATTAGCCATGAATAAGACATTAGAGGATGACATTAATAGGGTCTTCCCATTTGTACCCATGCATCCAAGGTAAGAACATTCACTTCGCACCAGTATCAATTAGTACATTACTCAATAGCCACCCATCCACAAAAACATTTAGAGTGATTTCCTTGTCATAATCCAAGCTATGAGGGGGAAGATTTGCATGCAGGATCTACCGTCCAGTCTCAGTACTTTTTCATGGAGTGTTTCCTTATAGCCAATCCCCTAATAATGGAATGATCTTTTCCTAGTGCAACATTTTACACACTTCCCTTAAGTCGTCTATATCATTTTTGACCATCTCCAGATGCTTTCTTTTTCTTCATCTTCCGTTATTTCTCTTTTAAATATTGTATCTTGCCTTGAAGATTCCTTAGAAATTCCATGGTTTTTTGATAAACCTCCTTCTGATAAGCAGGATTTGGGTACCATACATGAAAAAATCTTCTTTAGTGATGGTAGGTTTCTTCGCAATGCTTCCTTAGTGCATGCTTTGCCTCGGGCGTGGGTCGTGATATTCACTTGTAGTGCCTCATATTCTTCCTCAAACTTAGGCATCCATTGATTTTCAACAGTACATTGTATCCTAACCATCCCCGCACCTTTGTTTTCTTGTTTATGCTCGCTTACTCGGATGCTCATATATTCCGCACACTCCTCATAAACTATGGTTCTTTCCATAGAAATAACATGTAATTGTTAGTGCAAATTCACAACACCCCAAAATGACCTTTAGATCTGATTTTCTAAGGTAATGTCATTTGGTGTGATTGCACAACATTGAGCTTTCCCAAAGTGTGGACCTTTGCAAATGGTGAAAGCTCTCCGAGAGAAGGTTGGTTTCTCTTCCTAAACTACCCGCCACAAAGCTATTCCAAAGTGCGGGTAAGATAATCTAATCCTAATCTAACTTCCAAGGAGACAGGGAAGAGAAAGAAAACTAAAAATTAGATCCTACACTAAAACGGTGATACACCAAAGAAGGAAAGTGTTGATCATCTATCAAAACTGCCATGGAAACAAAGAGAGGTGAGCAATGGAAAGGATGGACAAGTGCATCACAAAACCAAGGATGGATTTCACATAAAAATATTCCAAAACTCCATGAACACAGCTCCAAAACTTGCAATGAACATCCAAACATGCACAAATACTTGTTATGAAGAAAGGTAAGAAGAAAACAACAAAGAAACAAGTAAGGATGGACAAATGCATCACAAAACACATTTTTATTGCTCCAAAAGTTTGCATAGAACATCATTTCATGGGTAAGAGGTAAAAATTCCATTACAGAGTAGGGGAGAAGGTTTAAACTCCATTTTGAACCCTAGGGAAGAAAATAAGGGAGAGGAAGAGAATAATGATGAACAACCTTTTGCAAATGAGCCAAATCTGGCTTTTAACGCTCGAACAAAAAGAAAGAAATGAGAAAACGTGGGAAATTTTGATTTGAAAATTCAACCACTGATAAGATCTATTTAATTGGCCTACAAAATGATGGGTTTCCATGAAAAATCCCATACTTTGAAGTACATTGCTTCGCAGAGCAAGAAAGAGGCCCATACTTCATTAATTTTGGTGGTTGGGAACCATTTCTACATTTTTGCATGCCGAGATGTTTCCCCATTTTTTATCCTAAAAATCTCCATAAAAATAAAAATTGAACCATCCATCGTGTGGATAATTTCAACAGCTTTCCATTGATACCAAAACGTGAAAATCCGAGCTCTAGATCAAAAGATATGGCCCTCTGAAGATTTAGGGCAAAACAGGTGAAATTAGGGAAAAATTCGGGTTCGTAGGCCGAAATTTGAACTTTTTCCCTCTTTTTTCAAATTGGGAAAATTTCCCAAAATTCTCCATGTCCCGCTCCTCCGATGACACATGGCATCCTCTAGTTATCCCATGGGTTCAAAACAACATTTTGTCTCTTTTACGAAATTGGGAAAATTTCCTAAAATTCTCTGGACCCCACCACTCCGAGACATGTGGCATCTTCTCGATCTCATGTGGAGATGTGATTGCATTTTACCTTTGCACTTTTACCACTTTGGAAAAATTTTCCAAATCCTTCTATCACCCAAACTCCCACCTTGACCTGGACACGTGGCATCATTTCATTTCTCGGCGGGGATGCGCTCCTATTTTTTCCTTTGAGAAACTTTGACAAAAATCCAAAAACTTAGAAGTCCTTCTCGCTCTATTGCTCCGCCCAAACATGTGGCACATCCTAACTAGGTGCAGGACTCAAACAATATATTTTCCTTTGTGGGCTTTCGGGCCAAAATTTTCCTTTGAGTTTTTTAGCCAAAAGGCTAAGTGTCAAAAAAAAATTCCGTGGGTCCGCCTTGGAAAATTTTCCTCGCAAACTCTGCGAGCCATAACTCAAAAAATATAAAGGAGTTAGGAGGACTTCTTTACCTTTTTGGAAAGAGGAAGAAAAATCCTATCTGATGAAGCCATTTCCAGAATCTTTTGAGTGCTTGTAATGTGTGAAAATTGAAGTTGAAGCACAAGGAAGGAAAAAATGAAGGCAAGTTAGCCAAAATAAGCAGGGGCTCATTTTGGATAACACAATAATATTCGAGGACATTCACGCCAATAGTGGTCAAGAGATCCACGTGTATAACATGTTCGAATGGGAACTCACTTCTTCTACCACCACGGCCTCATCCTCTAAATCCATTGTGGTATCCCAAACCTCTTGCCATGACCGCCTTCAAAACACCCTTCATTTTGATCATAGAATGCTTGATTTTGATCCCGATCCTTATGCTCATTATTTTCCTTATAGTTATCCAAAAATCCTATCTGTTGTGCACCAATATTTATAGCATCATGGATTTGTCCGATCAGGTGGCAATCTTTTGTGTCATGAGTTGTGGACTGCAGATTTTACTGAGTAACTTGAAATGTTCTTTCTTATCACACGTTGTAATAATGGGAAGCGGATAGCATCATGGTTTAAGTGGAATATCTCACAATCCATTAGCCACAATTGTACTATTCTACGAGGACAACTATCCTTTGTGTGACCTTCTACCTCACAATTTGTGCACCAAATCCTGTGCGCATCTCATGTGCTAAATTTGGTGATAGTTTCTCTAATTATTTTCTCATAGCTGCTTATTTGTGCTTCTAAAAATGGGCGCACTCCATTTTCTATGCTTCCAACTACCTCAGCGCATAAAGATACTTCAAGTGCTTGCGTGGATCGGTGTATGTCTTATGTGATAATTCCCTCCTAGAAGTTATAATCAAGCCCCCAATAAACCATTGTACATGTTGGCTTGCGTGTATGTCATAAGAAAGCTTTGATAACAATGTTTTAAACCATGCATCATACTCTATAACACTTTCAGTAGTGCCTTATTTAATATCCTTGAGTGCACTTATACTCTTCTACTCAAACTCGGGGATATGAAACTCTTTAAGGAATTCATCCTTTAAAGCTTTATAATCTACGAAAGTCGATCAGTGGTCAAACTTTATATACTAGCCGTGTGTGTTCCTTGTAACGTAGGAGAAAATTAGATGGCCCTATGCTCGTAAGCCATAATTCATTTTGTGTGCCATATTATTTCACACATATGTACATGTTCCATGACATCTTTTATGCCCATATACTATGGAAGATGAAGAGACATCTCCATGTAATTTTTCTCAAGGGTTAGTGCGGACCTTTCCCACCTCGATCCAAAACCTCTTGTGTTTCCCTGCCTCCGTAACCTCTTGATATGTCTCGAACCAAAACTACCTATGCCTCTTGATCCTAAACGATAGCTGGGGTGGAACAAAGATGTACTTCCTATGTCCCAATAGTAGAACTGAATTGTACCCCAACAGTGCATGAAGCGTTACTACTCCCAAAATTTAGTCCAAAAATTGGTGCGCTTATATCCTATGATGATGATGCACCCAAAAAGTACTCCCATATAACAAAAACTATTTGTGATGTCATTATTGTGCCTCTTATAATACTCGCTCCTACTCTTCCACTGCTAGAATTAGAGTGTTGACTACTTGTTGTACTAAATGTTGGAAAACCAAACGCAAGGGCAAGGTTTCCAGGTGGGTTTGGATGTGCACTTTGTGGCTCAGGTTGTCTGCTAGCGCTAGTTCCCGAGGCTTGGGTTTCATGTATTTTGCATGAACTTTAACTCCTTTCTAAACTATCTTTCTCCACAATTCCATTTTCTCTACAACCTCCCACCGCTTATTGATCTCCTTCCCACGAGCCTCATTATATTTAAGCCACCTTTCCTCTCTCTACCTTTCTGCTACTAGTTCTACCATCCTTCACCAAACTCCAAGCTCCTACCCCGTGCATGGTGAGGTTTAGTTAGCCATTGGTTTACTCTCCAAATTCAAAGTTACCATCGGATCTTAATTCCCAGAGAATTCCTTGCAAGTAAGTTCCCTTGGATATCGTAAAAACTAGAATTCAGCTACCTCTAGACACAAATAAGTGGATATCGAGTACTCAAAGATATAACTATTCAAAACACCATAGAATCACGCATCCACAACTCAAGTCCAATTCAAATCAGCATCATAAAGGACCTAAATTTCTTCCTATTTCCAAACAAGTGCGCGATACCTCAAATTCCGCTTAGATGCATAAGCAATCAGCCACTCGTACAATTCTATCGAAAAATAGCAAAGAAGCTCTCATATAAATTGTCATATAGGTTCTATTCCACCGATACATGTGCGTTAAACTTAGATCTAGTGCTGAACCACTATGCGTATTCTTTTGTTGGGGTTAGCACACTAGTTGTACAAATAATATATCAGATCTAAGAATACATGCAAATAGAAGTGGACATTCTACTAGAAGAAATATACAAAACAAGAGACATAAATCAACACCATATTTAATGTGGTTCACCCAGTGTGGGCTACGTCCACCAAGAAACAAGCCAATCTATTATCCAAAGCTTTGACAAGATATACAATGAAGATTTACAATCTTCCACACCTCTGAGATGTACAGACTTTCTTTACCTCAGGATTTTGCTTCATCACCAAGAATTCTCTCTCATCAACTTTTTCAAGTTCTTCTTAATTCTTGTTAATTCTCTAGTTCTAAACCCTAGCTTCTATGCTTATATAGTCGTTTATAGACTTAGGGAACTTAGCCATGTAATTATAATGAATAGATATATTTTAATGCTAAAAATAGATCTAATTCTTGAGAGTTAATTAAAACATCCTCACATAGGTAATTGACGTTGGTTTTCCCTAACCAATGTTGGTTCCTCATTTCTGACCAATGTCGGTTCCTCCCCTAACCGATGATGATTACTATATTTTCCATGCAAGTTTCACACTACATACTAAACCAAAGTATTTGAGCTCCACAACTCAAAATATTCTTCCCACTCGTGTATCCACTCTTGAACACTTGCTAAGGCCAACCGGGTATGTCTTCATTGTGAACCATCATGAAAATAACTAAAAAAGAAGTCCCGATAATGGAACCAATGATGCAGCTTAGAATTTAGTAGAACAAGCCCATTAAGACCCTAGACGTGCTAACACATCACTCAGTAGAGGCTGACCGCTCACTCAAAGTGTGCAAAGGTACCGTGTCCCTCTTGAGGTTGTTATAGGAGGATGTTAACATGGTGAAGATTTACCACATGCGGTTCCATTACTAACACATCATTTTACATAGCATACCAGATCTTATACCTAAGGAGAACAAAATTAAGTGTAGACACTAAATTAAGGTCACACTCCCCTTTGGTCCCTCAACAAATAAATACCTTCATCACATTCACCTATCAATGGCCCCCTTCACCCCACTAATATTAATTTAATTAAATTAATTTGTTAGCCTCACAATATTTATTATTTAGATCTCCTAATTTAAATAATGCCCACACTTACACATCACCTAGACACCTCACGAAGCCAACTCACCCTAAGACCTATTCTTAGTAAGTTGCCATAACTAACTAAGACTTACCTAAAGCCTAAAAATAAATGCCTACATTCCCTTTAACCACATGCCCACATGTTGATAGGAAGCTTCATTAAAGATAATCCGTGGGTGAATGACACGAGATCCCGAAAATCAAGGGGATCTACCTAGTTTAGTAAACCTAGAAATCCTACCCTAACCAATGCCGATTACCCATAACCGTCGTCGGTTAAGTTGCGGAACCACCGTCGGTTACCTTTTAATCCCCAAAACAACCTTATTTTGGAGGTTGGAAAAAACGTTGGCAAAACATTGCGATTCTTGTGAGATATCTCATATTTTGAGAGCAAGTTTCCATGAGAACACTCATGCAAGGAAGGAGATCAAGAATTTTCTCTTGCACATGCATCCAACAATCACCCAACAATCATCCAAAGACTCACCCCAACATAGATTTGATCCAGCCAAGCAAAAGGAATGCACATGCAGCCCATGCAAGAGCTTTCCAATGTTTTGTGATCCTCAACAACATTCAACCTCTTACCAGCACCTTCATCCATCACTCACGAGCATTCGTAACCAAATTTCAAGTAGAACAATTTACTCCTTTGGTTCAACCATTTCATCATTGTATTTTCATCCTTTGTTCTCTTAGCTACCCATTTACCTCCTTTAATACTCACCCCTCCACATACCCATTAAAACCCCTCCAAACCCCATCCAAATAGCCTAATACCTCATTTCATCCAATCAAGTCATCAGTGTAATCACAGGAGACCCAAAGCTCATTCTGGCATTCCCAATTTTCCACGAATGGCTTCACCGGTTCTCCCCCTAACCGGCGTCGGTCACCCTTAATTGGCATTGGTCTATGTATTTGCCAACACAACCTAAAAACAACCTACCCCATCTATTCTCACATCACCCTTAATCATCGCGGACCTGCTCGAGACCTTTATCGACACTGTGAGAACTAGAACCAACTACTTGACCTTCGGATCTTATTTTAACCTAGCCTATTAGATTAGATCTTTCTTATTGTGTTTTTAATGAGATACCTAAATCATTTTAATTACAATAGGATTTACTTCATTACCAACATTAAATTGTTTTAAATAGTGGACTGACAACCGTCTAGGAAGTATCACACTTCCCAGATCTAACACACGCTAGGCGAGTTCACTTGCACATATTGTTGACTCTTTCTCGGTGGTCTTGTGTTCCATTTCGGTAGTTCGTCCTAGCCAAAAGGAAGCTCTCACAATTATCTCAGTGGATTTAGAATTCATACACACGTAACAACCCAACAACTAGAATTTCAATAGGTATTCCTCCTATGCCAATTGGTTTCACCCTACGCTTCCAAATCAATGACTTGCCTTCACGAATTTGTGGTTAGGATTTTTGAGTCGTTAACTTCTCTTCTTCATGAGCCCATGGCTAATTCAAGGTCATTTTCCTCATTTATGTTTGGATGACGAACCCATTATCACCGAGTGACTCGGCTGAACCGCTCACCACCATGTTGAGCCTAAACTCGGTGTCCCGAGTTGCTTAAGTGAAAAGATATTTGAGCTCGAGGTCGAGCTCACCTGTAACAACTGAGCCATCCATACAATCTTCACAAGCTTCATTTGCTTGACCTCACTAATCTTGACACCGAGCTCCCAAAAATGAGTTCCTTCTAGACCAAAACCAAGCTCATGATACAATATCCCTCCCCTAAACCAACTTAACGCACAACCCTTAGAAAACTTATCGCAACATGTTAGTCAACTCACCAAAGTAGCTTGCTTTGAGATTCTCAGTGAGTCATTTGGGTTCAAAACCCTATTAGATATTTTCACATTTGTCTCCATAAAATTTTGAATATCACTGAATGTGCTTGAACCATGAAGATCATGAAATGAAAAAAATACCCCTTTAAATGTGATTAGTTAATTTTGACCACCTATGCCCTCATTAGCTAGAAGTGGGTCCGTCATGAGATAATATTTCATATCAAGCGAAAATTCAGTTTTCAAAACCCCAAAAGGAAAAAATAATCCATGATGATCCTAAATACTCTCAGAACACTTTGAATGTTCTTAAAACAAAAAAAATCATTTGTAGACCTCCTAGTTCTTCCATGAATCCCTCTTCGATTCAAAGGTACAAGTATTCTCGCTATTCAATTTTTCTCCAAAGGGAAAAATTGGATAACATGTAGGAGGAGCAGCCAAAGGATAGGTAGATTGATGATGTTGGAGTTACTGATGGTTATAGGCAATGGTGGGAAACATAGCTACAGGTGGAACCACCAAGACCAAGGAAGCCATACTTAGCCACCATCATAGTGCAGAGAGATAACCTTCGGTCATGTGGCCACCCTCAAACATACCTCGAGGTGTGCGGTGTTAGTTGACAATAACTCGGTGCATGTGGCCACCTTGTAGGACTTGGTAACAACCTTACAGCTCACTCGACATAGGCTCCTGACGTAGAGGGTGGTGATGGTGATGTAGTACAGATGTAGCTTCCTTATAGGTGCATGTAACAAGTTTACAAGGCCAACTAGCCACTTTACACAGAACAAGTTGTGGCTTTACGTGCCCATGTTGCGTAACAAGGACCTCCACAAGCTCAAGGAAAGGGTCCCATATTATAGGAAGCAAAGTTCTAGGAAGAGGTCATGTTGATCAAAGAACACTTGTCACAAAGATCACACAAGGAGTTCGTGCGGGATAGAAGGCCAGGACCAAGGGCACGAAGGATAGGAAGGACCCACGTGTAGAAGGTAAGTTCAAATTTCAGGACTTAGCCGATTTTGAGGATGGAGACCTATTTTTAGAAGATGGCGTGAAAAAAGCACCAACAATGTAGAGACGTGCGCATCATGCATTGCCTATCTTTGGAGGAGCGAATCAAAGCATTTTGCATGGAGACGAGCTAAGAATAGGATTAACACTTTAGTTAACTACAAGAGGTCTATAGATAGCACACTTGCATGGTGGCTATGCTTATAAATGACATGTGGCTATCAATAGCATGCAACCTATTTCTGGAATAGATAAGTGGTGAAGGAAAGTCCCCACCATATATATATGATGTTAGGTACATAGTAGGTGTGTGTGTATGTATGTGTGATGGATGTATAGGGGTATAGAGATATCCACATATGATTGAATTATTGTGTATCGATCCATATGCACATTGGTATAGATTGACAATACTATAAAGAGATTCTCGTATTTATTAATAGATGGAAGATATTGGCTGAATCTAAGTGTCATTCTGTGTAATTGAGTAGTGCATGTTATTGATTCAATCATGATTACTATTTAAACTTGTTCTTTCATAGATCTAAGGGTAGCATGCATTATAGAATGATGGATTAGTTATGAATCTATATATTTCTTCCTTCATCATGCTAACATCCTGCTACAATAACCCTAAAGAGGTAACTAGTACCTTTACATGCTTCGAGTGAGTGCTTAGTCAAGGCTAAGTGATGTGCCAACGTGACTAGGGTGTTATCTAGTAAATTATAGGCTGCATCATTGGTTTTGTTTCTGGGACCTCTTTTTGGTTATTTTCAGGATGGTTTGCAATGAAGACATACCTGTTAACTCTAGCAAGTATTGAGGAATGGATACACGATCTAGAGGAAGAATATGCACGAGGTTCAACATTGGATCTGAGTTTAATGCACGCACTTGGGTAGAGTAGAATCTGTATGATAGCTTATATGAGAAATTTTTCGCTATCTTTCTAGTAGAAATATATGAGTGACTTACTTTGCTTATGCATCTCAATGGAACTAGAGGTATCACGCGCACTTGTCCGGACACAGAAGAATTTCAGCACTTTATGATGATGATCTTATCTAGAATCACGTTGTGGATATGAGGTTTCATGGTGTTCTTAATAGGTATATTCTAGAATATTCAATTTCAATGTATGCTTTCCCGTGAGGTATCTGAATTCTAGTTTTTACGGTATCCAAGAGGAGCATATTTTCAAGGTATTTTTTGGTGATCAAGATATTGATGGTAACTTTAAACCTAGAGAGTAAACCGATGGCTAAATAAACTTCACCACGTGTGAGGACATGAACAGTTTGTTGAAAGATGGTAGACCTATTGGTAGAAAGGCTGAGAGAGAGAGAAAGGTAACTTAAGTATAATGAGGCACACAAGAGGTAGATAGAGAATTAACATTCCATTGCGAAAGTATGGCATTGAGGAGAGAGATGGCTCGTGAAGGATTTACAACTCACGTAGAAGACATGGAGCCGAGCATCAGAAATCCTCCATCTTAGGAAGCCTAATAGATATCCCCCTCGGCCTCATATGAAGTGTGCCAATAGAGACTACCTGACCCAGAGCACATATCTTAATCCTCCCAGTGACATAGCCCTTGTGCTTGGTTTTTCAATATCTAGTATGATAAGTAACCAAAGAAGCTAAATTGGGAAGTAAGAGAGCAGGAGTAAGTTAGGGATCAAGTACATCAATGGTAGGATAGACAACTTCAATGTTATTTAGAGGAACATTCTTAAGCACATCATCCGCACAAAATGTGAGTGCAAAAAATGTTGGAGTCACCTCTGGAAGTGGAACTACCTCACAGACTGTAGGGGTTCAAAGATAGTACTAATGTCGGAGCACAAGGGAGTACATCTACATATCCTGTTCCACCTACAAGTGGAGGATCAAGAGGTATAGGTGGTTCTAGAGGTAGATGGAACACAGGAGGTTCTAGATCAAGTGGTCAAGGTCCGCAGCAACCATAGAATATCTATATGGAGATATCTCTTCGTCTCCTAGAATATAGAGGTTTAGAGGATGTTTTCGAACATGCGCATATGTGTGAAATATTATGGCACGCTAAAGGGATCACAGCTATTGAGTTTAAGGCAAGTCAATTCACTACTACATTACATAGGCATGCACACAATGGGTATAGAATTTTGACCCTAATCAAACTTGCGTGGATTATGCAACATTGAGGATGCTTTCTTGAAAGAGTTTCATAGCCCTGAGTTTGAGCATAAGAGTAGAAGTGCACTTAAGGATATCAAGCATGGCACTACTAAGAGTGTATGTGAGTATGATGCTCATTTTAAAACATGTCTATCTAAGATATCTTATGATATACATGCTAGCTTAATGCACATTAGTTTGTTGGAGGATTGATTACACATTTTAAAAGGGCATTGTCACATAAGACATACATCGATCCACACAAAGCACTAGAATCAGCTTTGTGTGTTGAGGCAATTAGGAGCATTGACACTTGGTGTTATTCCATTCTAGAGGCATAAATTACATTTATGGTAAAGTAGTTATAGAATCTATTAGAAAATTCATCCCATGAAACACGCTCGTGGATTTGGTGTACATTGTGAAGTGGAAGGTCACACCAAGGATAGTTTCCCTCATAGATCTATACTCATTATTGTTGGACCGTAAGATCTGTCATTTGAATCATGATGCTAGTCATTGTCCTTTGTTACAACGTGTGATAAGGAAGAATGTATCTTGCTTTTGCAAGATTTATAGGTCCACAATCCATGATACTTGAGGACCTGTCAATTTTCGTCGATTGGTCGATCCATGATGCTATAGACATTGGGGTATGATAGACAAGTATAACAGATAATTCTAAGGGTAAGAATGAGCACTAGGATTGGGATCATAATCAAACATGCTATGACAAGAATGAGGGCATTTTGAAGGAGGTCATGGAAGGGGACGTGGATATCATGGTAGATATGGAGGATGAGGCCGTGGTGGAGGAAGAGGTGAGTTCCCTCATGGAACATGTTATATGTTTGAATATCCCGACCACTATAGGCACAAATGTACTCGAAATATTACATGGTCTTTCTACAAAAAGAACCATAGCTATGAAGAGTGCCTTGACTTATATGAGCATCCGAGTAAGAAACATAAGAAATAAAACAAAGGCACCGGATGGTTAGAATCGAGTGCACGGTAAAATATCGATGGATGCCCAAGGTAGCGTAAGAACCCGAGGCATTGATAAAGTGAAGATTACTACACGCGCTAAAGTAAGCGCGCACAAGAGAGGCATTACACCGTAAGCCTATGATCACGAAGGAGGAGGTTTTGCATGCAAGGTACCCAAATCTTGTTCATTAGAAGGAATTTTACCAGGATATAATGGAAGTGCTAAGGAATCTTTAGGGTGAGATACAATACCTAAAGGAGTAGAAGAAAGCATCAGAGATGGTCCAAACTGATATCGATGATCTACAAGAGGTGTGCAAGATGTTTCACCGGGGAGAACATTATTCCACTATTAGGAAGTTGGTTAAAAGGGAACACTCCATGCGTAAGTCTTGAGACCGAGATGATAGATTCTCGCATGCAAATATTCCCCCGATAGCATTGGCTATGATGAAAGAAATTACCGTGAATGCTGTTGTAGATGGGTGACTATTGAGAAAAATATTGATTAATACAAAGTGCGGAAGTAAATGTGATTACATTAGATGCATGGGTATAAATGGGGAGGCCTCCATTACAGCCATCATCCAATGTATTATTTATGGCAAACTAGAATAAGGCCACTCCCATAGGAGTTTTGAAAGATGCATCTATAACTATACAAGGGCCAAGTTCACTTTGGGATTTTGAGGTCTTAGCACTTGCGAAGGCATAATTTTCCATCCTTGCTTGGACACCCTTGGTGTTATGTGAATAATGCTTGACTTGAGACTCAATAAGGGGTATATCACTTTGAAAACAAGGGGAAATGGTTGTGATACCTTTGACAGATGGGAATTCTACACCATATGTTGAGCCTCTAAGTGAGGAGGACTTTAACAAAATTATGTATGTGTTATTCAGGACACAGAGGTCAATGAGCCATCAAAAGAAGGCATCCTACAATGGGAGGATTCTCATTCTATTAGTGATACTACGAGTATTGCTTATGACAATTGGGCTCATGGTACATATGAATTAGTAGGGTGCGAGGTGAAAAGCATGGTTATGCGTAAGAATGGAATTTGTTCAATTTTATGATAGGAAACACAATACCTTGGTACATAGGGGCGTAAGATCTTCCCGAATTTTTTAAGGCCATGGAAACACAAAGTGGGTGATCAAATTTAGAGAAGAGATATGTTATTATATACCTTGCGGCGGGACAACAACGCACTGGTGGGTAGTCCATAGAGATAATATTATAAACTGGGAAGAGATTGGAATCACTTTGTCTACTATGTTTATAAGGAACAATGCACCTACGCAGATCTGCACTTATCATGGTGATCAACCTATTCAACATCACATTCAGCAATGTGAGAGAATTTGGACAGCAGGACAAGAAGCATTACCACCTTCACTCTAGGTTCATAGGCATCGTAGTCTACGCTACAAGGATGTACACATGCCTAGTATGTATATGTAGAACTACATCGAGAAATTGGAAACTGGAAACATTTAACCGCAAGAATGATCTAAACCTTTAACTACTTCTCAACTAAACCTCCAAGAAGAGAGGCATTAAAATTTGTCAAGTGCTTAACTATGGGAGATGGTGCAAAAGTAGAAGATCATATTCATGAATTATTCGGTGAGGTAGTGTTTGGAGCATGTTTTGAAAAGGAAGAAGAAATGGACACCATACTAATTGAACATGCTTGCCTTGAGAAAGAGAAAGGAAAGATGGTTTACATCATGGATGATGAGGAAGTTGAGAACCTAGATATTGAACATTCACAAGGGGTGCACGAGGTCTTGGATAGTGCAGAAAAGGATACACGTGCCTACCACAAACCCATGAAGACAAAGAAGGTTAATATAGGTTCGTGAGGCTAAGTCTAAGGAGGCCATAATTGGAGACTACCGGGTCGACTCGAGAGGTAGCAAAGATCATTGAGTTACTCAGGGATTATCATGACTTATTCCCTCGAGGTTATCATGAACTTAAAGGTGTGCATGAATCACTTGGGGAAATGAGGATAAAACTTAAGGACAATGCATGACCAGTTAGAAAGAGACCTTACAGAATGAATCCTAATTTGTGTGAAAAGGTAAAAGAAGAAATTGATAAAATTTTGAAATCTGGAATTATCAAGCCCTTGAAGAGTCATAATGGGTTTTCCGATGGTGATTAGTATCAAGAAGGATGGATGAATTAGAATATGTGTGGACTACAGGGAGCTGAATGTTGCATGCATCACAGATCCATTCCCTATGTCATTCACTGAGGAAATACTAGGAGTTGCAGGGCATGAAATATATTCCTTCATAGATGGGTTTTCTGGGTATCATCGGGTTAGGATTACATAGGAGGATCAGAAAAGAAAACATTTACTACTGAATGGGGAAGTTTTTCCTATACGGTGATGCCTTTTGGATTGAAAAACACCTGTTATATTCTCGTATAGTTGTTCAGGCATTCAAATATTTTATTCACAACTTCTTACAGGTCTACCTAGATGATTAGAAATTATATGGGCTTATGAAAGATCATTCTGACAATCATGTGCTTAAATTTTGAATGATGCGAGATAATTGAGTATCTCTTTGAACATCAAGAAATGTATATTTTCTATGTCATCTAGGATACTTGTTAGGACATATAATCTATAAGGAAGGTTTTTGGTTGATCCAAATAAGGTTACACGGTTTTAGGCCTGGAAGTGCCTACCAGTCAAAGTGAGGTGCATGGATTTTTAGGTCATATAGGATATTATAGAAAATTCATCAAAGGGTATGCCAAATTGCTACACCCTTGGAAGAGTTACTAAAGGGGAAAGGTAAATTTTATTGGGGAGAACCACAGTAGTGTGCATTTGAGATATTAAAAGAGAAACTTACTACCACACCCATTCTATGCTTTCCCTCATGGGATAAACCATTTCATGTGCATGTGGATGCTTTTGCATGGCCATTGGCATTGTGTTAGCTCAACTTTGGAGAAGGTATTGTAGATCATCTAATTTGTTTTGCTAGTAGGAAGTTGACTCCTACTAAACGGAATTATACAACTACAGAGCGTGAAGCTTTGTCAATGATCTATGCATTGCACAAGTTTTGACAGTACTTTTTAGCAACACCATTTTTGTTTTATACAGATCACATGGAATTGAAGTACTTAGTAAACAAGCCCATCTTAAAGGGGTTCATATGTAGATGGGTGATTCTATTTCAAGATTTTGACTTCACAATTGTGGTGAAGCCAAGGAAAAGCAATTCTAGACTAGACCATTTATCTAGAATTAATTCAGGAGAGGATGCACAAAAATTGAAGAAACCATGCCAGATGCATAGTTATATAGGTTACAACGCACGCCCATGGAATTAGAAGACATTGTTGTCTTTCTACGAACATGTATGGCACCAGAAGGAATGAAAGCATTAGAAAAGAAGTAGCTTGTTATACGCGCGACACTATTTATGTTAATTAGTGGTGACCTTTACAAGCTAGGCAGAGATGAAGTATTATGCCATTTTGTATTAGAGCATGAGCGTAAGGATATCATGGAAGAAGCTCATGGTGGTATTACAGGAGGCCATTATGCAGGTGATGTGACTACCTGGAAGATCCTACTTGCTAGATTATGGTGGGAGACATTGTATAAGGACTGTAAAGAATATTTTAAGGTGTGTGATCATTGTCAATGCCTAGGAAAACTAGGGCAAAGAGATGAGATGCCTTTGAGACCAATTACTAGTGCCAAACCATTCGAGAAATGGTCCATTGACTTTGTAGGACCTATTTCACCACTGCACATAGGATCGTATCATACTATATTATTGCATGCAAAAACTATCTCACATGGTGGGTAGAAGCAACACCTACGAAGGACTATACAACAACTACAGGAGCTAGGTTTCTATGGGTGAATGTTCTTACAAGATATGGATATCCTTAAGCTTGAAAAGTGATGGGGTACACACTTTTCGAATGAGACAATCATGATCCTATTAGATGAGTTTATGGTTGCACACCATAACACTACACCTTACCATCCTCGAAAAATGGAAATGTTGAGGCCTTCAACAAGATTTTGAGCTAGACTTTGAAAAAAATTTGTGATGCTTGGAAGAAAGGATTGGGATGAAAAAGTATCACTGTTCTTTGGGCATATAGAACAACTTACAAGAGATTTAATAAAGCCACACCATTTTAATTGGTGTTTGGTGCAGAAGTTGTTCTCCTATAGAATTTATGTTACCTTTTTGAATTGCACATCTTTGCCGAGGTCTAGTGATGAACAATCTTTAGAAGAGCGTATCAAGAAGATGATTCAACTGGATGAGCACCAAGCCATAGCACGATGGAGTCAAAAGCGAAAACACTAGGCGTAAAGCCATGAAATGATAGAAACATTAAGGGATAAGAAGTTTGAGATTGAAAAATGGTACTTCTTTATGACTCAATGTTCTTACGCCATCTAGGCAAGCTCAAAGTACATTGGTTGGGGCCGTATATCATCACTTATAATACTTGAATCAGGTGCTTGCTAGTTAGAAGCATTTAATGGAACATGGCTACCCGGTTACTTTAACAGGGAGTAGGATGAAGCCCTACCATAAATAAGTCTTCTTAGTGTTTGTAATAAGGTAGTATTGCCATTTAGATTAGGTTTCCAATTATGTTTTTCCTTCATTGTCACTATGCTTTGTTAATTTAGTTGTTGTTTTTGTGTAATTAGCGCACTTGTGCGCATGAAGCTAATTACTATGTGAAGAATGTCTATGCATAGAGGAATGCACATACCTTTCATGTGGGGTGGTTTTAGTTATCCAAGTAAAATATTGTGGGAATTGAAAGGATGAAAGGAATAAGTCACATGGGTGTGCTTTAAGTCAAAAAAGATTGATTTTCAAATGTGACCAAGGATGGAGATGAATGAAAGAAAGATAATGCGAGGTAAACGGAGGCCATGATAACTACCAAGAGAAGGTATAGTGACGAGGTACTCGGGTGCAAGGGCACGTGTCAAGAGAAGTCTGTGACTAGAGGGTAGGAATGTGCGCTAGAAGGTTATAAATGGGGTACAAAGATGTACTACACGGAATGAATGAATTTGGTGAGTGAATGAGGGGATATTTGGTAGGTGAAGGAGAAATAAATGAATCAAAATTTGAAAAACATTATATAAAGATGGAATGCAAATTCATTTTTACCATTGTGACAAAGATTATTTGAGGAAAGAGCCAAGTGAGAAGAGCCGAGTGATCAGGTTAAGGTACAAAGGGTGTGAAACCAAGCATGAAAACTAGATATGTGCGAGAATAATCTTGCATCCCTAGTGGTGAAGGGTTTGAGGAAGTAGGGAGACAGAAAAGTGTTAGGTTACGAAGTTTCCACCAAGGGCACGATTGAATCGAGCTAGGGTTTTACTCAAAAGTTACAGAGTTAAATGACGAGGTGGATGAGTCGAGGAAAGCATGCATAATTCTCCTACACTTCTTGCAAAACATAGAAGAACAGGTGAGGAATCAAAGGAAAAAGAAGAGGATGAGAAAATACTAGAGGAGATAGCTACAAAGAATGTTCAAGCCATGGAGACACAAGTCCCGAATTTGGAAGCTAAATTCCCTAAGCATAAACGGTCTAGAAGAAAAAGTGGAGAGCACATTCCACCAGCCATGGGGTATGCAGAGGACACAGAAAAATTTTCAGCCCTCTTCTAGATCACGATAGTACGGAAGGATTTATTTGGATGGGAGCTAATGGATGAGGATATGACAACTGTGCACACTCGAAATAAACTATCGTGGTCAATGAACACCCACATGGATGAGCATGACTTTGATTTGTGCAAAGATTCATGCATTTCAAGATGAATGAAGAAGGCACCCCAAGCTAGACACATGATAATAAAGCCCTCTGCCATGTCATATGAGAAAGTCATGAATGCATTGGTGAAGGTTTCTATTGAGGTGGCTAGAAAAAATATGAACAAAGCTACAACAATTAAAGCGCTACGTGAGGAGAGCTGAAGGAAAAGGATTTAGAGATAACACACATTACATAAGAGAGGGACTTTACGAGAATAAAAATGAGGTGTTTATCAAGATCGCAAAGGAGATTGGGGACAATGTCATTAGATTAAGGACACATTTGGAGGCCAAGGTACCATAGACGTTTCTTCAAAGGATACACTATGTACAAAAGTTGATGGACTTGGTACTTGAAGATGAACCTCTGCGCATGCCCACGCCAAGGAGCTCGAGCAAGATGCCGAACGAGAGAAAGCATCAGTGATGTGAAAGATTACATCTTATGAAGGTTTGTTGCAAGCATTACATGAAGTATTAAAGAAAGCTGACCAGGACTTTAAACATATGCATAGCTCCAGTCGCTTATCAACATAAAGACCCTAGAAGAAAACAATGAGGTCTAGAAATTGATGAAGGATGAGGCATTAGGTCACGTAGAAAGATTTTCAATTGTTAAACATAAGTGTGAGGCGCCGCAGCAAAGAGCACAAGAGTTACACAGACTCGGATGGAAGAGCTTGGGAAGCTAATTGCGCAGAAGATGGATCTTTTAGAAGGAGAATGACATCAATGTCCAACATTGTGTTGGTTCTACAAAATGAGAAAGGAGAGATTGTGAGGGATGAGTTGAATCCATTACTGTGGACATCCCAGAAAAAGAAAAACAAACACTCACTAAATGGTAGGTTTTGGAGGCTGAAATAAAGGAGGAGTATCCAGAGTTGATACTTCAAATTGATACAAAGGAGGCTACCTCATAACCTCATAGAAATTATTTATTTATCTACATTATTTCATTCTTATTCTTTCCATTCTTCTATTCTTTACTTCAATTTTTGGAGATACCCATTGTCGGGATGACAATGAGATTAGTGTGGGGTAATGTTGATCAAAGAATACTTGTCAAAGATCACACAAGGAGTCCACGTGGGATAGAAGGCCAAGACCAAGGGCACGGAAGGATAGGAAGGACCCGCGTGTGGAAGGCAAGTTCAGCTTTCAGGACTTAGCTGATTTTGAGCATGGAGACCTATTTTTAGAAGATGGCATGTGAAACACACCAATGATGCAAAGACATGCACGCCATGCATTGTCTATCTTTGGAGGAGCAGATCAAAGCATTTTGCATGGAGACGAGCTAAGAATAGGATTGACACTTTAGTTAACTACAAGAGGTCTATAGATAGCACACTTGCATGTGTGGCTATGCCTGTAAATGGCGTGTGGCTATCAATAGCATGTGACCTATTTTTGGAATAGATAAGTAGTGAAGGGAAAGTCCCCACCCTATATATATATGATGTTAGGTACATAGTAGGTGTGTGTGTATGTATGTGTGATGGATGTATGGGGGTATAGAGATATACGCATATGACTGAATTACTGTATCAGATCCATACACGCATCAAGATAGATTGAAAATAATGTGAGGAGCTTTTTGTATTTATTAATAGATGGAAGATATTGGCTGAATCTAAGTGTCATTCTACGTGTAATTAAGTAGTGCATGTTATCGATTCATTCATGATTACCGTTTAAGATTTTTCTTTCATATATCTAAGGGTAAAGCATGCATTGTAGAATGATGGATTAGTTATGAATCTATATGTTTCTTCCTTCATCATGCTAACATCCTACTATAAAGAACCCTAAAGAGGGACACGGTACCTTTCGCGCACTTGGGTGAGCGCTCATTCAAGGCCGAGTGATGTGCCATCATGACTAGGGTCTTATCCATAAATTCTAGGCTACATCAGGTCCAATGGTACAAGGAAGATGACATGGATCAAAGGGATAGGGATCCAGCCGGGATTAGTAGAGAAGAGCTCACATGTTGTTGTGAGACCTATGGCACCACAAAAGAAACTGTCATGCATGGTGAGGTTCTGGGGATGCCTGAATGAGGCCCAAGATTATCAGATCAACTATGAGTGAGAGGAATAGATCCCTCACTCATAGTTAAGGGAGATCAGTG
Source organism: Taxus wallichiana var. yunnanensis (assembly GCA_018340775.1). Lineage (NCBI taxonomy): Eukaryota > Viridiplantae > Streptophyta > Pinopsida > Cupressales > Taxaceae > Taxus > Taxus wallichiana. Next base: position 172,421,942 of record CM031237.1, read on the forward strand.
GGGCGGATGGAGCCCAGAGAGACAGGGTCAAGGTGAGGCTATGAGTTCACGAGGCCGGACCCCGTGAGGGCCAGAAGAGATTAAGCCGAGACCCATGCTAGGTGGAGAGATGTTGGTAGGTCATCGGGCTAGAGGAGAGGAGGAGGAGACAAGATGAGACAAGTATGGATATCAGGTGGGGTGATGATTAGTCACTTGATATGATTAGTGTATTGATTTTTGTATATATTAGCCTGCGTGCTAATGATAGCGAGGATGTATATGAGAGTTTTGAGATACCGAGTGTTATGCCGACATGTGTTCCAAAGATTGTAAGGATCTATCCGAGTGATTTCAGACATCTGTATGTATTTGTATCGAGTGTACATTCATTGATACACATACTTTCATTCTCATAGATGATGATATTTATGGTATGGATGATGTACCTGTGTTTTTAATTTTCATTGTTATTATGTATGTGATGGAAATTAGGTGAATTAGGCATGATTGAGTTGAGGTCATGTAGGCATGGTTGAGTTAGGTTGGTTAGGCATGGTTGAGTTTAATTGATTTAGGCATGGTGGAGTCAAGGTCATGTAGGAATGGTTGAGTCAGGTATAGGCATGATTGAGTCATTTTTGTGGGTTTGATTTAATTTCCAAATTATTGGTAACATGGGAAATAAATAATGATGTATATGTATGTTATGGTGTATATTTCCTAATATTCGATATGATGGAAATGTGAAATGATGGATGTATGATATGATGATGTATGAAAATAGGTAAGTATACATGTTTATATACTTATATGTTTGTTTAATTTCCAAGTAGTGTATAAGATGGAAACTAACTAAGGTAAAATGTGAATAAAAAAGTGGGGGAAAATTGGTTAGGGTAAAGAATGGTCGAGCTAACCTCCAAAGGCCCCATGTCCTTGGTGTGTTGCCTACATAGCCCCGGGGAAAAGGGGCCTTAGGTTGATGTAGTTCTCCCATAAGCTAGGGAAGAATATGATGAGGTAGTGGGATGGGTTGGTAGGTTTTAGGCATGGTTGAGTTTAGGTCATTTAGGTATGTTTAAATTGAGGTGTCGAAGGCTTGGTCCGTATAGGATAATCAACAAGTAATGAAGAAGGTGAAGGGTAAGAGGTGACCAAAAGAGCCACCTAATTGGTAAGAACCAAAATGAGTTTGTCATACCTAAGATGGGATTATGAACATAAGACCCTAAAGGTGTTGCATGATGGACTATTCTAAGGTTGACGAAAGTCACATGATCCTAAAATGTCACATTTGTGACACATCCCTTGAGTGGGTAGGAAATTAGGGTGAAAAGGAGATGAAGTGAAATTGGTTGGTTTTTAGCATAACTTGTTGTGAGACAACATACCTACTTGGCAAGAGTCCCAAGATCAAAATAGGCAAGTCCATGATGAAAAATTTATCTTTTTATTTTTTATTTTGCTTTTGTTTTTGTTTTGATAGACCGATCGCGGGAAGTATATGTGGGATGAGTAGATTTTCTCCTCGAGGTCTTCGTAAAGTTGATCGATGCAGAAGATTTTGAATATTTTATTTTAGTTTTTTTGCGAAGAATAGTCTTCTTTTGATGATAAACTAAGTACAATACGGCTAGCTTTGTATAGTTTTCCTTTGAGGGAGCGGATCTATTTATAACAAATGTGAGAGATAGAGAGAAAGATTTCCTTTCGAGGGAGTCATCTATGTTGCTGGAATTTTGAATCAAGGAGTTGAATCCCATTTTATTTTTGACATTATTTTGCATTTGGAAATTTAAGTCATGGATAAGACTATAGAGAAAATAGGCCCTTGTTTTGAAGACAAACCTAGCAGCAATACTGAGGTTAACTATGATAGAGAGGTTTGAAGTGATGAACGAACATGGATTCCATCTTGAAAAAGATGAAAAATTATCCATGAGAATCATGCCATGAGTAGAGCCAATATAATCATATCAAGACAAGGTTGAAAGGTAACGGGTAATCACATGATCCCGATTTAGTCATTTATCCTTTAAAATAGGTAAAATTGAAGGTGAACAATGCTCAAGTGATGGGCATTGAATAGAAAAGAGGTGATATATGACTTAATTTAATAGTAGAATGGTTAAATATGCAAGGTAATGAGGGGATCATGTTCGGGTTTACCTTTGAGTGAAAAAATGACAAACACTTGATCCATAGGCATGAGTAACAATGATAAGGTCCAAGCCAATTAGGAGAAAATCTGCCCCGTTTACTTTCTTCCTCTTTTTTACATGTTGATTTTCCTTCAGGGATGAGGTCCTTGACTTAGAAAGTTCATTCATGGACACGTTTATCCTAAACACGTTTGATACGCTTTTTAGTAGATTTGGAGATGGTCAAGAGCATTGAGATGACATTCATCTAATAACTCGAGTTGTGCCAAATGGTCTTGGCGAAAGTCATCATCATTGAGTATCTCTTTGAGTGAGATATGAAGAGATGGAATCTAGATGTCAAGAGATAGAACAACCTCTATACCGTAGACTAGAGAGAAGGTGTGGCATAATTGTGTGTATGAATACTAGTGCGATAATCCCATAAGGCAAAAAGGAATGTGTGTATGCCAATCCTTTCCACTATCATCCACAACTTTCATAATAATTTTGTTTAAGGTTTTGTTGGTTGATTCAACTTTACCATTGGTTTGAGGGTAGTAAGGTGAAGAAAAATTGAGTTGTATACCAAATGCATCACAAATATTGTGTAGAGTTTTGTTTTTTTTTTAATTTCTCAAGTATCATTGATGAGACAATGAAGAACAAAAAAATAAAAAATGATGCGATGATTGATGAATTACATATTTTCTTAGATTTTATAGAAATAAGAGGTATGGCTTCTACCCATTTAGTGTAGTATGCGAGTTAGCGAATAATCCACTAATGGTAATGTGAAGAAAAGGGATTAATTTCTCCAACAAGATCCAAACCTCATTAAGAGAAAGGCCAAAGGTCTCGTGTGACTGTAAGGTGTGACTAGGCATGTGATGAAGATTAACATGTTGCTTTGGCACTTCACACAATGTTTGGCATAATCACAATAATCTTGGTTTAAGGTTGGACAATAATAACCTAGGCGGAGAATGTGTTTAAGAACAATAAACCAATGAGGTGACCTCCACAAATTCATTTGTGAACTTCCTTGATGGTGTAAGGAACGTCATAACGGTAAGGCATCATAAGAGGATATTGTCAAAGCCACATTTTTAAATAATACCACCCATGATGACATACTCGAGAGAAAATTTTGAGAAAGGTGCATTTTCCATCATGTAAGGTATGGAAGTAGAATTAAAAGGGAAAGGTAATAAAAAAACTACTTATACCAAATGTCACATGGCTCGAAGTGAATGGTTCCAATGAGGTTGATGTCTCGAAATAGATAGGAAGGTGATTGCATCCTTTGTATTGTGACAAATATTTTCAAGTTGGAGGGTGGAGCTGGTATTTGAGAAGAAAGTAATGTCATGGTATCTCGTAAATTTTTAGTGGAACGTGGAGTGGTTTAAAGTTCATAACAGTTAAAGGTAGTCAAAAGTATGTCTACATGATGCTTATACTTTTGAAGTATTTCATTACGACACTGGTATATACCATTGACTTAATTTACAACCAGTTGAGAGTCACCAAAGATATTAATTGATTTAACTTCTAAGGTGATGATGGTTTGAAGGCCTAATATGAGTGCTTCATATTTGGTGATATTGTTAGTACATTCAAAATCTAGTTTGAAAGATAACGGCATAGGCTCACCATTGAGAGGAATGAGGATAACTCTAACACCACCCCCACGCTGACATTTGGAACCATCAAAGAATAAGGTCATCAGGTAAATGGTATCATCCAATGAATAGCAATGGATTCTTCCAGAAATCAAAGTTAGAGGATTGATCACCGAGAGGGATGTGTGCCGTAAGTTTGTTGGTGATGGTTTGTCCTTTGGCCAGATTTTTGATGGATGAATTTGAGGTCTTGGTCAGCAAGAAGTATGATCCACGTTGATGTTGGTAGGGCTTGGTGTACATGTAATGTAGGGGGTCTTTATTGGTGATAAAAAAGGTTTTGTGGTTAAGTAGGTAATGGTGAAGTTTAGTGGACAAAAACTTAGGCTATGTAGAGTTTTTGGCATGGGTGTATTGGATTTCATAGTCCAAAAGCATACGAATTATATAATAAACCACATGCTCCCTATGTTTCTCATCGTGATGAGTGAGCATGGTTCCCAAGGAATGATACGTAGTAGAAATGTAAAGGTAAAATGGTTTGTCATCCTTAGGAAGAATGAGTATAGGTGGTTGGATGAGGTATTGTTTTAAGGCCTCAAAGGCTTTGTGGAATTCACCATCCCATTATAAGGAGATATCCTCTTTGATGAGATGATGAAAGGGGTGGCGGTGGTCAAAAGATGTGAAATAAAATGACGAATAAATTACAACTTGCCTTGTAAAATACATAGTTGGAGAAGGTTATTGGGTGGAGGCATTTCAAGAATAGCCTTGATTTTTATAGGATCGACTCTATGCCATATAAAGAAATGATAAAACCAAGGATTTTCCTAAGAGAATAGCGAAGAAACACTTCTTAGGTTGAAGGTGAACACAATACTTAATGAGGCAGTCAAAGATGACCTTAAGGACCTGTAAGGTGTTCACTCGATGTTGGGATTTGGCAAGAAGGTCATCTACTTAAACATCCACTATGTGATGCATGATGTCATGAAAGATATAAGTCATAGCCTGTTAATATGTACCGGCATTTTAAGGCGAAAGGGCATGACTCGATAGAAAAAGGTCCTCCAAGGAGTGATGAAGGTGGTCTAGTGTTGATCTTCGGGGTGAGTAATATTTAGTTATAACTCGAGAAACCATCCATGGCCCGATAACATCTCATGGCTAGCGGTGAGATAAACTAGTTGGTCTATACTAGGGATGCTTAAATTAAGGTCACATAAATCCATGTATATGTCGAGTCCTCCTATCGCTTTTGTGAGAGGAATGATGTTAGAGATCCATTGGGGATAATCAATGGGTAGGATGGCGAAAACTAAGAGAAGATGTTAAAGTTCTTCTTTGACAAGAAGGGCAATGCGAGGATGCATTTTTCACATCTTTTATTTTATGGGTTTGGCTTCAAGAATAGTTACGATATTGTGGACCACAATGTTTGGGTCAATATAGAGCATATCAACATAGGACCAAGCAAAATCATTGTTATGATCTCAGAGGAATGAGGTAAAAGCTTCATGTTCGGCAGCATCTAAAGATTGGCCTATCTTTAGAATGTGCGGGTCGTCTTGAGTGTTAATATTGATTTCGATGGTCGATTCATTTAACATGGTTTGCATCTTAGAAGGCAACGACCAATGAATATAAGAATCCTCCGCACCAAGATAGGTGAGAATAGACTCATTGTCCCGACATTGAAAAAATTTAATAGAAGGTATATCGTCATCGATCATGTCAAGATACGGAATAGCCATATTTGGCATATCAGGCAGGACATGTGAAAATCATGACCCGACACATGCAGTGGATAGGGGAAGGAATATGCCCTGTGATGGAAGCTTCTAGAAGACCATCATGGCAAGGAGTGGAGAGCTCAGGCCTGGAGGAGCATGCTCCCATGGAGGACCACATTTGGACACTTGGAGATGGATCTGAAGCCTCATAAAGGTGGGTTGGCAAGTTCAAGAGGCCTATAAATACAAGCACCCATAGAGGAATTGAGATATAGATCAATAGAGAGTGGAGCTCTATAGAAATGTTGTGAGGAACTCTATTGGGTTGGGTAGATGACCTATAGGGGAAGGATGTATCAAGGGGTTTGGGTATGAAATTTTCCTTTCATGTTTAGGAGGACTCTAATCCAGTTATGATGTATGACTTCGGTCCATACTATGATATTCTGTAATGGATCTAATGCATGTGATGAGGTTGTCGGATATGATGGAATATAAATATAATAGACTCTAGGTTTATACATATATCTACATAGTTCTATTTCATATGTGTTATATGAATGAATATAAACTCCTATACATTTCCTTTTCAGTTCAGTTCTATAAATTGTTAAGTATCCTTTTGTCTGGAATGACTACATTGATCTAGAAGTCGTTTTGAGCTCTATGATGAATGTATGTCTCATGTCCACTCACTCTTTTTAAGTTCCTATCATAGATGATGCTTTCCCACTTAACTCACATAAAAGAGAGACTCGGCACCACGTGTGCCTCGGTGAGCACCCAACACCCGCTGGGTGATAGGCCATGCATGCATGGGATTCCCTTGTTCTTTGGTGGGTGTAAAAATGACTACATCTTGGTTCCATTTTCTGGGACCTCTTTTCAAAGTTGTAGTGGGAAATAACATACATCATGATCTATGTAATGAGTGATGATAGAACACCTAACTCTAGAAAGTATTGAATCATGGTTCAAGAGCACGAGGAAGAATTTTCTCAAGATTCAACACTAGGCTGAGTTTGATGCACCAAGATGATGGGTAGAAGAGAACCTCTACCATGAGTTGTATGAAACTTTCTTCTGTTCTTTCCAAGTAGAGTGTATGAATGGCTCTCAACATATGCATCCAGATCAAGATGGTGTTATAGATCACATGCATGTGGACCCAAGAAGAGTACCAGAGGCTACAAGATGTAGATCTGATGTGGACTCATGTTGTGGATCATTGGTGGAAAGGAGTACTAGCTAGCTACACTCTGGAATATGCTATTTCTACATATTCTTGTCTAGAAGTCATTGAGTTTGAGTTTCTATGGGAGCCCAGAGGATCATTTCTACATGTTATTCCTTTGGTGATGAAGATCTTGATCATTACCTTGAGTTTAGAGGCATTTCGATGGCCGGCTAAACCTTCCTGAGCACTGGGTGAGGAAGCTAGGGTGGAGGAAGATGGAAGATATTGTGACTGAGAAAGAAAGGGAGGAGAGACGACTCAAGTATAGTGAAGCATGTGAAAGGGAGATTGCTAGACAACACGAGGTTGCAAGTGTGATGGATCTATGGAGGTAGACATTGGGGAAGGAGTTGAGGTTCACGTAGAGGACATGGAACCTGAGCAGTCTGTGCTACCCCATCTCAAAGCATGGGAGAGAGACCCTTTGGCTTCTGATGAGAGTTTTTCGTCACATGGAGAGAGAAGAGTCATTGGCACACATCTAAACCCACCTAGTGACCAAACCTTGGCACTTGGTTTTCCAAATCAGAGGAGTGTTGATAACATAGTTGGTATCGGTGGGAGTGACCGATCAGCACCCAGGGAGGTATAATTTCTCATTTGGAACTTCTATGGCTACACACTCTATTCCAGTGTTTGGAGGAATTTTTGGAAGGAGAAAATACACAAGGTTTGGGTAACGTGTCGAGGAGTGGCACGGGGGCATACATCTACGGTAGTGGAATGATCTCACAAGACCATTGGCACATAGTTCAGCGGGACATGTTGGGGATGCTAGGCGTGACCACTTCAGCCCATTATTGGCCATGCAGGGAGGATCTAGAGGTGGAACTGGTGGATCGGGAGGCACAAGACCTGGTGGATCTAGTGGATCTGGTGGAGGAGGAAACACCGAGGAAACCAAGGATCTGGACCAGGAGGACAGGGCCTCAACCACCTCCTCAAGTAATCTTTGAAATGTCTTTACACTTTCCAGACTACTAGGGCATAGAGGATGTTGTGGAGCATGTTCACAAGTGTGAATTGCTATGGCATGCAAAGGGGATCACAACCCCAAATGGAAGGCCAGTCAATTTGTAATGACATTGCAAGGGCACACATATAGCTGGTATAGGAAGTATGACCCCCATCAGATGGTGGTAGATTACACCACGTTGAAAAATGCCTTCCTAGCAGAATTCCACATCCCTAGTTTGAATAGAAGAGCATCAACCCTCAAGGAGATTCAACAGGGAATGGCAGAGAGTGTGGGAGTATGATGCATGGTTTAAGACTCTCCTATCAAAATTTTCATATGACATTCACCCTTCACAACATGCTCAATGGTTTGTTGGAGGGTTGATAACACCATTTAGAAGAGCTTTATCTCATAAGACTTTCACAGACCCACGTGAGGTGTTAGAAGTTTCTCTCATGTGCTGCAAGCTATTTGGAAGTGTTGATACTTGGTGTTAGCCCATTCTTAGAAGCTCAAATCATTGTTATGGCTAAGCAATTGGAAAATTTATCTACAAACTCAGCTCATGAGACTCACAGTGGAATGTGGTGTATGGATTGTGAAGTAGAGGGGCATGCCAAGGATAGTTTCCCCTGAAAGATAGTACGCACCATAGCAGTAGTAGATTGTGAGATTTTTCATGGGGACCATGATGCGAGTAGATGTCCCTTGTTGTAGCACATGTAATTTGAAGAATGTATCTTGCTACTATAAGATCTACACCTCTACAACCCATGATACTAAGGATTGTAGGCTTATTGACCAGATCCATGAGGCCATTGATCATGGTGTGTGCTAGACCAGCCTTTCCAGTAGTTCTAAGGGTGATGACCACCATTATGAGGAGAGACGCAGATGGAGGCACACATGGAAGAAGTTCTCATGGAGGATTTCGGGGTCATGGAAACCACGGAGGAGGAAGAAGTGAGTTCCCATGGGGAACATGTTATAATTGTGGATCCACATAACATTATAAATGAGAGTGTCCTGATCTATTACAATGCTCATGGTGTGGGAAGAAGCACAAGTATGAAGAGTGTCCGAACTCTATGAGCATATGAACCAAAGAACACCGAAAAGATAAGGGCACTGCTATATGGTGAGCGTAAAAAGGGCCGATTCACAATGGATGCCAAGAGTGGCGCGTGAGTTAGAGCTAGAACCTATACTGGTGACAATGCGTGTAGAGGCCACACACCAAGGAGATGCCCAAACCAAGGACATTAGTTTCCAGAGAGGAGGTACCACATGGAAAGTACCCAAACCCTACCCATCAGAAAGAAGTATACCAGAGACTATGGATGTAATTCGAGAGTTTACAAGGGGAGATACAATCTCAAGGAGAAATCAAGGTAGGTGGGGCAGTGGAAAGGATAACGAGGTTCCAAGAAGTGACCTGGATGAGGTCAAAGAAGTATGTAAAATGTTAAGGCAAGAGAATATTATTCCCTTGCTGGGAGAATGGCTAAGGGAGAAGGTACCACATGCACGAAGTAGAGCATGAAGAGATAGGTTTTACATGCAAACCTTTCTCCACACAGCCTTGAGTATGACAAAGAAATTACTCAATGCAGTTTGTTGATGGATGGCTCTGAGAATATCCTCATCATCACACAGAGAAAAAGTGAATGTTCTTACCTTAGATGTTGGCATCGAGGGAAGGCCCACATTATGAGCCATCTTCAAATGTGTTGTATATGGAAAAAAAAAAACTAAGGCAATGCCCATTGAGTATTAAAGGATGTGGCTATCACCATTCATTCAGGCCAAGTTTACTGGGGACTTCGAAGTCTTGGCACTCACCGAGGTAGAAAATTTTTCTAGCATTGCTTGGGTGCCCATGGTGTTACAAGAATAATGCTGACATAAGGTTTAACAAAGGATATATCAGTTTTGAAAAACAAGGAAGAATGGGTGATCATCCCTTTGATAGATGGGAAGTTGGTGCCCTACACAGAGCCATTGGGAGAAGAAGTCCTTGATAGAATATACATGCACTCAATCAGGATCCTGAGATAATTCACCCTATAGAAGGAGTTATCCAATTTGAGGATGCCTAGTCTGTGAGTGATACCACAAGCATGGTGTGTGACAATTGGGCACACGGGACCTATGAGTTGATCGGATGACATTTAAGAGGATCGGTAACCAAAGTGAAAAAAGCACATACAGTCCGGTGCCTGGGAGGAAGAAAACTACCAAGTTACTCGGGAGGGGCTAATCTGAAGATTTCTTGTGAGAAATGGAGGCCCATTGAGAAATGAGAAGGAAAGGAGGAAAATGTTTAACTACATACCTACTCTAACTACTGCGCACTGCTGGGGGTGACACATCGAGAGAACCTCTTGGAATGGCGTGAGGTGAGAATTTCCTTCTCCATAAGGTTTTACAGGAGAAAACGTGCCCATGGCTATAAAATACTACCATGGTAAAGAGACCACTTCCTTCCATATCCAAGCATGTGAGACAACCTAGATGGGAAGCACAAAAGCATTTACCACCTTCATTATGGGTTCACAAGTTGTACTCCACCCTGCAAGGTTGTGCACACGCATGGTATATCCACTCGAGAGATGCATCATCAAACTAGTAATTGGAAAGAATTGGTGGCTGATCTCATTCAAACATTCAGTATCGAGTACAAAGCCATCATACATAAGGCATTGTAGGTAGTCAAGTGCACCTTACAACGGGGATAGTGCTATGGTGGAAGACAAAATACAAGAATTTCTAGGTGAACCTAGCCTGGAGGCACACTTTGAGGAAGAAGAAACATAAGAGATACAACTTGAGCTTGAGCATACATGTATAGAAAAAGAAAAGGGGAAGATGGTGTATGTCATTGATGGGGAAGAAGTGGAAAGCTTGGATGTTAACCATTCTATAGGGATGCGTGAGGTCATAGATAGTGTTGATGAATGGGCACACACCTACCATGAACCTTTAAAGATGAAAAAGGTTAACATCGGCTCAAAAGTAGAACCCAAGGAGGCAATCATTGAGACTATTGGTCGAGAAAGAAGTCTCTAAAATCATTGATCTATTACATGAATTCCAAGATTTGTTCCCACGTGGGTACCATGAGCTTAAAGGCATCCACCATTCTTTAGGGGAGATGAGGATAAAGTTGAAGGAAGGTGTGCACCCAATCAGAAGAGGCCATACTAGATGAATCCCAATTTACATAAAGGTCAAGGAGGAGATAGAAAAATGATAGCATCATGTATCATTGAGGTTATGGAAGAGTCGGAATGGATAAGTCCAATGGTGATTAGTATCAAAAGGATGGGAGGATAAGGATCTATGTTGATTACATAGGACCTAAATGCAGTATGTGTCATTGATCCTTTCCCAACCCCATTTACTAAGAAATCTTAGAGGGAGTGGCAGGACGTGAGGTCTACTCTTTCACGGATGGATTCTCGGGCTATCACCAAGTAAGGATTGCAAAGGAAGACTAGAGAAGATGAATTTCACCACTGAGTGGGGAATTTTTCCTATACAATCATGCCTTTTGGGTTGAAGAATGCACCTGCTGTGTTCTCGCGCATTGTGGTACAAGCTTTCCAGGACTTCATCCATAAATTTCTTCAAGTTTACCTAGATGATTGGACAATATATGGGTTAGTGAAGGACCATTGTGACAACTTAAGGTTAATGTTTGAAAGGTGTCAGGTAGTTGAGGATATCCCTCAACATTAAGAAATGTGTCTTTGCTACCCCATTTGGAACATTATTGGGGCACATCATATGTAAGGAGGGCTTACTAGTAGATCCCACCAAAGTTGTAGTAATTGTGGGATTGGGGGAGCCTACTAATCAAAGCAAGTATGTGATTCCTTGGACACATGGGTTACTACAGGAAGTTCATCAAGGGATACGCCAAGATCACCACACCTTTAGAAGAGTTACTTAGACACAAGAGTGCCTTCCTTTGGGGAGAGGCACAGCAGAAGGCATTTGACACTTTAAAGGATAGGCTTATCACCACACCCATACTACGATTCCCCTCTTGGGATAAGCCCTTCCATGTTCATGTTGATGCCTCAGAACCGCCATTGGAGTAGTACTTGCACAACCTGGTGAAGGGATTGTTGATCATCCTTTATGCTTTGCAAGTAGAAAGTTGACACCAACAGAGAAGAATTATACTACAACTAAGCGTGAGGCATTGTCAATGATCTACGCACTTCACAAGTTTAGACAGTATTTATTGGAAACCCCTTTTATATTTTACACTTGACCATATGGCATTGAAATATTTAGTGAACAAGCCCATTCTACAAGGGCACATATGTCGGTGGGTACTATTGTTCCAAGAATTCAGTTCACGGTGGTTGTCAAACCAGGAAAAAGTAATTCCGAGACTATCATTTGTCTAGAATCGATTCAGGGAGGACACACAAAGCATTGAGGATACCATGCCAGATGCACAACTATTTAGGTTATGGCACACCCCTCAAACTTAGAAGATATTGCAGTATTTCTCAAGATAGGTGTAGCAGACAGAAGGAATGAAGGCATTGGATAAAAAGTAGTTAGCTATACGCTCCATGCCCTACATGTTGATTAGTGGGGATTTATACAAATTAGGACGTGATGAGATTTTACACTGTGTGTGTGCTAGAACATGAGCACCTAGCCATAATAGAAGAGGCACACAGAGGTAGTGCAGGTGGGCACTATGCAGGACACCACTTGCACACAAGATATTGATGGTTGGATTATGGTGGGAGACCCTATATCAAGACTACAAGGAATATTGCAAGGTGTGTGACCATTGTCAATGCATTGGAAAACTAGGGTGAAGAGATGAAATGCCTCTATTCCCTATTCCTAATGCCAAGCCATTTGAAAAGTGTGGGCTATAGACTTCGTAGGCCCTATTGCACCAGCCACGTGTAGGACTAGGTCACGTTATATAATCACTTGCACAGATTACTTGACAAGGTGGGTAGAAGCAACACCTACTAAGGATTGTACAACAACTACTGCAGCAAGGTTCCTATGGGAAAACATTATTACAAGGTATGGATGCCCTTTGAGTTTGACTAGTGATAGGGGTACACATTTCTTAAATGAGATAGTAAGGATTCTATTAGCAGGAATTCATGGTGGCTCATCACAAGACTACCCCTTACCATCCACAAGAAAATGGAACCACGAGAGGCATTTAACAAGATACTAAGTCATACCCTAACCAAAATTTGTGACGTTGGTAGGAAGGATTGGGATGAAAAAGTATCAGCAGTTCTATGGGCATATAGGACAACCTACAAGAGGTTAAATAAGGCCACACCATTTCAATTGGTGTTTGGCATGGAGGTTATCCTACCAATTGAATTCATGTTACCATTCTCTATGTATAGCATGCGCAGGAGGAGGTTTAGTAGATGAACAAGCACTGAAGAAAGAATTGACAAGTTAATGCAATTGGATGAAAGATGATCACTTGCTAGGTGGAGCTAGAAGACTAAAAAAAAGAAAAACAAAAGGCATGGCATGATCATCACATTAAGAACAAAAAGTTTGAGGTTGGGAAGATGGTGCTACTATATGATTCCAAGTTTTTGCACCATCCTGGGAAGTTAAAATCCATTGGTTGGGTCCCTACATCATCTCGTACATCCTTGATTTAGGTGCATGCCAGTTACAAGTGCTGATGGGACGAGATTTCCAGACACTTTAATGGGAGTAGGTTGAAGCCCTACTATAAATAAGTCTTCTTGGTGTTTGTAATAAGGTAGTATTGCCAGATAGTTTAGGATTTCCTTTAGTGCTTTTTTCTTTTCTTGTGTTTCCCTTTCTCATTGTTGTTTTTTTTTGCCTTGGGCAGTAACCTCTTTACTTTTTGAAGGTTGTGAATGCACAGAGGACCACACATCATTTTAGTGTGGGGTGGAATAATGTGAAGGAAAGTGCAAAGTGTGAAGTGCCAGGAAGGATTGTGTTGGAAATCCCGGTTGAATGGCCCTGTGGAAGAAAGTGCATAGGAGAAAAGGTGAATGAGGATGGTTGGTATCAGGATAAGGCTACATTTTGGTTCCACGTACAAGGGAGAAAGAAGCAAAAAAAACATGAGGTAGGTGAGAGAAAAAATCATGAGGATGGAAGAAGTACCTTTGGCACTAGTAACGCATGCGTAAGAGCCTTCTATCAGATAGATTGTTTGTGTGCCATAAGGTTGTAGGATTATCCATGCAAGGATGGGCATGTGAGTGAGGGCGCTAGAGTCCGGCTTAGTGGAAAAATCCACAATAAGTGTTGAAGTATGGTGGTAGGTGAAGTAGCATTTAATGCTAAAAAGTGGGAAAAATATAAAGAAGGTCGAGCACTTCATTATCAACATTTGCGAATACGAAAGAAAGAAGAGCTCTTACTGAAACTAGGGTTTCCAGAGTTGATCCATGTGAAGAAAAAAAAAATTTGAGAAATTTAACCATGAGTGACTAGATTTGATCTACAAACTAGAAGGAAAGAAGTTCACGGGCGTAGAGAAAAAGAGTTGTGGAGAAGCATCATCTTGTGAAAGAGGATATTCTAGTTAGGGTTTGGTAAGCTAGGGCATGGGATGAAAAGGGTTTCTTCACAAGTTTGAGATCTGGGACTAGAGGAGGTAGAAAAGTAGAGAAGTAAGAGAAGTTGAAGTGCTAAGATAACCTAAACCATGGCACCTAAGAAACCAACTATATCACCTAAGAAGCCCAAAGGCAAGGGCAAGGGAAAAGGCAAGGGAAAACAACTAGAAACCCCCACAAGTACAAATGAAGAATGGTACGCCAAAATGTAGTACCCGATGGGGTTTTTCTTGGGATGGAATGGGAGTCCCATTTAAGGAAAATGGTATAAGTGATTACAACCATCACACACAAACATGATGAAAAGGAAATGGCACTGGAGTTTGGTGCACCCAACAAACAAAAGGACACTAGAGGGTTTTCCTATTTATAGCGATGAGAGGTAAAAGTGAAGTTGGAGAAGGTGGGATTATTGCAACTCTATGAGTTGCCTTATTTTGGAAAACCTGAGCACCTCTATCAATGGTTAATGTCATGCATACACATGAGGACCACTTTTACTTCATAGGGCAAGATGCACATAACTCCTCAGCTGATTTCAAAATTCACAGGCCTCATCTGTGAAGGAGAAAGTATAGATGATGACTTGAGTGACAAGGAAGCCATCAAAGAAATAGTGACCACATATGCTTATAAGAAGGGGTCACGGTACTTTGATATCATGGACATCACAGACCCGGTGATGAAAATGGCCACACACTGGTGACCAAGTTAAATGACCAAGAGAGGTGGACACAAGTGAACAAGTCCTGGTTAAATGTTTGCAGAAGGATATCAAAGGCACCATCTACAACTTGTCCATACATATCATGGATGAGATTATCAACAACATGCGTAGAAGGTGACAAGATACTCTTTGGAAATGTCCTCTTGACCATCATGTTTTTAGAGATCGAGTGCTCGATGGGCCGAGACAAGGCTATTTGGGAGTACCCAGTGGAGGATCCATCACCCACAAAGAGATTCACAAAGTACACTTGTGACAACATGATGGCCATTCACAAGGCACATCTTGAGAAATGGTATAAGCACTTAAGGGATGCATTTGGGGTAGAGTGGAGGATCCCAGAGCAATTTCCTACACTTACAGAGGGAGAAGTTGAATTTGTAGTGTACCAACACTTCTGCATTGGTAGATTCAAGCTGGTGGATGAAACCATGAGCCCATGGTGTAAAATCCCATTCTCTTTCACAACCTTATATTTCCAAGTAGGGGTAAACCGGTTTACAGAGGCAAAAAGACTAAGGTTTGACCTTAGTGAGGTGGATCAAGACCACAGGGAGCTGCATGCAGACAACTCTTTTTACCCCAAGAAGCATGCATACATGGAGAGGTATGTCTCCCATGAGGTCCAGATGACAAAGCCTTTGACTTTTCCAATTGCAGGAAGGACCACAACATGTATATATCTACATAAGGCCAAAATTTTGAGAAGGGCATATACTTGAATGTGATGTCTCCATCCCAGAAGACCCCATGGGAAGAAGGAATCCCACACCAACAAAGAAAGGAAAAGAAGAGGTGCAAGGGAAAGAGGCACCAAGTGTCCAAATACACCAACAATGGGCATGCCCAGAGATAAGCACTAGGACAAGCATTTACACATGCACAGGGAAGAAGTCTCCAGTTAGAGAAAAGGTGCACCAAAACAAGAAAATCCTATCACAAAGGAGAAGTCACCAGAGGAGGAAGAAAGAGTTGAATCTCCCATACTGGAATCCCTAGTTAGGAAGAAACAAAAGGTGATGGAGGAGGCTGAGTCGGAGGACACAGAGAGCTTAGAGGCCTACAGGGGTGAAAGGGATGATGACAAAGAAGATGAACCTGAAGGGGCCCAAGAACCACTTGTTTTCAGTGTGCATGATTCAGAGGAAGAGGGCGAGAGAAGAGGAAAATGAGTTTCTCTTCATGTGAGGAAGGGTAGCCAGGAGGAGGAAGGTGCCCAAGATAAGGGAGGAAGTGAAGAAGTGAGTACAAAAAATCAGACTCCAAGCCCCACGCAGGAGCAGGTAAATGAGGTGGTAGAAAAAGAAGTGGTGAAAAAATCATTGAAGCCTTGGTAGAACAAGAGTTGGAGCAAACGCTGAAATAGTTATGAATGAAGATAAAGAAGAAAGCATGGGAAAAGATCACGGCAACACAGGAGGCCCCAATCTGATGGTAATTATTCCTAAGGGCACACACATATAGAGGAAGGAAGGCACATGAGATCCAGAGACCAAGGATGGGTTATATTGATGATCCAAACAAGGTGTTGTGTGTGTTTTCAAGGCACCATTCCAACAGAGAGAAGCTCCTGGCCATGACATCATTTGATGTGGAAGGTGCATACCCATGGACAAGGAAAATGCTTTCATGGGAATTTGAGTCCCACATCGATGAGCCAGAGTTTGAAGTAAGCCAAGGGCAATAATGAATGAAGTGCCGAGTCAAAAGGAGACAACCCTTGGTGAGCACTCAACAACTTTCGATGATGAACAAGTCTGCAATGTGCTAAACAAGGTCTCGGTTGAACTAGAAGCTAGGTTATTCGGGAGGAATGACAGGGTAAAATTCCTAGAGGTAGAGCTAGAGAAGAAGGAAGAAGAGCTCAAAGAAAGGACCAAGGACTTAAAGCAGGAGGAACTAATCAACATCATAGCTAAAGCGTGAACTAAGGGAAGAGAAGGCAAGGGTGCATGAGGTATACAAGAAGGTAGAATCCATCACAGATGCCATTTTTTTGAAGCATCCGACCTAGCACCACCCACAAAAAAGTATGGATCTTCCCTAGAGTTCCTAGAAGACTTAACACATATCCTCACCATGGAGAGGAAGCCACTAGCCTTAGAGTCCATGGAAGAAGTATCAACATGCACTTGGAAAAGGGAAGACAAACTGAAGGTTGTAGCAATCATTTCCAGTACAACAAGGTCCTTGCTGATGTAAAAATTACTACCAAAGTTGTTGAGGCCACATATGACAACTATGCAGATATAGGATAGAGTGGCGAGCATTCTTGTCACCACTCACGAGGTAGAGCTCAAATAATTCCAAGAGAAGAACAAAGGGAATAGAGTGGAGTGGGATAGGATCTTAGCCAAGGTTGAGAAGAAGTCCAAGCCATTGAAGTCCTACGAGGTTCAGTCAAGAACCAGATGAAAGGGTTGTACCCACAAATCACAAGGGGGATGGATGCACTTGAGGATGTGGGCAAAGCAACTGAAGGGGTGGTTGAGGCAAATGAATACTCAAGGAGATGGGTTTTGATGAGGTAAGCACCCTAGTCGGTGACCTCTTCCAAAGAGCACAAAATGAAGTTGATGCCTAGAATAAGTTGGAGGCCGAATTGAAGAAATATTTTCCTCTCCTATTGCAGCAGTAACAACACTTCCCCATTCTTTCATCTTTCCCAATTCTTCTTTCCCTTATTCTTTTCCAAATCATTATTTCTTCTAGGTATCTGTTGTAATTCTTTATTCATTGAAGACATGTTCCCATGGGGAGAAGAGAACAGGCATAGTGTGGGGTGATGTTGGGACCTTGATTTATTGGCTAAGTACAAGAAGGTGCATGGGGGCATGCAAGGCCTTGTTAAAGAAGGGTGCACAAGGAGAAAGCACACACAGGATAGGTTCTAGGAGGGTTTAATAGAACAAGTAGCACGCACACGTGGAAAAGTAGGATTTTGGGACTTAGCCATATTTGGCATATCAGGTAGGACACGTGAAAAGCATGACCCGACTACATGCATGTGGAGTGGATAAGGTGCCATCTTAGTGACAGGTTGGCCTAGGAAGGAATATGCCCTACGATGGAAGCTTCTAGAAGACCATCATGGCAAGGAGTGGAGAGCTCAGGCCTGGAGGAGCATGCTCCCATGGAGGACCACATTTGGACACTTGGTGATGGATCTGAAGCCTCAGAAAGGTGGGTTGGTAGTTCAAGAGGCCTATAAATACAAGCACCCATAGAGGAATTGAGATATAGATCAATAGAGAGTGGAGCTCTATAGAAATGTTGTGAGGAACTCTATTGGGTTGGGTAGATGACCTATAGGGGAAGGATGTATCAAGGGGTTTGGGTATGAAATTTTCCTTTCATGTTTAGGAGGACTCTAATCCAGTTATGATGTATGACTTTGGTCTACCATACTGTGATATTATGTAATGGATCTAATGCATGTGATGAGGTTGTTGGATATGATGGAATATAAATATAATAGACTCTAGGGTTTATACATATATCTGTGTAGTTATATTTCATATGTGTTATATGAATGAATATAAACTCCTATACATTTCCTTTTCAGTTCAGTTCTATAAAATTGTTAAGTATCCTTTTTATCTGAATGACTGCATTGATCTAGAAGTCATTCTGAGCTCTATGATGAATGTATGTCTCATGTCCACTCACTCTTTTTAAGTTCCTATCATAGATGATGCTTTCCCACTTAACTCACATAAAAGAGAGACTCGGCACCCGCGCATGCCTCGGGTGAGTGCCCAGCGCCCACTGGGTGATAGGCCGACACATGGGATTCCCTTGTTCTTGGTGGGTGTAAAAATGACTACATCTTGGTTTCATTTTGGGACCTCTTTTTGAAAGTTGTAGTGGGAAATAACATACATCATGATCTATGTAATGAGTGATGACAGAATGCCTAACTCTGGAAAGTATTGAATCATGGTTCAAGAGCACGAGAGGAAGAATTTTCTCAGAGATTCAACACTGGCCTGAGTTTGATGCACACATGCAGATGGGTAGAAGAGAACCTCTACCATGAGTTGTATGAAAATTTCTTTTATTGCTTTAGTAGAGTTGTATGAATGGCTCTCAACATATGCATCTAGATCAAGCTGGTGTTATAGATCATGCATGTGGACCCAAGAAGAGTACCAGAGGCTACAAGATGTAGATCTGACATGGACTCATGTTGTGGATCATTGGTGGAAAGGAGTACTTGGCTAGCTACACTTTGGAATATGCTATTTCTACATATTCTTGTCTAGAAGTCACTGAGTTTGAGTTTCTGGGAGCCCAGAGAGGATCATTTCTACATGTTATTCCTTTGGCAATGAAGATCTTGATCATTACCTTGAGTTTAGAGGCATTTCGATGGCCGGCTAAACCTTCTTGAGCACTTTGGGTGAGGAAGCTAGGGTGGAGGAAGATGGAAGACATTGTGACTAAAAAAAGAAAGGGAGGAGAGATGACTCAAGTATAGTGAAGCATGAAAGGGAGATTGCTAGACAATGTGAGGTTGCAAGTGTGATGGATCTATGGAGGTAGACATGTTGTGGGAAGGAGTTGGTTCACGTAGAGGACATGGAACTTGAGTAGTCTATGCTACCCCATCTTGGAAAGCATGGGAGAGAGAGAGACCCTTTGACTTTCGATGAGAGTTTTTCACATGTGAGAGAGAGAAGAGTCATTGGCACGCATCTGAACCCACCTAGTGACCAAACCTTGGCACTTGGTTTTCCAAATTAGAGGAGTGTTGATAACATAGTTGGTATCGGTGGGAGTGACCGATCAGACACCCAGGAGGTATAATTTCTCATTTGGAACTTCTATGGCTGCACACTCTATTCCAGTGTTTGGAGGAATTTTTAGACAAGGAGAAAATACACAAGGTTTGGGTAATGCGTCGGGGAGTGGCACGGGGCATACATCTGGTAGTGGAATGATCTCATAGACCATTGGTGCATAGTTCAGTGGGACATTGGGGATGCTAGGCATGACCACTTTAGCCCATTATTGGCCATAGGAGGATCTGGAGGTGGAACTGGTGGATCGGGAGGCACAGACCTAGTGGATCCAGTGGATCTGGTGGAGGAAACACCGAGAAACCAAGGATCTGGACCAAGGAGGACAGGGGCCTCAACACCTCCTCAAGTAATCTTTGAAATGTCTTTACACTTTCCAGACTACCAGGGCATAGAGGATGTTGCAGAGCATGTTCACAAGTGTGAATTGTTATGGCGCATGAAGGGGATCACAACCCCGAATGGAAGGCTAGTCAATTTGTAATGACATTGCAAGGGCACATGCATAGCTGGTATAGGAAGTATGACCCCCATCAGATGGTGGTAGATTACACCACATTGAAAAATGCCTTCCTAGAAAATTCCACATCCTTGAGTTTGAATAGAAGAGCATCAACGCCCTCAAGGAGATTCATAGGGAATGGCGAGAGAGTGTGTGGGAGTATGATGCATGGTTTAAGACTCTCCTATCAAAATTTTCATATGACATTCACCCTTCACAACATGCTCAATGGTTTTTTGGAGGGTTGATAACACCATTTAGAAGAGCTTTATCTCATAAGACTTTCACAGACCCACGTGAGGCATTAGAAGCTTCTCATGTGCTTGAAGCTGTTGGAAGTGTTGATACTAGTGTTAGCCCATTCTGGAAGCTCAAATCATTGCTATGGCTAAGCAGCTAGAAAATTTATCTACAAACTCAGCTCATGAGACTCATAGTGGAATGTGGTGTATGGATTGTGAAGTAGAGGGGCATGCCAAGGATAGTTTCCCCCAGAAGATAGTATGTGCCATAGTAGTAGATTGTGAGATTTTCATGGGGACCATGATGCGAGTAGATGTCCCTTGTTACAAGTGTAAATTTGGAAGAATGTATCTTGCTACTTGTAAGATTTACACCTCTACAACCCATGATACTAAGGATTGTAGGCTTATTGACCAGATCCATGAGGCCATTGATCATGGTGTGTGCCAGACCAGCCTTGCCAGTAGTTCTAAGGGTGATGACCACCATTATGAGGAGCACGATAGATGGAGGCACATGTGGAAGAAGTTCTCGTAGAGGAGGATTTCGGGGTCATGGAAACCACGGAGGAGGAAGAAGTGAGTTCCCATGGGGAACATGTTATAATTGTGGATCCATAGAACATTATAAATGAGAGTGTCCTTGATCTATTACAATGCTCATGGTGTGGGAAGAAGCACAAGTATGAAGAGTGTCCAGAACTCTATGAGCATATGAACCAACAACACCGGAAAAGATAAGGGCATTGTTATGGTGAGCATAAAAGGGCCGATTCACAATGGATGCCAAGAGTGGCATGTGAGTTAGAGCTAGAACTATATTGGTGACAATGCGTGTAGAGGCCACACATGCCAAGGAGATGCCCAAACCAAGGACATTAGTTTCCAGAGAGGAGGTACCACATGGAAAGTACCCAGACCCTACCCATCAAAAAGAAGTATACCAGAGACTATGGATGTAATTCGAGAGTTTACAAGGGAGATACAATGTCTCAAGGAGAAATCAAGGTAGGTGGGGTAGCGAAAGGATAACGAGGTTCCAAGAAGTGACCTGGATGAGGTCAAAGAAGTATGTAAAATGTTAAGGCAAGAGAATATTATTCCCTTGCTAGGGGAGAATGGCTAAGGGAGAAGGTACCACACGTCGGAGTAGAGCACGAGAGATAAGTTTTACATGCAAACCTTTCTCCACATAGCCTTGAATATGAAAAAGAAATTACTCTAATGCAGTTGTTGATGGATGGCTCCTGAGCAATATCCTCATCGACACGGAGAAGCAAAGTGAATGTTCTTACCTTAGATGTTGGCATCAGATGGGAAGGCCCACATTGCAGCCATCTTCAAATGTGTTGTATATGGAAAAAAAACTAAGGCAATGCCCATTGGAGTATTAAAGGATGTAGTATCACCATTCAAGGGGCCAAGTTTACTGGAGACTTTGAAGTCTTGGCACTCACGAGGTAGAAAATTTTCCAGCATTGCTTGGGCACCCATGGTGTTACAAGAATAATGCTAACATAAGGTTTAACAAAGGATATATCAGTTTTGAAAACAAGGAAGAATGGGTGATCATCCCTTTGATAGATGGGAAGTTGGATGCCCTACACAGAGCCATTGGGAGAAGAAGTCCTTGATAGAATATATGTGTGCTCAATCGGGATCTGAGATAATTCACCCTACAGAAGGAGTTATCCAATTTGAGGATGCCCAATCTGTGAGTGATACCACAAGCATGGCATGTGACAATTGGGCACACGGGACCTATGAGTTGATCGATGACATTTAAGAGGATCGGTAACCAAGGTGACAAAAGTGCATACAGTCCAGCACCTAGGAGGAAGAAAACTACCAAGTTACTCGGGAGGGGCTAATCCGGAAGATTTCTTGTGAGAAATGGAGGCCCATTGGAGAAATGAGAAGGAAAGGAGGAAAATGTTTAACTACAACCTACTCGGAACTATTACATGCTGGTGGGTGACACATCGGGAGAACCTCTTGGAATGGTGCGAGGTGAGAATTGCCTTCTCCATAAGGTTTTGTAGGAGAAACATGCCCCATGGCTATAAAATACTACCATGGTAAAGAGACCACTTCCTTCCATATCCAAGCATGTGAGACAACCTAGATGGGAAGCACAGAAGCATTACCACCTTCATTATGGGTTCACAAGTTGTACTCCACCTGCAAGGTTGTGCATGCACATGTGGTATATCCACTCGAGAGATGCATCATCAAACTGGTAATTGGAAAGAATTGGTGGCTGATCTCATTCAAACATTTGAGTATCGGAGTACAAAGCCATCAGTACATAAGGCATTGTAGGTAGTCAAGCACCTTACAATAGGGGATAGTGCTATGGTGGAAGACAAAATACAAGAATTGCTAGGTGAACCTAGCCTAGAGGCACACTTTGAGGAAGAAGAAACAAAGAGATACAACTTGAGCGCATGTGTATAGAAAAAGAAAAGGGGAAGATGGTGTATGTCATTGATGGGGAAAGAAGGTGGAAAGCTTGGATGTTAACCATTCTGTAGGGATGCGCGAGGTCATAGATAGTGTTGATGAATGGGCACGCACCTACCATGAACCTTTAAAGATGAAAAAGGTTAACATCGGCTCAGAAGCAGAACCCAAGGAGGCAATCATTGGAGACTATTGGTCGGAGAAAGAAGTCTCTAAAATCATTGATCTATTACATGAATTCCAAGATTTTTTCCCACGTGGGTACCATGAGCTTAAAGGCATCCACCATTCCTTGGGGAGATGAGGATAAAGTTGAAGGAAGGTGCACACCCAATCAGGAAGAGGCCATACTTGGATGAATCCCAATTTACACATAAAGGTCAAGGAGGAGATAGAAAAATGATAGCATCAGGTATCATTGAGGTTGTGGAAGAGTCGAATGGATAAGTCCAATGGTGATTAGTATCAAAGAAGGATGGGAGGATAAGGATCTATGTTGATTACAGGGACTGAATGTAGTATGTGTCATTGATCCTTTCCCAACCCCATTTACTAAAGAAATCTTAGAGGGAGTGGTAGGACATGAGGTCTACTCTTTCACGGATGGATTCTCGGGCTATCACCAAGTAAGGATTAAAGGAGGACCAGAGAAGATGAATTTTTCCACTGAGTGGGGAATTTTTTCCTATATGGTCATGCCTTTTGGGTTGAAGAATGCACCTGCTGTGTTCTCACATTGTGGTGCAAGCTTTCCAGGACTTCATCCATAAATTTCTTCAAGTTTACCTAGATGATTGGATAATATATGGGTTAGTGAAGGACCATTGTGACAACTTAAGGTTAATGTTTGAAAGGTGTCGGCAGTTGAGGATATCCCTCAACATTAAGAAATGTGTCTTTTCTACCCCATTTGGAACATTATTGGGGCACATCATATGTAAGGAGGGCTTACTAGTAGATCCCACCAAAGTTGTAGTAATTGTGGGATTGGGGAGCCTACTAGTCAAAGTGCAGTGTGGATTCCTTGGACACATGGGTTACTACAGGAAGTTCATCAAGGGATATGCCAAGATCACCATGCCTTTAGAAGAGTTACTTAGACACAAGAGTGCCTTCCTTTGGGGAGAGCAAAATAAAGGCATTTGACACTTTAAAGGATAGGCTTATCACCATGCCCATACTACGATTCCCCTCTTGGGATAAGCCCTTCCATGTTCATGTTGATGCCTCAGGAACCACCATTGGAGTAGTACTTGCACAACTGGTGAAGGGATTGTTGATCATCCTTTATGCTTTGCAAGTAGAAAGTTGACACCAGTGAGAGAGAATTATACTACAACTGAGCGTGAGGCATTGTCATGATCTACATGCACTTCACAAGTTCGAATAGTATTTTTAACCCCCTTTTATATTTTACACTTGACCATATGGCATTGAAATATTTAGTGAACAAGCCCATTCTACAAGGGCACATATGTCGGTGGGTACTATTGTTCCAAGAATTCAAGTTCACGGTGGTTGTCAAACCAGGAAAAAGTAATTCCAGGACCTGATCATTTGTCTAGAATCGATTCAAGGGAGGATGCACACAAAAAGCATTGAGGATACCATGCTAGATGCACAACTATTTAGGTTGTGGTGTGCCCCTCGACTTAGAAGATATTGCAGTATTTCTCAAGACAGGTGTAGCACCAGAAGGAATGAAGGCATTGGATAAAAATAGTTAGCTATACGCTCCATGCCCTACATGTTGATTAGTGGGGATTTATACAAATTAGGACGTGATGAGATTTTGCACCGTGTGTGTGCTAGAACATGAGCACCTAGCCATAATAGAAGAGGCACATGGAGGTAGTGCAGTGGGCACTATGCGAGATGCCACTGCACACACAAGATATTGATGGTTGGATTATGGTGGGAGACCCTATATCAAGACTACAAGGAATATTGCAAGGCATGTGACCATTGTCAGTGCATTGGAAAACTAGGGTGAAGAGATGAAATGCCTTTGCACCCTATTCCCAGCCCGAGCCATTTGAAAAGTGGGCTATAGACTTCGTAGGCCCTATTACACCAGCCACATGTAGGACTAGGTCACGTTATATAATCACTTACATAGATTACTTGACAAGGTGGGTAGAAGCAGCACCTACTAAGGATTGTACAAGCTACTACTGCAGCAAGGTTCTATGGGAAAACATTATTACAAGGTATGGATGCCCTTTGAGTTTGACTAGTGATAGGGGTACACATTTCTTAAATGAGACAGTAAGGATTCTGTTAGCAGAATTCATGGTGGCTCATCACAAGACTACCCCTTACCATCCACAAGAAAATGGAACCACGGAGGCATTTAACAAATACTAAGTCATACCCTAACCAAAATTTGTGACGTTGGTAGGTAGGATTGGGATGACAAAGTATCAACAGTTCTATGGGCATATAGGACAACCTACAAGAGGTTAAATAAGGCCACACCATTTCAATTGGTGTTTGGCATGGAGGGTTGTCCTACCAGTTGAATTCATGTTACCATCTCTATGTGTATAGCACGCGTGCAGGAGGTTTAGGATGATGAACAAGTGCTGGAAGAAAGAATTGACAAGTTAATGCAATTGGATGAAAGATGATCACTTGCCAGGTGGAGCCAGAAGACTGAAAAAGAAAAACAAAAGGCATGGCATGATCATCACATTAAGAACAAAAAGTTTGAGGTTGGGAAGATGGTGCTACTATATGATTCCAAGTTTTGCACCATCTTGGGAAGTTAAAATTCCATTGGTTGGGTCCCTACATCATCTCATACATCCTTGATTCAGGCACGTGCCAGTTACTAAGTGTTGGATGGGACGAGATTTCAGGACACTTTAATGGGAGTAGGCTGAAGCCCTACTATAAATAAGTCTTCTTGGTGTTTGTAATAAGGTAGTATTGCCAGATAGTTTAGGATTTCCTTTAGTGCTTTTCTTTTCTTGTGTTTCCCTTTCTCATTTTGTTTTTTTTTTTTCACCTTGGGTGCTTTAGTAACCTCTTTACTTTTTGAAGGTTGTGAATGCGCAGAGAGACCACCGCATCATTTTAGTGTGGGGTGGAATAATGTGAAGGAAAGTGCAAAGTGTGAAGTGCCGGAAGGATTGTGTTGGAAATCCTGGTTGAATGGCCTGTGGAAGAAAGTGCATAGGAGAAAAGGTGAACGAGGATGGTTGGTATCAGGATAAGGCTACATTTTGGTTCCACATACAAGGAGAAAGAAGCACAAAAACAACATGAGGTAGGTGAGAGAAAAAAATCATGAGGATGGAAGAAGTACCTTTGGCACTAGTAACGTGCATGTAAGAGCCTTATCGGATAGATTGATTTTTACACCTGCTAAAGGTTGTAGGATTATCCACGCAAGGATGGGCACGTGAGAGTGAGGGTGCTAGAGTCCGGCTTAGTGGAAAAATCCACAATAAGTGTTGAAGTATGGTGGTAGGTGAAGTAGCATTTAATGCTAAAAAGTGGGAAAAACTATAAATAGAAGGTCGAGCACTTCATTATCAACATTTGTGAATATGAAGAAAGAAGAGCTCTTGCGAACTAGGGTTTCTAGAGTTGATCCATGTGAAGAAAAATTTGAGAAATTTAACCATGAGTGACTAGATTTGATCTACAAACCAGAAGGAAAGAAGTTCACGGGCGTAGAGAAAAAAGAGTTGTGGAGAAGCATCATCTTGTGAAAGAGGATATTCCAGTTAGGGTTTGGCAGCTAGGGCACGGGCTGAAAAGGGTTTCTTCACAAGTTTGAGATCTGGGACTAGAGGAGGTAGAAAAGTAGAGCAAGTAAGAGAAGTTGAAGTGCTAAGATAACCTAAACCATGGCACCTAAGAAACCAACTATATCACCTAAGAAGCCCAAAGGCAAGGGAAAGGGAAAAGGCAAGGGAAAACAACTAGAAACCCCCATGTAAGTACAAATGAAGAATGGTACACCAAAATGTAGTACCCGGATGGGGTTTTTCTCGGGATGGAATGGGAGTCCCATTTAAGGAAAATGGTGTAAGTGATTACAACCATCACACAAACATGATGGAAAAGGAAATGGCGCTAGAGTTGGTGTGCCCAAAAACAAAAAAGGACACCAGAGGGTTTGCCTATTTATAGTGATGAGGTAAAAGTGAAGTTGGAGAAGGCGGGATTATTGCAACTCTATGAGTTGCCTTATTTTGGAAAACCTTGAGCACCTCTATCAATGGTTAATGTCACATGTACATGAGGACCACTTTTACTTTGCACGGGGCACAAGATGCACATAACTCCTCAGCTGATTTCAAAATTCACAGGCCTCATCTGAAGGAGAAAGTATAGATGATGACTTGAGTGACTAAAGGAAGCCATCAAAGAAATAATGACCACATATGCTTATAAGAAGGGGTCACGGTACTTTTGATATCATGGACATCACAGACCTAGTGATGAAAATGGCCATGTGCTGCACAGTGACCAAGTTAAATGACCAATGACCAGAGAGGTGGACACAAGTGAACAAGTCCTGGTTAAATGTTTGCGAAAGGATATCGAAAGGCACCATCTACAACTTGTCTCCTACTACATCATGGATGAGATTATCAGCAGCAACGCAGAGGAAGGTGACAAGATACTCTTTGGCAAATGTCCTCTTGACCATCATGTTTTTAGAGATCGAGTGCCCGATGGATGGGCTAGATAAGGCTATTTGGGAGTACCCAGTGGAGGATCCATCACCCACAAAAAGATTCACAAAGTACACTTATGACAACATGATGGCCGTTCACAAGGCACATCTTGAGAAATGGTATAAGCACTTAAGGGATGCATTTGGGGTAGAGAGTGGAGGATCCCAGAGAAATTTACACTTACGAGAGGGAGAAGCTGAATTTGTAGTGTACCAGCACTTCTGCATTGGTAGATTCAAGTTGGTGGATGAAACCATGAGCCCATGGTGTAAACTCCCATTCTCTTTCACAACCTTATATTTCCAAGTAGGGTAAACCATTTTTCAGAGGCAAAAAGACTAAGGTTCGACCTTAGTGAGGTGGATCAAGACCACAGGAGCTTGCTGAGAAAACTCATTTACCCCAAAAGCATGCATATACGTGGAGAGGTATGTCTCCCA
Source organism: Taxus wallichiana var. yunnanensis (assembly GCA_018340775.1). Classification (NCBI taxonomy): domain Eukaryota; kingdom Viridiplantae; phylum Streptophyta; class Pinopsida; order Cupressales; family Taxaceae; genus Taxus; species Taxus wallichiana. Next base: position 172,450,108 of record CM031237.1, read on the forward strand.
TGAGAGTCAGATGACAAAAAGCCTTTGACTTTTCCAATTGCAGGAAGGACCACGATGCGTGTGTATATCTATGCATAAGGCCAAAGTTTGAGAAGGGCACATACCTGAATGTGATGTCTCCATCCCTAAAGACCCCATGGGAAGAAGGAATCCCACACCAAAAAGAAAGGAAAAGAAGAGGTGCAAGGAAAGAGGCACCAAGTGTCCAGAATACACCAACAAGTGGGCATGCAGAGAGACAAGCACTAGGACAAGCATTTACATGCACAGGAAGAAGTCTCCAGTTAGAGAAAGGTGCTAGAACAAGAAAATCCTATCACAAAGGAGAAGTCACCAGAGGAGGAAGAAAGAGCTGAATCTCCCATACTGGAATCCCTAGTTAGGAAGAAACAAAAGGTGATGGAGGAGGCTGAGTTGGAGGACACAGAGAGCTTAGAGGCCTACAGGGGTGAAAGGGATGATGACGAAGAAGATGAACCTAAAGGGGCCCAAGAACCACTTGTTTTTAGTGTGCATGATTCAGAGGAAGAGGGTGAGAAGAGGAAAATGAGTTTCTCTTCATGTGGAGGAAGGGGGTAGCCAAGAGAGGAGGAAGGCACCCAAGATAAGGGAGGAAGTGAAGAAGTGAGTACAAAAATCAGACTCCAAGCCCCATGCAGGAGTAGAGTAAATGAGGTGGTAGAAAAAGAAAGTGGTGAAAATCATTGAAGCCTTGGTAGAACAAGAGTTGGAGCACAACGCTGAAATAGTTATGAATGAAGATAAAGAAGAAAGCATGGGAAAAGATCACGGCAGCACAAGAGGAGGCCCCAATTTGATGGTATGTATTCCTAAGGGCACACACACAGAGGAAGGCACACGGAGATCTAGAGACCAAGGATGGGTTATGTTGATGATCCAAACAAGGTGTTGTGTGCATGTTTCCAAGGCACCATTCCAACAGAGCAGCTCTTGGCCATGACATCATTTGATGTGGAAGGTGCATACCCGCGGATGAAGGAAAAAATGCTTTCATGGGCATTTGAGTCCCACATCGATGAGCCAGAATTTGAAGTAAGCCAAGGGGAAATAATGAAGTGTCATGAGTCAAAAGGAGATAACCCCTTGGTGAGCACTCAATAACTATCGGATGAACAAGTCTGTAATGCGTTGAACAAGGTCTCGGTTGAACTAGAAGCTAGGTTATTTGGGAGGAATGACAGGGTAAAATTCCTAGAGGCAGAGCTAGAGAAGAAGGAAGAAGAGCTCAAAGAAAGGACCAAGGACTTAAAGTGGGAGGAACTAATCAACACAACTAAAGCATGAACTAAGGGAAGAGAAGGCAAGGGTGCATGAGGTATACAAGAAGGTAGAATCCATCACAGATGCCATTGTTTTGAAGCATCCGGACCTAGCACCACCCACAAAAAGTATGGATCTTCCTAGAGTGCCTAGAAGACTTAACACGTATCCTCACCATGGAGAGGCAGCCACTGGCCTTAGAGTCCATGGAAGAAGTATCAATGCTAGAAAAAGGGAAGACAAATTGAAGGTTGTAGCAATCATTTCCAAGTACAACAAGGTCCTTGCTGATGTAAAAATTGCTACCAAAGTTGTTGAGGCCACGTATGACAACTTGTGCAGATAGGGATAGAGTGGTGAGCATTCTTGTCACCACTCATGAGGCAAAGCTCAAATAATTCCAAGAGAAGAACAAAGGGAATAGAGAGTGGAGTGGGATAGGATCTTAGCCGAGGTTGAGAAGAAGTTAAAGCCATTGAAGTCCTACGAGGTTCAATCAAGAACCGATGAAAGGGTTGTACCCACAAATCACAAGGGGATGGATGCACTTGAGGATGTGGGAAAGCAACTGGAAGGGGTGGTTGAGGCAATGAATACTCAAGGAGATGGACTAGGTTTTGATGAGGTAAGCACCCTAGTCGGTGACCTCTGCCAAAGAGCACAAAATGAAGTTGATGCCTAGAATAAGTTGGAGGCCGAATTGAAGAAATATTTTCCTCTCTTGTTGCAGTAGTAACAACACTTCCCCATTCTTTCATCTTTCCCAATTCTTCTTTCCCTTATTCTTTTCCAAATCATTATTTCTTCCGATATCTATTGTAATTATTTATTCATTGAAGACATGTTCCCATGTGGGTGGAGAATAGGCATAGTGTGGGGTGATGTTGGGACCCTTGATTTATTGGCTAAGTACAAGAAGGTGCATGGGCATGCAAGGCCTTGTTAAAGAAGGGCATGCAAGGAGAAAGCACACATGAGGATAGGTTCTAGGAGGGTTTAATAGAACAAGTAGCACACACACACAAGAGGAAAAGTAGGATTTTGGGACTTAGCCATATTTGGCATATCAGGCAGGACACGTGAAAAGCATGACCCGACTGCACATGCGGAGTGGATAAGGTGTCATCCTGTGATAGGTTGGCCTAGGAAGGAATATGCCCTGTGATGGAAGCTTCTAGAAGACCATCATGGCAAGGAGTGGAGAGCTCAGCCTGGAGGAGCATGCTCCCATGGAGGACCACATTTGGACACTTGGTGATGGATCTGAAGCCTCAAAAAGGTGGGTTGGCAGTTCAAGAGGCCTATAAATACAAGCACCCATAGAGGAATTGAGATATAGATCAATAGAGAGTGGAGCTCTACTAGAAATGTTGTGAGGAACTCTATTGGGTTGGGTAGATGACCTATAGGGGAAGGATGTATCAAGGGGTTTGGGTATGAAATTTTCCTTTCATGTTTAGGAGGACTCTAATCCAGTTATGATGTATGACTTTGGTCTGCCATATTGTGATATTATTGTAATGGATCTAATGCATGTGATGAGGTTGTCGGATATGATGGAATATAAATATAATAGACTCTGGTTTATACATATATTTGTAGTTCTATTTCATATGTGTTATATGAATGAATATAAACTCCTATACATTTCCTTTTCAATTTAGTTCTATAAATGTTAAGTATCCTTTTTATGTAAATGATTGCATTGATCTAGAAGTTGTTATTAAGCTCTATGATGAATGTAATGTATGTCTCATATCCCACTCACTCTTTTTATGAAAATTTGATTGTACGTGTGGGAGGAGATGATGTTGATGTTGGCACCACCATTTATCATAATGCATCGAACACGTATATTATCAATATAAATAGAGATGAAAAGGGTAGGATCAGGATCATCTAATTGGAGAGGTATAATCTCATCATCAGAGAAACTAAGAGAAGCTACTTGGTGAGTAGTGGCAGGTGTAGAGGAAGGGGATGAAATTGTGAGAGAAGCCACATGGTGAGGGGTGATAATGGAGGCCACAGGTGTCGGGTTGTTAGGTAAAACCTCGATGGATCAGTAGAGCCTCCATGAGGTCCCGCCAATGGGATTCATAAGTTTGGATGAGGTCATGCAGATATATTTTTAGAGGGGATTGGTGTAATTATTTTATCATCATACAATGGGAGACCCCATCGAAATAGGATATGTAGTCCCCGAATGGTGATTTTCAAGATCTTGGTGCAGATGTTATGCTAAGCTAAGACAAGATTAACGAATGCGCTAGTTGCTTTTTCCTTTCCTTTATCTTTATGGGCATGAGTGGAAACTTGGATCATGTTAATATGAGGAAGATGGGTGGATGAAGAAGGTGTGTCAAGAAAAGTATAATGAAATGATGGAAAAAAACCTAGTGCGGGGTAAGAACCTTTGAAATGAGTAGGGCGCACTGGCCTTTTTGTGGGATTTTGGCTAGCTCTTTTATACATACCATATTGATCTTGAATTTTGGAGGTGTTTAAAATGGCTGTGGAGGTGGTGATGCAGGTCACTGAATAGGTAGTGGGTGAGGATGTGTGGTGATAGGTGGAGGTGGAACTGGGTCCTCATCTAGAAGATCATCGTCATCAAAGTTTTTTTCAAGAGGACAAAGTTGGAGAAGAACGATTTTAAAGCCTTATAATTTTCTACATCATGTCTTGGCACATGATGGTAGGCACAAATTTTAGTATCATAAAACCCTTTTGGTTTGGGTTTGAGTGGGTCGTAAGGTCTAAGGGGCAGCAATGTGATGACGAAGGTCTCTAAAAGGTTAGCTAGAATGTTGGCATAAGACCTGCCAATGGATCGTAATGTGAGGTGAGTGTGGGTCTAGATTGAAGTGTAGGTGATTGTGATGTGTGAGGTACTATAGGAGGTGGAATTGGAGGTGGGATAGGTTTGACCACTAGTTTGGTAGGTGGTATTGTTTTAGGCTTGGGCTATACCTTCTTGGGTAAAGGCATAGTAGATGAACTAGCGATGGAAGGTGTTGTAGGCTTAACTACCTCTTTAGAGGGTAGTGGGTTTTTCAATTTAGGTTGCACCTTCCTAGGTAAAGGTGAAGGAGGTGTACTATATGTAGAAGGAAGGCGGATGGAGGAAGAGTATGAGTTATCCAAGATGATAAAGGAGGTCCAATGAAGGTTGCTTGCGAGAGAGCAAGGTGGAATGTATGGGTCGAAGAGAAGGATACCTCTTAGGTACTGATGTTATTATTGTAAGTGGTGGGGGTATAGGTGGTAAGAAAGATGTGGGTAATGGTGAAGGTGTATGTTGTGTTGATAGGTTGGGTGTAATAAAGGATTGTGATGAAGAGGTGGGCTACGCACTTTTTATTTTCCTTGGATAGGCGGTTTCTTGGCCAAGGTCGATGGGTGAGGCCCTAGGATAGATGGAAGGGGTGAAGGTGATAAAGGTGTGGTGGGTGAAACTGGTGTGTGCAGCCTAAAAGGTTGGGTCTTCCTTTTAGGTGGAGGATTGGTTTTTGTGTAGGATTGGGAAGATGTGGCTAAATCCAACTTGATGGGCAGTGTGGACTAAGCTTGATGTCGGCATGACACCTAAGGTCTTGATGGGTCTCGGATGCGGTGGAATGTGTAAATATAGGTAGGTTCTTAGGCATAGGAAAAAGTTTAGTTATTAGTAAAGGTTTGGATGTAGGCAAGGGTGATGAAGAAGAGGTCATTTCAATAGGTATGGTCATGGTTGATTGGGTTCATTGAAATACCTTCGAGATATAGATCGTGGAATTCCGCAGCAACATTTGTATTTGTGTTGAGAAGGGTAGCTGAAGGCGTCCCCAAAGCATGGAATTATCAACATAATCCAAGTGGTCGACCAATTCTAAAAATGGAACTATTATAAGAGGAGATGACATTGGCTTAGTAGCAATCCCTATAAAATATGTCTGTGAGATAGGGAACTAGGCGGCTTGAACTTTTAGGGTAAGAGAGTGAGAGAAGATCAACAGGATCCTGGAATTTTAATGGGTAATTGTTCCCAACAGTGAGCGGTGACATGTCTAAAGGATCCCCTATGGTTAGGGAGATAACAGTTGGGATGAGGTAGTTTCCTTTTTCAATGGAGAGGAAAGCGAAGATGAATCTCCTATGGGTAGGAGAGTTAATATCATAGGTTGTTCATTAGGTTGTGAGGTAAGTGGTGAAACGACATTGGTGGAAGTTGTGGACTCCTCTGGGTGAAGGGGGAGATGAAGGGGACTCCTCTATGGGTGAAGGAGTAGAGGAAGTAGGCTCCTCCATGGGTAGAGGATCTCATGCTAGAATCTCCTCGATAGAGGGGATAGGAGGAAATTGTGGAAGGGTTGGTACGGTGTCAAACACAACATGGACCTCGCGGACATTACTATCATTAGTTGAAGGTTCACCGGTTTGGTTTGATGATGGGGTATGGTTAGGGAATGACTTCTTGAAGATATGCAAATTTTGATTGGCGGGTGCATTTGGGTTGTCCAGGATAAGATCTCCATTATCTAACATTTCCTGGACAATGTTCTTGAAGGTTATACAATTACCATTGCTATGGCCTTTTACATGATGATAGTTATAATAGTCATGTTCCTTATACCATGCATGCATAGGATGAGTGGGGTCAAAACCAATATGTGGTTTTATGGGTGGAAGAGAAATGGCTCCGGCCTTAAGAATTTTTCTAATACTAAAGAATAAGGCTCCTGATTGGAGTGTATTTTCATTGCTCCGTCTAAACTGAAAAGTTTGAATGGGAGAAAGGTTGGAGGTAGGTTTTGATTGATTAGAGGGGTGAGATGGGATAGCCTTTAAAACTACCATGTTGGCAGATCCTTTGAATTTTGAATAATTTTTTGGGATTTTGACAAGGAGGTATCATTTGATTTAAAGGTGTTTTTGTTTTGTTATTGAATTTTCTTCTCTTTAATGACATGAATTTCTATTTTCGCACCATGGTAAATAATTCTTCAAGGTATGGAAGGTTTGTACTTATTTATTTGGTGAGATGTGCTTGGCATAATCTCTAGTGAAAAACTCTATAATCTCGGTTTAAGGCAACTGGAATGTTAGTTGGTTGATGAGGCTCTACCAACGAGCAAAAAAATTGGTGATAGACTTGTCATCGTATTGTTGAGTTGAGTACAAGTCGGTCATGGTGACCTTCTTGACGATATTGATTGAAAAATGGTCCAAGAAGGCTTGAGCCACTTGATTAAATGAGTAAATGGAATGTCAAGGTAAACCACTATACCAATCTAACACGAGTCCCGTTAAAGACATGGGGAATGTTTGTAGGAGTAAAGCATCGTCGTGGGTGATTAGATAACACCCATGTTTGAAAGACCACAAGTGTTGTTGCGAGTCTTCTTTACTCTTGTTATCAGTTAAATTTGGGAGTTTCCCAATGTGTAGGGTATGGGTGAATGGGAATATAGGGATGGATGGACTCACCGCATATTTCATTGTAGGTTAAGGATTTGTGAGAGCCATAAAGCTGATGCTTTTAATGTTTACATCTTTTCCATCAACATTTAGATAAGGTCATTGGTGGGTTATGATGATTGAGCACCCCTTGGAGTATAAGGAGGTTGATGATGAATGTATGATGTGGATGACATTCCAGTATATGGTGGTGTTGAGTATGAGAACTATGTGGGGGGAATAGATGTAGGTGGAAAATATCCCGAATAGGTGATAGACGAGATTGGGGTTGTTGGTGATATGTGTAAGTAGGTGGGGTAGATGTAGTGATCCTCATAGTGATTGGAGGTAAAGAATATGGGATGGAGAGGATGATGTTTTGGAATGGGATATGGGTTACCGACACTGGGTGGGTGGTGTGATGCAATAAGTATATAAGAGGTGGCGGTATAGATGGGGCTATGCTCAAGATGGCTTATGAAGGGATGGTTGACACTAAGGGCATAACCGACATCAAAAGTGTGACTACCGTTGTTGGTTACATAGGTATTGATGGCATGGGTTCAACTTGGGATACTACGATCGGTAACATGGAAAAAAGTAACACCGAGCTAGTGATAGCTAACGCAGTGGGGCGAAGGCAATATGAATGAACACAAGCATGTTGTATACTATCACGATCAATTGTGAGTAGAGGAATGGGCAAGATAATTTTGTAAGGTAGAAAGGTTGTGGTCAAGGAGTCTTACGAACTCCTCATCACCTACTAATAATAATGGGTTAAGTAGGATCCATAGGTGACAAGATGGAAAATAGGTTCCTGGATGTAAAATCGGGTCATTGTTTTAATTAGGAATTAAAACACAGAAATAGATGAAAATGAGATGGTAATTGATGATGGTCAAGGTGACCGATACCGGTTATTGTGGGAAAACAAAAATTTTGTAAATGAGGCAATAATTGATGAAAATGAAATAAAAATGGATTTTATAGTGATTTTAAAGGTCCAGAGGTATGATGATGTGTCTGAAGACTTCAGAAAGAATAAAAAATGTGGTGAATGTTGTTTTTGGTGAAATGACCAAAAAGAAGGAAACTAACAATGGTTAGGTAAACCGGATGACATTCGGATGAAAACCGATGATGTTCTCTAAGGCCTTGCGGGATACTATGAAATTTGAAAAGGTGGAAGAATTTGATTTTTTTGACTTAGATCAGATAAACTATCAACCCAAAAACTTGAGTATGATAGTAATGGACCTTAACACACCCAAAAAAGTCGAATACACCTATTATAGTTGTGGGGTTTCAAAGGAAGAAAATAAAATGAAGAACATGACCTCACAACTCAAAACACAACTCAAGAAAAAGCTAAGAAAAACATGAAATCCTATGAGTGAATTTTATGTTTTAGCTTATGCTATTTTAGACTGACTTGTGAACAGAACAAAGTTTTTGGTTGGAAAGAGGGTATCCTATGAAGAGGCAAGATCTAAGGATGGTTTCAAGTTATGTTTTGGTGGGGGTGGTCCTTTCTTTGAGTTAATGACTAGACAGAGAAACCAGTTGGGCGCCCACTGTCAATCCTTTGATCGTGTGATCATTGACAACTTCTTCTAGGTAAGGTGTTGTTTAAGAAGATGTGTGAGTTTATTTTTGTGCAGTTTGGAAAAGAGAGAAGAGAATGTGCTCTACGATTCAATTATGTCAACCATCAGTTGGGCATGACTTCCAACATATAGGTTGCCCTCAGTTTTAATGTGAGCTAAAAATGCAATCATAGAAGTATGAAATGTAAGTATTTTAGAACCCAAATCGAAATGTGATATTCGATGTAAACATAGAGTGAATAGGAAAGAGAATGAATTTCACTAATGAAAATGTAAGAAGAAAAAGAATGAACTTTTTTGTCCCAAAATAAAAATGTCACTTAGATAAATGGAAGAGAGAGAAGATTCCCAGGAGAGACTTTAATGTTAACTTCCTTTTGAAAAAAAACAAACATATAACAATTCCTAAGAATGAATAAATGCAAGGAACCCCAGATGAGTCCCAATGGGCATGACAAAATGTTTCAATGGATTCTTAGAAATTTAATGAAACAAATAAGGGTAGTAGGCCAAGGAGGAATACATGTTTGTAACTTCGATTAAAGGTTGTGTGCATGTTTTAATTTCCTCATCCAAGTTGATCAGAGAGCTCCCTTTTGGCTAGGAGGAACTACCTATAAATGCAAAAAATACCACTAAATAGAATTAAATAAAACAATGAATGGAATGCATAGCGAAGGCTTATTCAAGAAGCATGATGCTTCTGAATAGGTTGTCAATCCAATTTTTATATAACAATATTAATGTTAGTTGAATCATACGTGAAGTAAAGATCCTATTGAAATTGAAATGATTTAGGTATCTTGCACAAAACAATAAGAAAGATCGTAAAAGGTGATTAAGGTTAAAATGGGTCGGAGTAATTGGCTAGTGTTGCGTTGTAGTTACTAGTACATGCTCTGCAGGTAAGGTCCGCAAAGATTAGAAATGGTTATGGGTTGTTGGGAAGTGGGTACTAACTCACTTTGGTCTAAGGTAAATTATCAAACACAATGAATCAAACGATGTTGGTTTTGTGACCAAAGTTGGTTAAGTAGAATTATTTATTTCAGTTTGCTAACCGACATCGTTAAGGGAAATTAGTAAAAACACTTGAAACTTGTTTTCAAACTCTCAATGATTTCACAGAGGTTGGAAATGATGAGCGTGAGGTCATAAAATGGCCTTACTGGTGCTCGTAGATGATTAGAAGGGGGTGGAAGCAGGTGAAAGGGCCGGGTATCGTAAGGTGATAGGTTTGTAGAGGAGGGAGTGTAATGGGATTTGGAGAAATATAAATTACTGAGCTAAATAATAAATCCTACTAGAATAAAATAGAAATAATTGAAGAGATGTTAAGTACTTACTAAAGAGTAGGTTTGGAGAATGTAGGTGATGTGGACGGTGATGGAAAAGATCTGGAGAGAAGATATTTTTGTTCTTACCATGGAAGTTCAAACCTCCATGCTTCTCTGTGTGAATCCATGGTCGTGAAGAAGATGATGAATGCCAATGGTTGTTAGTAGTGCTCCCATATGTTTTCCTTTACCTGAGTGCTTCATAAATTTGAGTTCTCCAATTCTATGTTTGTATGATATCCCTCGAATGACCAACCTAGGAAAAGGATTTTGGAAATTTATTTAACCTAACTAGCAACGGATAGGGAATGGCATCCATTGAGGTATTATCGGCGTCATTCAAGGAGGGAATATCTAGCTTGGCCAAAAATAGACAATGATTTTTTCTATTTGTAGCATGATATCCAACCTTCTTCCGAGTCTTGAGTGATGGATCCCAAAAATATAAGTAGGATTCTTTTTAGGTTTGTTAATAGGAGTTAATTCAAGATTTAATCTAAGTCCTCGTTGGTTAGGATAAGCTCAAACTTGGTCTTAGGACCTTAATGAGGTTTGAGTGGGTCATTTGAGTGAGTGGCGGCTAGTGTGAGTTGGTGGGGTGAGGTGGTTAAGTGAGGATATTAATTAATTTAATTAACATGTGCGGTAGGGGATATGAATGGGTAGGATAAGGTTAAGTTAATTAATGGGGTTTTAATGGAAGTATGACCCAATTTTTGTGTCTACGCGGCCTCATCCATGAGTTAATACTATAAATAGATTCCTTCATTGCATGTGCTTTACCTTTTGGGTCGATGCTTTATCTATTTCTAGACCTTCCGCATGATATGTCATCTTCTGATTTTCATATTTTTAGTCTTAGCTTGGAAATTGGTTAATACTTAGCCATTTTATCCGCCAACATTACCCCACACTAGGAGTATTGTCCATCCTCAAAATAACATGAATCAAAGAATAGAAAAAATTCTTGAAAGAATGAATGAATCCTTGAATAATAAAGAATATGAGGTTAATTACCTTGATGAATCAAATAATGAAGAATATTCCATCCACACACACATCCAAAACTTAGGCCTTAGTGGTGGGAGAAGCTTTCAAAACTCTCTTTTTATCATTATAGCTTCTAACTCCTTCCATCCTTCAAGCTCTTTTGCATCCTTTTCTAGTGCTTACTCCACAATATATCTACACTTCATCCAAAGTTAGCTCACACTACCTTTTCCTTTAATCTTCCTTCACCACCACATCTAATTCTGAGGTCACACCCTAAAGTATCCATTTTGTGCATTACTTCATAGGTGGATCTCCTTTATCCTCCTAAATGTATCTTTCATGGATTTTATTAGATCTCTTTTTTCCATAACCTCTTTCATAACCTTCTCACACTCAGGACTTATTATTTTCATTGTGGCTTGAATTTTCTTTAACTTTTCCTCTTCACTAAATGTAGTGTGCACGTGCTAAGTATAGGGTCAAAATCCTTGAAGTTATCAAAAAAATTCTCTTCCTTCTTTTGGCCTCCTTTACTTCCGTGATCAATGCCTCATACTCTATAATATTTTCCTCCACCTTTCTTTATTATTCTTCTTTCTCATCCAATTCTTTATTTCTATTATCCACTCCACTCTTCATCTTGATCAACATCATTTGAACTAGATCTTCCAAATAATCTAACTCTTGTAGCATACTCTAGTTGAGGCTTGATTAACCAAGTTTGGGAATGCATGCGTAATGTTAATTGAAACTATATCTTTTGCTTTTTATATGCATTGGTCGTCTTCTTTTCATCATTCAACTCTTCTTTGAGATTTTGGTTTCTTAATGTTTTCATTGTATATCTTCTTGCATCCTTTTCATTATGGACCTCTTTTTCATATTTCTTCTCCCAACCTCAACATCCATCTTATTAAGTGTGTTTCAGATTGTTCATCAGATAAATTTTGGTGGGGTCAATGAGAGAATACCTTACTCCTAGTTCCTTTTCAACCTTCATCTTCAAGTATGATTCCTTTCTTACCTCAAATTAGGATCTTCCATATGTGTCTACATATTCCATGAGAGAATATTTCCTTATGCATGAGAGTAAGTGCTTCAACCTTATTTAATATCATTCCCAACAAAATAGGTCCTCTACTAGTATTGAACTTTGAATCTATCCCTTAGCACCTTTGAGGGTCATCAATGTATGACATCAGTGTTTGTGAGGGTTTTCTTTGCTTCTTCCTCCTGTGTGCATGTTTCTTCTGGGTTCTCTATGTAATATTTAATTTGTTCTCTCTCATTCTCCTCCAAATGCCTTGGTCTTCCCTAGTATCTTCTTCTTCATCTCACCTCTTTCTTCTCTTTTTTCCCTTCCTTTTCCTCTCATCTCACTAGTCTGTCTCCTATCTTTTCTGCTCCTCTTCATGAAGATTCCTCACCTGCATGATATCCCTTATCCTCTTTTCATCCACCTCTTCCTTGTTTACTATCTTCTTCCTCCTCTTCTATGGCTCTCTTCATGCACCATCTCTTCTTCATACCTTTTTCTCAAGTCCCTTCTTTCCTCCACATCATTCACACTACTAGGGGCTTCTTTTTCCAGTTGGATAGGTCTTGGTGCCCTTCTTTATTGGAGACTCTTGTTTGCATGTGAGGCACTTGCATCCTATTTCTTCCCTCTGCTTCCTTTAAATTTATTTCTCTATGCTGGTTAAGAGTCAATTTCTTCTTCTCTTCTTCTTCTCCTTATTCCTCCTATGGGGGAGTTCTCATGCCTCCTCTTGGGAATCCCATTCTATATATTCTTCCTTGGTGGTTCTGGCATGTCAAGGTCATGCACATTGAATATTTTCCTTCCTTGAGCTTCATCCTAGGTATAGATATATATACCTATAATGCCCTCTTTCCAACTATAAATTATGATTGGACTCAAGTCCATGTTATCTATCTCCATTGTCTCCATGTATATGTTACCTTTTGGACACATACATACTTCTTCCACAAGTATATGTATAGTCATGATCACCTCAACCTTCTATTATTGAACTTTCAAATGTTGTGCATCCTTAATCTATTCACAATGCACTTGAAATATTTTGTTGTGAATGCAAATGGTAGTTTTCACCATGGCCCCATCTTCCATTTCTTTCAAAAAATCTTCCAAGGAAGAAGTGTTTGCATTACTTGCAAAACTCCACCTGTTGTTTCTAATAACATTTGAATCTCTTGGGGCATGCATTCATTCTCAAATGCCTCTATGCATTCTTCTATACCACTTTTCATGCATGTTCCTTATAAGGATTTGTGATTGCCATCACAAGTATACTTAGAAAATCTACTTGTTGGAGACTTGTTCTCAATGGGGGTGACCCATATTTCTTTTGGCCATCAACCCCAATCTCCCAAAATAATATCAAAAAAGAGAATGGATCCCCAAGTTATCTTCTCTCTCCTTTCTATTTGCTTTTCCCTCCTCAATGATGCCTTCAACTATGTACAAGGAAATGTTGTATTAATGTTTTACATGTATCCATCTTATGTGCAATATGAAAAATTTCTTATTTACCTCATTCCAACTTCAAGACTCCCAACTTGTAACTAACTAAGTGCATGTGACCACTCTTGTGCTAGGTCAACAATATTTTATCAATACTAAAGGCTCAAATGTGAGTCCCCTTTGATATTGTAATTTGGTTTGTTTCTTCTATCATTACCTCATCATCAAAATCAAGCTCCATTTCTTCACCAGTGTCACACAACCCTATCACTCTCCCAATCAATCTATGAGTTAGTCATTCTTCTTCTTTACCCTGAAATAAAAATAATCTTCATGCACATGACATAATCATCCATTGAAAAGGTGTGTGGGATTTCCCAAAAATAAGGAAAATCATACAAGTTGAAGAACCCCTACTCCTCTCAAAGTCCTTTCTACCTTGTCATCTAGACAATTTTTCCCTTTATGTTCTTTTTCTCAATTCTCATTCAGACATCCTTCCTTGATGTCTACCTCATGCCCTTGTGTCATATGGTTATATTCACTTATCTTACATTTTCAATTCTTAGTTGTGATGCCCATGGTTTCCCTACTACTATTACCTTTGGTGGATATTACATTTCCAAAAACCAATCTTTGGTGACTCATCAATAAGATTCTTTTTCTTTTTGGTTGCTCTTTTGGTGTCATTTTTTTCTCACTACTCAAACCTTCAAATTCATAAAGTGTGCCCTAGGTGCTGAAAAACACTTACTTGTTCAAATTGTTCCTTTGGTGATGAATTCAAAAATTTCTCAATCAATTCCTTACTTGACTTTTTTTTCAACCTTATGCCCTAATTCCTAACCTTTAAATTACTTTTCCTAACCCCTAGTTCTACTTTCCAAACCTAACTCTAACCTTTTTTTTTTTCTTCAAACCTTCCTAGCTTCCACTTCTTCCAAAGAGATCTCTCTTCAAGTATGTTTGTACTTTTTTCTCTTTCTTAATTTTTTATCAACTGTTCACCTTCATTCACATCTTCTTTGGTTCATTCTTCACACTTTACACTTTTTTCAACTTATCAATTGAGCTCTTTCACACAAGTTCTTCAAATAAAGGTAAGAATGAATTTTCTCATACCCTTTTATAGATTTTCCAATTTCCAAATGCATTAATTGACTCTCACCTACCACCACTTTTTTTTTTAAAGAACTTTTTGATTTTCCACACTTTTTCCATTTTCTTCATGCATGAAAATCCATAACCTTCTAGGTGCATGCTACTACTTCCTGTGTTGTAGACCCTCTTTCATGCATCTTCCTACACCACACACATTCTTCCTCTGTGTCACTTTCCAAGTAGTCTACCTTTTCACTTCCTCCCTCACATTACACTATGTGACTCCTTCATTCATGTTTTCTAAAGAAATTCCATCAAATTCTTCATTATACATCTTCAAGCACCACCTTTATCTTTAAGCACCTTTTCATGCTCCATATCCATTTTCCATCATGATTACATCCTTTCCACACAACCATTATCTACCATTTTGCACACATTTACTCTTCATACACCTTTATTTTATTCCATCACCTCCTATGTATGTTACACTACATCACATCTCTTCACCCACACTAAAATCATGTGCGTCAGTCCTCTATGCATCATCAGTCTAACATAGTAATAATCATCTCCATGCATGAACACACTTATTACAAAAAAAAAAGCAAAAAAAAAAAAGGAAATCTAATCTAAATGGAAATACTTCCTTATTACAAACACAAAAGAATATTATTTATAGTAGGGCTTCAACCTACTCCCATTGAAGTAACCAGAAACATAGTGTCATCCAACACCTATAATTGACATGCACTTGATTCCAATATCTTGGTTACTAAAAATGGTCCCAACCAATGCACTTTGAGCTTTCTAGGATGGCATGCGTAAAAACTTGGAGTCATACAAAAGCACCATCTTCCCCACTACAAAAGACTTATTCTTAATATGCCTATCATGTCAAGCCTTTTGTCTATTTTTTTTCTTTCTAACTCCATCTTGCAATGTGTGCACTCATCTAATTGCATCAATTTATCAATGCACTCTTCTACTTTTTTTCATCATCAAGTCCTCATATGTGTAATACATGTAGGGAGGGTAACATGAACTCCATGGGAAAAATACCTCTTCCATTTTAAACACCAATTGAAAAGGTGTGGCCTTATTCAACCTCTTGTATGTAGTTCTATATGCCCATAACACAACTATACTTTTTCATCCCAATATTTTCTTCCTACATCACATATATTTTTCAATGTTTGTCCCAAAATCTTATTAAAGGCTTCTGTAGTTCCATTGGCTTGTGGGTGATAGGGGTAGTCTTATGATGAGCTACCATAAATCTCTACTAATAATATTCTAATTGTCTCATTCAAGAAATGAGTTCCCTATCACTAGTAAGGCTCAATGGACAACCATACCTACTTAATGATGTTTTCCCATAGAAATCTTGTTGTTGTTTTAGCTTGTAGTGCAATCCTTTGTAGGTGCATCTTCTACCCCACCTTGTCAAGTAATCTATGCATGTAATGATGTAACATGCACTATTCTCCCATAGTAGTGTGTGTAATTGGGCCAAAAAATCAATTTCCCACTTCTCAAATGGTTTTACACTTATATAGGTCACAATGGCATTTCATCCCAGTTTCCTAGTTTACCTATCCTTTGACAATGATCACATGCTTTGAAAATGCCTTGTATCCTTATAGAGTGTCTCCCACCATAATCCAACAAGTAATATCTTGTGCATGTTGTTTCTCCTACATATAATGACCTCTGTAATTCCTCCATGTGCTTCTTCCATTATGGCTTTGCACTTCATGCTCCAACACACACCTACACAAGACTTCATCTCTACCCATCTTATATAAATCTCCTCCAATTAGTTGGTAGGCACACACAAAATGGCTAAGTTACTTCTTCTCTCTAGGTCTTCATACCTTCAGTGCAAACTCCATGTGTGTAAGAATACTACAATATCTTCTTCAAGTCAGCTGGCACATGGTGTAATCTAAAAAATGAGCATCTGACATAGTGTCTTCTATGCTTTTGTCCTCACTAGAGTTAATCCTTGATAAATGATTAGGTCCCAAATTTTCTTTTTTCAGGCTTCACTATAACTAAAATCAAACTCCTGAAACAAAAGGATCCAACGAAAAATGTGCCCTTGCAAAACTAGCTTATTAACCAAGATACTTAAATGCCATATGATCAATATAGAATATAAATGGTGTGGCTAGAAAAATATTGTCTAAAATTTGTGAAGCACATACACCATTGAAACACTTTCACACTGCTCCATGTTGTATAATTTTTCTTGGTTGACATCATCTTCCTACTTGTAAAATAAATAGGATGATCAACATTACCTTCCCTGGTTATGCTAACACTCCAATGGTTGTACCAGAGGCATCCACATGAACATGGAATGGTTTATTCCAAGAAGGAAGTGCATAAGATAGGCATGTGGTTAAGCTTCTCCTTTAAAGTCTCAAATGCTTAGTTGTTGCATGTCACCCCCCAATAGAATTTTCCCTTTTTTTAACAATTCTTCAAGTGGTGTGAAATATTTGCATACCCCTTGATAAATTTATGGTAATAACCAATATGTCCAAGGAATCCACACACTTCACTTTGATTAGTTGGCTCCTCCAACCCAAGATGAATTGCAATTTTGGTTGGGTCTACCAACAATCCTTCCTTACATATGATGTGTCCAAGAAAAGTACCAAATGGTGTTGTGAAATATACACTTCTTAATATTCAAAGAGATGCTAAGTTTCTGCATCTTTCAAACATCAACCTCAAGTAGTCATAATGGTCTTTAACTAGGCCATACACCATCCAATCATCCAAGTAAACTAAAGAAATTTATGAATAAAGTCTTGAAATTCTTGAACAACAATGCACGAGAACACTGTTGTGCATTCTTCAATCCAAAGGGCATAACCATGTAAGAAAACATCCCCATTCAGTTGAAAAAATTTTCTTTTCCTGGTCTTCATGTGTGATCCTTACCTAATGATAACCTAAAATCCATCTATAAAAGAGTAGATCTCATGCCTATAACACCTTCTAGGATCTCCTCAGTAAATGGTGTGGGAAAAGGATCAATGACACATGAAGCATTTAGAACTCTATAATCAACACAAATCCTTATCCTGCATCCTTTTTAATGTTGATAACCATCAAGCTTATCCATTATGACTCTTCAATGGCTCAATAATGCCTTGACTTGAGCATTTTATCAATTTCATCTTTCACCTTGAATGCGTAGATTAGGATTCATCCGGTAAGGCCTCTTCTAACCAATTGTGCATGCCATCCTTTGAGTTTGATTTTCATTTCTCCTAATGATGGATGCACACCCTTTAACTCATGGTATCCTCTAGGAAAAATCCTAAAATTCATGTAATAGCTCAATTATTTTTACAACTTCTGTTCAGACCAATAATCACCAATAATCACCTCCTTTTGGCATCTTTAGTTCCAATGTTTACTTTCTTATTCTTCAATGGTACATGGTAGGCTCATGCTTTCTCATCTACTGAGTCCAATACCTCACACACCCTTTTGTGCTTAATATCTAAATCTTCAACTTCTTCATCATCTATGAGGTAGACAAGCTTTCCTTTCTCCTTTTCTTTCCAAGCATGTCCCCAATAAGGTCTCTCTTTCGATTCCACCATGTCATCACACACTTCAATATCAACCTCACTAAATAAATGAATCATAAGTTCTCATCCTTTCACTATCCCCAATGTAATGTGCCTCATAATCTATAAGCTTCATGAACCAGTGGTTTAGTAGAAAAGTAATCAAAAGTATGGGTGATACCTAAAGTAAGCTCATGCCAATTCATGTCTCTTGTTTTTCTCAACATGTATATACCAAGAACACACATCCATGCAAATTAGAATAAAACTTATGTACCCATAAGATGGTGGCAAAATCATCTTTCCCTTCATCATCCATTCCTCTCACAATTGTGAACATGTACCATGGGAGAAGTCTTCCCATCATAATCATGTATAATGAAGGGATATTATTCTGAAAACCTTGTCAAGAAATCCACTCTTATCTCATGCCAACCAAGTAAGTTGTCTCTATGTATCCCACCAACACTGTTGCATTATCCCAGTGCAATGTGTATACCATCATATTTCTCTATCCCCCTCATTGTGCATTATTCTTCCATCACGCACAAGAATGATTTGGGATTTTCTTCTCCAGTGTACTTTAGCAAACTGACCTTACCCAACCATCTTCTAACTGGCATTGTGTCTAAATCACCTTGTCACTCTTCCTCCAAACCTCATGACCAACCATTTCATAAGTACCATGAGCCCAATTATCACAAGCCACACTAGTAGTATCACTTATGGATTGTGCATCTTCCCACTAATGAAGTACACCCTCCTTTGATGGCTCCACATTCTCTAGGTCACGCATCATATGCACATAGATTATATTGATATCTTCTTCATTGATGGGATCTATATAAGGTGTAATATTCATGTCATCCATGGTATCACAATGCACTCATCTTTATTCTCAAAACTTCACATAACACTTTATTAAAGCACAAGTTTGTTGTTATTGGCATAACACCAAGGATGACCTAATAGCATAAGGAAGAAGTTTTTTCTTCAGCCAACTCTAATACCTCAAAATCACCTTGAAATTGGCTCCTTGAATGGTGATAGAAGCATCCTTTAAACCCCAATGGGAATAGCCCTTGTCTTATTAGCCATGTATAAACACATTTGAGGATGGTTGTAATGGTGGCCTTCCCATCTAGTTCTAAGCATCAAGTGTGAGAACATTTACTTTTGCACATGTATCAATGAGGATATTACTTACCACCATCCATTAATCACTACATCTAATGTGATTTCCTTTTTCATACTCATGATCTTGTGGTGGTAAATTATGGAGAATATGGCACTCCCTTTCTACACTTACATGTGATATCTTGTCTCATAACCATTCTCCCAATAGAGGTATGATATTCTCATGCCCAAATCATTTTACATACCTCCATGAGATCATCCACATCCTTATGAGGTAATTTAGTATTCTTTCATGTTCCCTCTCTCACGCTTGCTCCTTTAAAAATTGTATCTCTCCTTGGAGTTCCCTGATGATGCCCATAGTCTCTTGATATACTTCCTTTTATTGTCCCACATATAGATACTTCACATGAATAACCTCCTCTCTCTCGATGATGGTCTTCTTTCCCTTTCTCACGTGAGGGTTATCACTACGCATGTAGTGACCAATAATGGTTGAGGTTCTGCTATAACTAATTTCTTAGGCATCCATTTCCCTTTCTTGGTGCATTTAACCTTAATCATGGTTTCTCCCTTATCCTTCTTATTTTTTTCACATGTGGGCATACAAATATGGGAAATCCTCAACCTTATGCACTTTTCCGTAAATGTGTACAAACTTGATTCTTCAAGCTCTCACGCTTGATAATGATCAGAAACCCATGCATATAACATGTTCCTCATGAGGAAATTATTTGGCCACCATGGCCTCTACATTGGTATCCACCTCTAAATCCTCCATTACCATTATTGTTTCCTTTATTATTTTGTCCCTCTTGTGCTCGTGAGCTGCTCTCTACACCGGTTTAGCGTAACCTTATTTCACAAGCCTCATGAATCTGATCAATCAGATGATAATTGGTTGTGTCATGAGTATGCACATCACAAAACATTATTCTGTGTAACGTGATTACAAAAGTGGATAGTTACAGACATAATTATTCTTGTGAAAAATCTTGCAAGTTTTCAACAACACATGCACACTCATGCGAGGATAACTATTATTCGAGTGCCCTCTACCTCATGATTTAATTTAATTTGAGTTCAATATAATTATAGGGTAATTGATATATAAATAATAAAGTACAAAAATTACATAAGCAAACTAAGATTTAAAATATGAAACCCTAATAAATAAAAGGAGATAGAAGCACTTAGCTGATTTCCGAATGAACAGAAGTGATATGGGAAACGAAAAGTGATGAACACGATGTAAACAACATCATAATTACACTTTGTAAATTTTTTAACTCACAAACAAGGCATGGCAGGGGCACTCATGGCAGGACAAAGGCACTTAGACATTGGTGATCGGATCTCGGTCACCTGTGACCATGCGTAAGCCGTTAATCTAGTTTTTGTTGTGTCGTAAGGTCTTTATTTTTCTCTCCGATGATCTCCCATGTTCACACTATAATTGCAAAAGGTACCTATAACCTAAAAATATATTTTCACCTACACAAGCCCACAAACCGCATCAAACCTAAAAATCAAAATGTTAAATGAGGAGTCCATGTAGTTCTTTTAAGTGTGTGTAGAAATTGTTCCCTATGATGCCCTTGTGAAAGTTGCATTTGATAGGGCAATGTATCTAAAATTTATTAATGTAGTATAATGTGTGGATGGAATATAATGAACTTCCCCTTCCTATGATATGTATGCGAGTATGCAATCCATTTTCCCTTGAATGGATGCTAGATGAATGTCTTGGAGAGCTTTAGGTGCCTTTTGAATGCAAGATTTGTTGATGATAGTAATACTTAGTGCTTAGTCCTTGATTTTCAACACATAACTATGTATTTATATGATTCCCTTGTTTTGATTTTATAATTGGAAAATAGAAGGCCAACCCATAAGTGAAAAAAATTCCTAAAAGATAAAAGAGACCCAAAAGGAGAGGGTAAGATAATAAAGGGTCATGGCTACCCGCAGAGGGACAGGAGCCATAAAAGATAAATTAGTAAAATTTCAATTGGGTTGTAGGGTGTGTAACACCATATAGAAAACAAGAAACAAGGAAAAGAGGCCAAAGATAGTTGACAATCGCTAGTTTTCTTGCTTAGGAATCATGTAAATGCTAGTATGCTTTTAGGACCTAGGAATCTACCCAAGTGTATGATTTTTTGTTTACATTTTCCCCACATTATTTTGTTGAGTGAATACTCAATAACATAAAGTAGATAGAGGATGCATTCTGATAACCATGTAGACCGTGTGACGAATAGCTTGTCGAGTGGACAAGTGAAGCGTGGAAACTAGGAAATGAAAGTGAGCTTAGGGGTGAAGTGTATGTGTTGTGTTGTATCTATTATAGTGCTTATACTTGTTGTTTGGAGGTTGTTTCCTGTTGTGTATTAAGGATGAACCTGCAAAAGAAGAGAAAAAGAGTACTCATGTAAAAGGTGTAAAACTAGGGAAAGTTTGCAAATAATGTATTGTAAAGGATAGAAAAGTTTCCTAAAAATAGTGTGAAGAGATTTTTTTGGTGATCTCACACCAAGAGTGAGTTTTTAGGCTATCTCATGCCAAGTGTTTTTTTGGGTGATTTCACACCAAGTGCGAGTTTCTTAGGAAGGTGTATTCTTTTGACTGTTGGTAATCATGTTTGCAATGGATAAATCATTACTAGAATTGAGATTCACTTTGTTGTGATTTTGTTTACTTGAAAATGAATCCATTCTTCCTTGTGTTCTGAAAGGTCGTGAACTCAGTATTGTTGTTTGCATACTTATCTAACGTTAACAAAAAAACCTTGGATCAATTCCATTGATCCAAGGTATGCTTCAGTTCTTCTTACCTGATCTGTATGATAAACCGACATTCTGAAATGGAAGGTAATAAGGGACTGAGTCTTTGTATGTTTACAATTTTTATGGACCCTTCTTGTGGTGTCCTTGCTTTGCATTTTTCTGTAAAAATATGAGCTTGGATCTTCTTGTAAAATATCTTATAAAATGTTGAGCAACGTAAAGAGGAATAAGGGTCTACTTCAGGACTATTAAGGTAAAAACCTTAGTCCAAGTTGTAAAGATCTATCCTAATCAGATTCTAACCTAAGGTAAATTGGACCTACCTTAGACCTATTTCTAAACTATTCAGTTTGCACCCTAACCTAAGTTTGTATGCTTTACGGGTGTGGGGTTTTGGAAATAACCTAAGGTAATAAAAGGCCTATCTATTACCTATTACCTAATACTAAACTACTATGGGTTATGACTTAATCTATGTTGGCATGTTTAATTATGGCAAGTTTGGAATGACCTAAGGTAAATACTATATACCTAGGCTAAGGTTGAATCCTAATCTAATGTCAATCTAACCTAAACTAATGCTAAGCTAAAAGGGAACCTAAGGGGTTGCATGGAAATTGGGAGTCGGTGGCGATGGTTTCTATGGCATTAAAGTGATTTGAGTTTTGAATTTATTGAACTCGGTACTACCATTTTTGGCAGAAGGCATGGAGAATTGAGGGAATGCCTAGTTGGCATCATCACTAAAGTTAAAAATGCATGCAATAGTTGAAATTGAGCTCACCAATTTTGGATGGTGGTGGCATGGAGATTTAGGTGGAGAGTTGGCCATCCTTGCATTAATGAGTCTTGGTCTTGGTGAAGAAACTACCTTGGAAGACATGCAAGTGGATTTTGGAGGTTGTTTGGTCATTTTCTCATGGTGATTTTTTCTCTGCATGGAGATTTTGGGTTCTTCAAACCAGCAGTTCTATTTTCAATCCCTCACTATTTTTGGCACCTCTGGACTATTTTTGATCCAATTGAGGTATAAGAGGCATAAGAAGAAGGTTTGGGTGTTGACGTTTCTTGGAAAAAGGAAGAGATTGTGGGAGGCTCGGCTAGAAACCTTATGTGAATCGATAGAAGCTCTATCAGGCATGATAGGCTCTACCCATTAAGTTGTTCTACTTTTTCCTAATTGTTTTCATTAAAACAACTATGCTCTTGGAAACAAATGGGTTTTTATTTTTGTGATGGTTATTTGCATTCATGCTTGAATTGTTCTTTGTATTTTTCTGATGAAGAATCTCATTAGATAAAATGGAATGTGGGTTTGTGCCCTGTTGAATATAGTGGTGAATCATGCTTTAACTTTGTTGGGATTGAATGATGTCATATTTTTGTGAATCTTGTTGTCTGATGCAAAATGGATTTTGGAAAAATATTGTTTGCTATAGATTCGATCTGGGTATGTCCTCCTCTGTTGGAAGGAGATAAGAAAGGCATTATCCTTAGTTGCATCTTTAGTTGCTTTGAATCTTGTACTTTTGTTTAGCTGTGTTGAAATGGTTGCTTGGATTCATTGTTTTATGAATTCAAACTTGATTGGAAACAATAGTGAATGAAATACTTCTTCTATCTTTTTAGTTAAAAATTTAGTTGTTTTGAATCTAGTTACTTCTGTGGAAGTTGTGTGGAAAAGGTTACTTGGATTCAATGATTTGTGGAATCATCTTGTTTGAATATAACAATAAACGAGTTCTTCTTTTTCTAACTTTTTATCATTTCGGTTGTGAACCTCTAAAGACTGACCTAAAGTTGACAATAGAAGTTTTGTTATAATGAAAGATATATTCGAGTGTTGGTTCTATCTGGTTTGGAAATTTGATTTATTCACACTTTAACTCTTGCTTGAGCTTGCATGATGATGTCGACCTTGTTGTTTTTACTTGTAAGTTAGAAGATGGTTCGTTAATGACTTACCTGATCTTGATCTAGACAAACCTCCTGATTAAATTTGTTTGAGAGTAAGTTTGTTAAAAACCATATTGTCATGATTTTTGGGAAGACTTAACGAATGTATATGCATCTTTTCTTGGATGACATTTTGTGCTTCAGGAACTAACCAATCGGTTCATCTTGAAGAATTTTCTAGACCCTTACATTTATTTTGATCTATGAATAACATGGAGAGAATAGAATTTTTAGGTGAATTATGGGTATGTACAGTTGAACTGCTCATTAGGAATGGACTAAAATGAATTCGGTTTTTCTAATCTTCTCTTGAGATTGACTTGTGTGCACTGTAGCAAAGTCATGTTGTTACTTGTTGCATCTTCATTGAGTTCAAAACTAGTTGGGTTCTTTTTCTTCCTATCCAAATATTGTCTCTCTTACCTCTGTGAAGTGGGAATATGAGTCGAACTTTACTGATTGTATCATTTCCATCTTAGGATAGGATGATTAGGATTTGGCTATATTGACTGAAACTATTGGATGAGTTGGAATGTCTTGTGATTGTTGATATTTCATGTAATGTTGTTAAATGAATTCTTTTAAACACATCTCTTCTTGATGTAGCTAAAGCACTATTGTTTTGATCTTGTTGATTTTGATAGAAATTCATCTTTGGTATCTGACTTGCATACTACAGTCACATAATTTGGTTCAGTATCATTTAGTTCCATGCTTTCTATGTTTAACAAGAGTTCAAGGATTTTTGTGATTAGATCTGTATCAGTATTTTATTCTGATATGTACTTCTTTTCTTGGGAAAGAATGATGGGATCTTCTTCTATTCTTGTTGTTGACCCCCTTCTCTTTCTCTTCTTTGAGTTAAGGTTTTCATCATTTTTTTCCTTTAAAACTATAGGAGACTATACATTGTCCTCTCTTCTTTGAGTTGTGAAATGTAACACAGTCTCCTCGAACTGGGAGGGAAGTTATGAGTTGTTTCTCTCTCTTTATTGTCCTTTTCCCTCTTCTATGTTACTCTTGTTTAAGGAATTGATCGGTTCAGTTTGTATTTCTTAATAGGATTACAAATGAGTAGTTGGAGATAATCCTTACTTATTCACCTTGACTTGTGTTGATTGGAAACAATATTTGGTAATGGGTGACTAATGTGTAATGCAAGTAATCGATTGAATACTTTCCAATTTCTAACTTGTTATGGTCTAACTAAAACTTAGGCTATTTCTTGGGCTTTAAATTTGGATGTAGCATCTTGAATAGGAATATCTTATTTGTATGTTGTTGTTGGCTCAACCTAAAACCTTTCATGAAGGTTGAATTAGCTTGGCTATAGATGCATTCGGATGGAACATGATAATGTTGAGCTTGATGGTTCTCTGCTTCTTAAAAATTAACTCTATTTTTGGGAAATATGGGAGTTAGTGTCTTTCTTTGGAATCTAGATTGAATGAAGTAAGAAATAAACTATAAGTACCTTTAGTAAGAATGAGATAAGTAATTAGAATGAAATATTACTTATCTAATATAAATTCTTATGAAATCAATGGTTGAAGAGTGTTGATTATATCATGATCTTTTCTAAATGTTAATTTGGTTGATCACTTGTTCTTTCTTTTATGATTGTTATTTCTCTTTGATGTATCTATCTGTATGGCTTTACTGTTTCATAAAAGTAGAGTTCTTTTATGAAAAATTAGTAGATTCATTTTAATGCTTAGTAGTGCTTATCATGTTGAAAGCTTTCATGAATTGACCCATGCTAGCAATTTTTGTAGATGGACTTCGTAAGTGATAAAGGAAGACAATAACTTTTATGATGTTATTTGTTACTTAAAGACTGGATCTTTTATGAAGAAATATGATTCATTATTGAAATGTATTGAAAGAGGAAAAAGTTGTATTTCTTAATTGAGCTTGATGTTGTTTGACATGAAAGATGTCTAAAATGAATGGACTTGTAAAATGTGTATTTCACTTTGAGAAATGGAAAAATATCGAGAGTTACTTGTACATGATGTGTTATTCTCCTTGTATTTTCTATAATGGAAATTTGTAGTCTTATCTATATGGAATCCTTATTGGTTTGACTTAAATAAGTAGATAGAAGGGAATTAGTTACACTATCCCTTAAATGAAATGCAACTTATTAAGTTGGCATGCATAGATGTTTTGTTATCTAAGTCCCTATGGCTTATTAAAAGATGTTAATGAAAGTGCAAATTAATTATGATGTTTTGTATAATGAAAAGGGGCACAATGAACCCTAACTCATAACATGAAAGAGGAAGGTGCACTACCTCTTGATCAATACCTTCATAAGTATAAAACAAATGTAAGGTAAATATGAACATTTACCAATTAGACTTCATCTTAATGAAGTCTATCGTAATGGAACCTATTTTGGAACTTAAACAGGCTAAGAATGATTAAGGTATATTATGTAAATATTATTGATGTTGTTGTTTCTATTTTAATTAACTGAACTCTAAAGTAAGAAGTTGATGATTAAAAATAAATCATGTTATTTCTAAAAACCTAACAACTCAACTATGGAAGTCAACCTTAAGGGCTAATGAAATTAGGGTTCAACATGGGTTGTTGTAATTAAAATCTTAATTAAGGAATATAATTGAGTAAATCTCTTCTTGCTTGGGTATGTGCATCCAGATGGGATGATTCAGTTGGTTGTTGGCACATGCCAACTACAGAGTTGTACCTTCATAAAGACTTGGGTCTTCATGAGGATACAATGTTGCAGTTGACATGTGGCAACACCCATCGGAATTAGACCAACTAGATCTACATAAATTTGGACTTGATCTTAGTTATACTCTAGGTCAGGATAGGAGCATAATTTAGTATAGGGAATAACTCATGATGACTTAGGATAACTAGACACACGTAATCAACTTAGGTCAATTGAGTATGTCTAAGTACCCTTAGTCACCATGAGTGGTTCTCTATACCAAACTATGTTGCTAACCTGGGGTAGGGTTAAACCTTGAACAAGTGGACTAACATGAGTCAATAAAGACCATTCTAGATAACAGATGAAGTGGGGTGAAGGATGTATTCCATTTGACGAGTATGCCATCTAGGAATAGTAACATGAATAGTATGTTGGAAATCTTTGGCCAAAGTATCACAAGTTGTTGGTTGCGTTGTCCTGTGTCACCTAGTTTAAGAAACAAGATTCAGATGAATATTGGTAACAAATATTCAGTTAGGTCTCTTAAACAAACATGCTTCAATATCCGAATAGGTAAGACTACATATGGTTATCTATTATGAGATTATTAGAACAAAGAACATTATGTTTATGAAAAAAATTCCCTTGTTTCTAAAGTCTTAAAATTGGAATGTTATAGCATCCATGTTGTAACTAAAGAAATGTGCCTATAAATGTAGAACTAATCAAGGATTCTGTGAATTATTTTGATCTCGAGAAGGTGACCGTATGTTCCCCTAAGACATTAGCAACTAGAGGAGGACATAAGTGCCTGGCGCTCACTTGTCCGAGTTTGGGTGGTGGTGTATGTGTTATGTCGAGGACCCAAGACAAATTCTAGGTCATTTTTCGAATATATTTTTGTCACATGTCTATACTATGTGACTCTTTTCTATAGCTCGAGCTTCTAGAGGGGTTATATGTTCACCCTATGTATATTCCCCTTGTTTGGGTGCATGCGATGACTATAGGAGTGTGCACCAAAAGAGAGGACCTTGATCTAATATGTGTATCTAAAAATGAAGATACATGTAGGGGTAGGGCATGTGTATCGTAGAAACCAAGGCACATGAAAACAAAGTGGCTAGGAACATGTGTTAGTAGAAAAATTAGCAAGCATGTAATAGAAGATAATGTAATCAAGTAAGTGTGTAAATAAATTAGACCGTGAAAAGTGGGTTTCATAAATGGGACATCACTCATAATGTCCCAAAACAATCAAAGCTCAGAGTAGCCAAAAACATATTAAAAAGTGATCAAACAATACATAGGGAATAACCCGAAATAATGGCATATAATAGAAAACAATGGAAAGCAAAATGTATCAAATAACCATGGTGGCATATAGTCCTAAAAATAAAATGCTACACATGAAGCACCTTAAGCATGTTAGAATGATAAAAATTATGTCAAGACATGTATGTATCGATGTAAAGTAATTTGATAGTAAGTAAAAGTAGTAAATGATGAAACAATAAAGCACCTATAATGTGTACGAGTAGTAAAATTATATGCCCTCAAGAGCCTCGATGGGACTAGAAAAGGATATAGTGTCGAGCATCATTTCAGCTTGTGTAAATCTATACGAGATCTACATTCAATCCAAAATAACAAGTGAACTCACATGTATGTATATAGAAAGATAATTACATATTGAGTATCCGATCATGTCAAATTAAATAAAGTGCATCATGTAAGTAGTATAAGCAAGAAAGAGTAAGTGCAACCAAGATATGCAAATGTAGTGTATGAGTGTGATGGAATGGTATGCAATGTGTGAATGTGATAGGAGCAGCATGTCCCCCAATGGATGTGTATGAGATGAGGTTCATTTATAAGATACCCATCAATAATCAAGAATGAACCATAGAATAAGAGTGTTTCATCGAGAAATGGTTTAAGAATGTGTGTTATAAAGAAATATCATGAAGCATAGAGCGTGAAAAGTGAATACAAGTGAAGTTCATTTCATATTTAGACCCTCAACAGTTGAATATGAACCATAGAACTAGAGTGCATCATAGGGTAATGGTTTGAGAATTTCTACTAGAAAGATAGATCATGAAGAACAGAGCATGAAAATTGAATTCGGTGAGGATCATTTCATATTTATACCCTCAGTAGTCGAGTATGAACCATGGAACTAGAGTGTATCATAAGGTAATGTGTTGTGCAAGAATAGATGCTAGAAATATGTATCGTGAAGCACGAAGTGTGAATTGTAGTGAATGTAAGATTCATTTCAAAAATAGACCCTCAGCAATTGAGTATGAACCGTGGAACTAGAGTGTGACATAGGGTAATGACAATACATTATGTGTATCAAAATATTTGAAAGTGCGGAGAAATATGTGGTCATCAATCACAGAGGCATTAAGTGTGATAATAGATGTTAAAGATAACTTGCAAGGATGGAACGGATAGGAAGAAACCATAATGCCCCTCAAGTGTATGATGTAGAGAAAGGTCAAGTAAACTCATCTAGAAGATCATCAATGTTAGGATCATAATCAATAGGATATGGATTAGATACTTGCAAGTAATAGTGTGAGGTTTCTCATATAAATATCTGCATGGCATAAATTTTACATGCCCATAGTATATTCTTCATCAGTAAAAGGAATTTGAGGAAAATCATGTGCATACAAACAAGTTATATTTTGAATATAGCCCAATAATGAGTCATTGTAAATATAGATGCGGCCAAAAGGCATGGAAAATGTTATATCGGTATGATTAGGATCTAGTGTGCCACCAATCTATTCAATCCAATACTTTTCAAGTGTGTGTGAAGAAGAACAAGGAGTGCATGCAAGTTATATCAATAAATGGAATACACAAAATCCATAAGTAGCAGTAATAAATATACATCCATGATATAAATGAGCAGAGTATGCGAGGAGGAGATTGGAAAGTGTTCATCCTAAGCGTGTTAATCCATCATGAATGCAAATAGTCTCGAGAATGAAGTAGGATCAAATGGAATATGGGGCTAATAATAATTACAGAGGAAGAGTGTGCATGTGAATGGATTAGGCAGGGCACGGAATGAACTTGGGGAGATGCAAGAGGGTGATAGAATGTCTAATGTATGTACAGTTCCTTGAAATATTTTCTCGAGTTTCTTTATGAAATGTAGAACAATAATGCAAAATTAACACCGATATAATAATATTCAAATTGTATTCATCCGGATGATTTTCATTATGAAGAGATTACATATAAATAGGTAAATGACATCCTTAGAATAAGGAGTCAAACCATATCAATTACCTAATCCCCACTTATCTCTCCAACATGATTCTCTCCACCTTTATTTATCATAGCTATCTAATAGTGAGTTGTTCTCACAACTCATGTACACACAAAATATAATAATATCTCACACTCACCTAACTATTACAATATTATATTATCATCTAGATAATATAATTCCACAAACATTATTAATTTTCACACTAACACATTAATTTCCTAACATTCACCCCCTTAGTGTGAACATGGGTGAGTTCTGTCTACTACCTGCTCATGTTCTACAATCCGATGGTTTTCAAAGAGTACCATCAACTCCAATAGGTTTTCTAGTGGAACCATTAACCACTCTGTATGTGATTTTTGAAGAGATTCACAAAATCTCAAATTGGTTTTCTAGTGGACCACCAACCACTTTCATAACAGCATAAATGTTTCCCCACCCCCATCCTTACATTCAAGGGAAAATACAAGAAATATCACTCACGCAGGAGCTCACTTATTACAAGATCAAATAGGAATAAATCATCTGTTCTTATTACAATACACAATGAAAATTAAACACAATAAAAATAAATGCCACAAATTCATTGTGTGGTCCTTCACTTGTGGCTAGCGAGAGGTCACTTATTAACCTCCTTCCTCTATTGCCTCCTTCCTCCATCATGTCCGCTTGCTTAGTTACTCAACAATTGTGAAAATGAAGCTCTAGTTTTACTCCCCACAAATTTGATAACAAATACCTTATTAGAATATTTATTTATTTTTAAAAATCTCCTTCCATTCATACATGGACAAATTTATTACTCAAATACTCACAAATTTGGAATGTGGAGTGAGGATAAAGGAAAAAGAAGCATGCGTGAGAGGAAGTTTTTGAATGTTACTAAGTGATGTGGATGCTAATGCAGTGCATGTGAGATAAAAAAAGGAAGAGAGACTACACATGACACTTTAAATAACATATCTGATAATGCATAGATGGCTATTTTATACCTTAATGAATCATAAAGTTGGTTGACCATCCACGATTTGAGAATGTAATAATAGAACCACGCATTTACTGATGCAAACTATTTGCATGAATGACGCACAGAGATCAAGCATTCATATTTTCATAGGAAAGCATGGTAGATCTTCATATGGTAATCGCTAATGAAATATTAGCATGTGGTTGTCACAACCTACACCTTCTTTGGAAGGAGTGAGCATGGGGCTTGCTCAATGAATGACCACATAATATTCAACTACAACCGGAATATCCAAAGAATAGACCAAGCGTGAGTATGTCAATGGATAAGTTGTGAACCATAATTACATAAATATTGGAAATGAATATTTCTCATAGAATTCCCACTAACTATGAATGATTCATAGAAATGCCCAGGCTTGGTGTATCACGATTCACAAGGCAAATGAAATGAAGTGGAAAAATGAAACAAATCCCAAAGTAATGTTTTCACACTTTCTCTTAAACCGCGATGTGGGTTTTCCTAAAATTTGTATGCAGTATTTTCCTCGTGCATCCATCTTCAAACCCATTAAAAATCACAAGAACCCGAAATAGATCATAGAAAATAACTTATGACATGTTCTTTTCACAGAATAATTGAATTTAAAGCCACAACAACTCTATTTTCTCAAAGACCGAAATACATACTAAACTAACTCCACTCTCAGATGCACATTAATAGGATTATAACGCTGCTCTGATACCAAATGAAATATTTTCTCAGAGTTTCTTTATGAAATGTAGAACAATAATGCAGAATTAACACCAAATATAATAATATTCAAATTGTATTCATCCGGGATGATTTTCATTATGAAGAGATTACATATAAATAGGTAAATGACATCCTTAGAATAAGGATTCAAACCATATCAATTACCCAATCCCCACTTATCTCTCCAACATGATTCTCTCCACCTTTATTTTCTCATAGCTATCTAATAGTGAGTTGTTCTCACAACTCACATACACACAAAATATAATAATATCTCACACTCACCTAACTATTACAATATTATATTATCATCTAGATAATATAATTCCACAAACATTATTAATGTTCACACTAACACATTAATTTTCTAACAGTTCATCCTAAGCATGTTAATCCATCATGAAAGTAAATAGTCTCGTAACAAGTAGGATCAAATGGAATATGGGGCTAATAATAATTACGGAGGAAGAGTGTGCATGTGAATAGATTAGAGTGAGGCACAAAATGAGCTTCGGGAGATGCAAAGAGGTGATAGAATGTCTAATGTATGTACAGTTCCTTGAAAAGGTATCATGGCATTAGGTGAAGGAGGAGGCTTCTTGAATTGATATTCACCATGGCCAATAGCAAAAAAAGTATCTTGGAAGTAGGACTCATCGATTTGGATAGGAGTAAAGTTAAGAGTGTGCAATGTTTCATCATTAAGCTCTATGACATTAGCTTCATCATCAAAATCATCATTACTAACATTATCTTATTTAATAGCAATATCAAGGATGTTGGTAAGAATGGAGCCGATGCGAGGAATTGAGAGGATCCATGATAGGTGGAGAAGTAGCGGACATAATGGGTGGTAGGATATCAGTAGTATGAGTAGGAATGGATGGCATGCATGTAGAGATAGAAGAAGGATGTGAATCACTATACTGACCAACATCATATGTATTAATATTGTAGTATAGACTAGGCTATGATGGAGGGATAGGCATGGCAATGATGGAGTAAATTTCTAAAAACTTGAATGGGTTAGGTTCCACAACAATGGTATGTTCATACACACCATGTATGAATTTAACATGTCAATGAATTATAGAGGTAGAAACACGCATTACATGAATCTAGGGTCTTCTAAGTAAACAATTGAACTGAATGTGGCATCGATAAAAATAATACAGTAAGAACAAATTTAGACCCAACTTGTAGAGGTAAGGTGATAGTGTTGATGCATGTGTGAGTAGTGGAATCATAACCACTAATGAATAGAGAGGATTTATTAATTAAATCATCAGTAAATTTGATTTTGTGAGGATGGATAGAGCACATAGGTTTATAGTAGAGCCATTTTCAATGAGTGCACAATTAATATAGATGGTGCTTATAGTAGAAGTGATAAGAATAGGTGTAAAGGGATCGTCAATGGTGAAGTGATGGATATCCTCATCACTAAAATATATAGCATGTGGTAGATTTTTTGAGAGATTGGATAAGTTGAGTAAAGGAAACTAGTGATTTATTTCTTTCAATGTAAATGGAATGAAGAGCGACCTCTTATTTATGAGTAAAATTGGGTGTGCTATGCAAAAATCATAAAGAGAGATTTTAGCTAGTATATTTTTGAGATGCTCAATGATGTCATAACCATTAGAGGAGGTGGAAGGAATGTTAGAAGTAATAATTGGTATAACAGAGACAATGGAACAACAAGAGGATGAGTGCAATGAGTGGTGACTCGCATCTATAATTGGATCGAGTGCACATGAGTGATGAAGTAAGGAGGATGTTGAGTACAAACTTGCATAAAATCACTAGCAGTAGTCACCATGTCGGAAACCTTTATCGAGTAAAAGAAGGATATGCAGATTGATCCATGAATTCATAAGGAGAAAAAAATATTATGGTGCATCATCGAAGGTAGGGTTTGACCAATTGGGTTCACCAAATGATTTTATTTAATTTTAATTAAATTTAATTACATAGTAACTAATGTATAAATAATAAAGTATAGTAATGACACAAGAAAAATAAGATTTAAAATATGAAACCCTAAGTAAGAGAAGGAGATAGAAGTAATTAGCTAATTTTTGAATGAAGAGGAAAAGATTTGGGTAGGGAGAAGTGATGAACACAATGAAAACATTATCGTAATTAGCCTCTATAAATTCTACAACTAACGAACAAAGTTGGGTAGGGGCGCCCACGGTAGGATAGGGGCACCTAGACACCGGTGACTATATCTAAGTGTCCATGACCATGCAGAAGCTCTAGATTTGGTTTCATTGTTTTGCAAGGTCTTCGTTGTTTCTTTCTATTGATCACTTGATGTTTGCGCTATGATCACCAAAGGTACCTATAACCTACAAAATATATGTTCACCTCGTAAAATCCCACAAACCACATCAAACCCGAAAAGGAAAATGTAGAATGGGAGTCAAATGACCCCAACGGTCATCCCAAGAGTGAAATTATGATCGAGAATTATGTTAGATCTTAGAATCCATGTAGTTCTTTTGATTATGTGTAGAAATGTTTCCACAGGATGCCTTTATTGAAGTTGCACTTGATAAGGGTTATAGCTAGAATGTAGCAATGTAGTAGAATGTGTGGATGGAATAGAATGAACTTCGCCTTCCAATGTTGTATATGCACCCATTTTCCCTTGAATAGATGTTAGATGAATTTCTTGAATGCTTTAGGTGCCTTTTGAATGCAGGCTTAGGTGATGATAATAATAATTAGTCCTTAGTCCTTGATTTTGAACACACAATTATGTAGTTATATGATTACCTTGTTTGAATTTCATAATTAAAAACTATAAGGCTGACCCATAAGTGAAAAATATTTCCAAAAGATAAAATATACCCAAAAGGAGTGAGTGAGATAAGAAAGGGTCAGGGGGATCCTAGAGGGGACATGAGTGCCTAGGAACTACTATCCTAGCTAGGTGATGGTGTCTAAAGCCATAAAAGATAAATCAATAAAATTTTGATCAGGGAAGTAGGGTATGTAAGACCAAATAGAAAACAAGTAACAAGGAAAACAAAGCCAAAGATAGTTTTCAATCACTAGTTTTCTTGATTATGAATCATCTAAATGCTAGCATGCTTTTAGGACCTAGAAATGTACCCAAGTGCGTGATTTTTTATCTACACCTCACAATCATTACACTGAGAATCCACCACGCATCTCATGTGCTGAATTGGTAGATAAATTTTCCAATTGAGTGGCCATTTTTGCAATCTGATCTTCAAGGAATAGATTTACCCCAGTATGTATGCTCCCAACCGCTTTGCACGTACTTCTACTTCCAAGGCCTCACATTGATCGATGAATGTCTTATGTGATAACACTCTTCTTGAAAGGTGTCATAAAGCCTCATAAAACCATTCTACATGTTGAATTTGATTAAGGTCATAGGAAATATTGGATAACAAGGTCTTGAAATGTGCATCATACTCCCTAACACTCTCACAAAAACCCTATTTTATATCCTTTAGCGCACTAATGTTTTGCTTCTCAAACTTGGGTCTATGGAATTCATCCAAGAAGGTGGCATGCAATGCATCATAATCCACTAATTTATTGTGTGGATCATACTTCCTATACCAACTATGTGTGTGACCTTGAAGTGTGGTAGAAAATTTGCTAGCCTTCCAATATGAACTTATTATCCCCTTGGTCCTCTAAAAATTTCACACTTTTACACATATTATGTTGCATCTTCCACACCTCTATATTCCAAAAAATTAAGGGAAACATCAATAAATATTTGAGGGGTTTGATGTTGTGGTTATTGAGGTTATTGTGTTATTTGTTGTGGTCCTTGTTCCGAGTGGGGCTAGTTCCTAAACCCAAGCCTCCACTACGATTTCCTATGCACAAAGGAGGAACTAAGCCTCCCGATCTTCTTGTCATGACACTGGGACTTGTAAAAGTACTATCTTGTTTCTTCGTAGTAGTGTTAAACTGCACACCAACCATTTTTTCCACTACTCCACCTATAGGATTACCTCCAATGGGTAACACGCCACTACTTTTTCCCCAAGCCATGCCTACCATATTTCTTCCAAACAAGGTCTATCCAAACATGGGAGCCCGTTATGTATCCATATGTGTTATCTTAATTTTTGTGCCTCTTGTGATGATACTAACATGTGCCTACCTATATCTCCAATCCAACATGGTGATCCTTGATTTCCTTCTTTCTCACCATCACTATGATGATCCTCTATAACAACTTTTGAATTCCAAGAACCATGTGCAAGGGCTAGGTTTCCAAGATAATTTAGATATGCACCAATGGTTCTCATTATTTCCTCACACTTGCTCTCATCAGATGTTGAAGGGGTCCTTCTAATGTGTATTGATCGAGAGAACACTTAAAAAACTCACACAAGAAGTCTACATGGGAAAACATACCAGTTCAAGGGAGCAAAGGGATAGGAAGAACCCACATGTGCATGACAAGTCAACATTCGGACTTATCCATTCTTGGGCATGAAGATCTATTTTTAGAAGATAGCGTGCGTAACACACCAAGGATGCAGAGACGTGTGCATGCCATGCATTGTCTATTTTGGAGGATCGATTTAGAGCAATTTTGCATGGAGAATGTCTAAGAATAGGATTGTCACCTCGCTTAACTAGTAGTATTATATAGATAGCACACTTGCATGTGTGGCTATGCATGAAAATGGCATGTGGCTATTAATATCATGTGGCTTATTTTTGGGATAGATAAGCGGTGAAGGGAAAGTCCCCACCCTATAAATGTAGTGAAATACGTGGTAGGGAGATGATGGATATAGAGAGATAGATAACATAGTGTGTGTGTGAGAGAGAGGGATAAGTTTACGAGACATGTGCATGTTTCTCGATTACCTTATTAGATTTTTTTTTCAGCATCGACATATATTTTTAGTATTGTAAGAGGCTTCGTGTTATTATGATAATTAAGAGATGGTAGATATTGACTCAAGCTAAGTGTCATTCTGTGTGTAATCGGGTAGTGCATGTTCTTATTTCTCATGATTATTGTTTAAACCTATTCTTTCCTAGATCTAGGTCTATCATGGATTATATAATGATGTATTAATTATGGATCTATATGCTTTAAGTCTTCATCATGTTAACATTCTCGCTACAAAAGAACCCTAAAGAGGACCTAGTACCTTTGCACACTTTGGGTGAGCACTCGCCTAGGTTAAGTGATGTGCCAACGTGTCTAGGGTATTATTTGGTGAATTCTAGGTTGCGCATCATTGGTTCCATTGGTAGGACCTCTTTTGCTGCTTGTTTTCGGATGGTTTGCAATGAAGACGTCTTCGGTTAACTCTAGCAAGTATTAAAGAATGGATACATGGTCTAGAGAAAGAATATGCACAAAGTGATTCAAAGACTAGATCTCGAGTTTAACGCATGCGTATGGGTGGAACAGAACTCAGATGATAGTTTATATGAGATATTTTTCACCATATTTATAGTATAATTCTACGAGTGGCTGATTGCTTATGCATCCGAGTGGAATTGGAGGTATCGTGCACTTGTCTAGACACAAGAAGAATTTCAGGCCCTTTATGATGTTGATCTTATCTGGACTCATGCTTTGTGGATACATGGTTTTGTGGTGTTCTAAATAGTTATATTCTAGAATATTCAATTTTGACGTATTCTTTCCTAGAGGTAGCTGAATTCCAATTTTTGTGGTATCCTAGAGGAACATATCTGCAAAGTATTCCACTTTGGCAATCAAGATCTTGATGGTAACTTTGAACCTAGAGAGTAAACTGATGGCTAACTAAACCTCACCACGTGTGAGGGAAAGAATAGGTTTGGTGAAATATGGTAGACCTAGTGGCAGAAAGGAAGAGAGAGGAAAGGTGGCTTAAGTATAATGAGGCATACGAGAGGGAGATAGAGAAGCAAAGTGTACCATTGCAGAAAGTATGGCGTTGAGGAGAGAGATGGCTCGTGAAGGATTTAAAGCTCACATAGAAGATGTGGAGCTAGAGCATCAAGAACTCCCCCATCTTGGAAAGCATGACATGGATCCCCCCTTGGCCTCACATAGAAGTGTGCCAACAGAGACTACTTGGGCCATGGGCATGCATCTTAATCCACCTAGTGACCTAGCCCTTGCGCTTGGTTTTCTAGTATCTAGTATGACAAGTAATCAATAAGTGAATTTGGGAAATAGGAGAACCGAAGTAAGTCAGAGAGAAAGTACATCAATGGTAAGAAAGATGGCTTTAATGTTATTTAGAGGAACATTTTTAGGTGCATCATCTACATAGAATGTAAGCACGTCGAATGTTGGATTCACCTCTAGAAGTGGAAATACCACACAGACTGATAGGGGTTCAATATAGTACTATTATAGGAACACAAGGGAGTACATCTACAAGTCCTATTCCAGCTATAGGTGGAGGATCAAGAGGTATAAGTGGTTCTAGTTTCGGTGGATTTGTTGGTTTTGGAGGTAGGGAAAACACAGAGGTTCTAGATTATGTGGGCAAGGTCCGCACCAACCCCAGAATATTTATATGGAGATTTCTCTTTGTCTTCCATAGTATAGAGGCATAAAGGATGTTGCTAAGCATGTGCACATGTGTGAAATATTGTGGCACATGAAAGGGATCATGGATTCTGAGCACAAGGCAAGTCAATTTTCTACTACATTACAGGGACGTGCACACAACTGGTATAGGAAGTTTGACCCTAATCAAACTTGCATGGATTATGTAGCATTGAAGGATGTTTTCTTGAAAGAGTTCTATATCCCATAATTTGAGTAGAAGAGTATAAGCGCACTCAAGGATATCAAGCAAGGCACTACTGAGAGTGTACATGAGTATGATGCATGTTTTAAAACACTCCTATCTAATATTTCTTATGATATTCATGCAAGTCAATATGCACAATTGTTTGTTGGTAGATTGATTACACCATTCAGAAGAGCACTATCACATAAGACATGCATTGATCTACATGAAGCACTGGAAGAAACTTTACGTGCTAAGGAAATTAGGAGAATTGACACTGGTGTTAATCCATTCTTAGAGGCATAGATTATAGCTATGGAAAAATAGTTAGAGAAGCTATTAGCAAATTCAGCCCATGAAACACACTCAGGGATTTGGTGTACTGATTGTGAAGTGGAAGGTCATACCAAGGATAGTTTCCTCGCAGATCTATATGCTCATTACTATTGGATTGTGAGATCTTTCATTTGAATCATGATGTTAGTCACTATCCTTTGTTACAACGTGTGATAAGGAAGAATGTATCTTGT
This sequence comes from Taxus wallichiana var. yunnanensis, assembly GCA_018340775.1. NCBI lineage: Eukaryota > Viridiplantae > Streptophyta > Pinopsida > Cupressales > Taxaceae > Taxus > Taxus wallichiana. The sequence goes on from CM031237.1 coordinate 172,488,824, forward strand.
TACTGTAAAATTTTCTGGTCCACAACCCATGATACTAAAGATTATCAGTGATTGGTTAGATACGAGGATGCTATAGACATTGGGGTATGACAGACAAGCATAACAGATAATTCTAAGGGTAAGAATGAGCACCAAGATCGGGATCATAATCAAATGCACTATGATAGGAATGAGGGGCATTTTGAAGGAGGTCATGGAAGAGGATGTGGATATCATGGTGGATATGGAGGATGAGGCTGCGGTGGAGGAATAGGTGAGTTCCCTCGTGGAACATGTTATATGTGTGGATCTCCTGACCACTATAGGTGTGAATGTCCCTAGAATATTACATGTTATTTCTACGAAAAGAACCATAGCTATGAAGAGTGCCTGGACTTATATGATCATCTGAGTAAGCAACATAAGCAAGAAAATAAAGGCATTAGGATGGTTAGAATCCAACGCACGTTAGAAGATCAGTGGATGCCCAAGATAGCACCAGGACCTGAGGCATTAACAGTGAAGATTACTACACGAGTTGAAGTGACGTGAACAAGAGAGGCATTGCACCAGAAGCCTATGATCACCAAGGAGGAGGTTTTGCATGCAAGGTACCTAGATCCTGCTCATCAGAAGGAAGTCTATTAAGAGACCATGGAGGTCCTAAGGAATCTTCAAGGTGAGATATAGTGTTTAAAGGAGTAGTCAAGGAAGATGGAGTAGAAGAAAGAAGCAGAAAAATTCCCCTCTGATATTGATGACATCAGAGAGGTTTGTAAAATGTTGTGCTAGGAGAATATTATTTCGTTGCTAGGAAATTGGTTGAAGGGGAATACCCTATGCACAAGCACTAAGAATGAATGGAAAATCCTACATGCAAATCTTCCCCCTGATAGCATTGACTATGATAAGGAAATTACTCTGAATGTTGTTATGGATGGATGGTTACTGAGCAACATATTGATTGATACAGTGCAGAAGTGAATGTGCTTACATTAGATGCATGGGTACAAATGGGGAGGCCTCCATTACAGCCATCATCTAATTTTTTTTTATGGAAAACTAGACTAAGGCCACTCCCATAGGAGTTTTGAAGGATGCATCTATAACCATATAAGGGGCCAAGTTCATTGGAGATTTTGAGGTATTAGCACTTGTGGAAGTAGAAAATTTTCTAGCCTTGCTTGGAATCCTTGGTGCTATGTGAATAATGTTGACTTTAGATTCAATAAGGGGTATATCAGCTTTGAGAACAAGGAGGAAATGGTTGTAATACCTTTGACAGATGGGAATTCTACACCATATGTTGAGCCTCTAAGTGAGAAGGACTTAAACAGAATCTATGTACGTGCTATTCAGGACCCATAGGTCAATGAGCCATCAAAGGAAGGCATCCTACAGTGGGAAGATTCTCATTCTATTAGTGATACTACAAGTATTGCTTATGAAAATTGGGCTCATGGTACATATAAACTAGTAGGGTGCAAGGTAAAAGTGTGGTTTCATGTAATAATGGACTTCATTCTATGTGATAGATAGGTAGCGCAATACCTTGGTATACTTGGGGTAGAAGATCTTATTGTATTTTTGAAATCCATGGAAGCACAAAGTGGATAGATCAAATTAGTAGAAGAGATATATAAGTGTATACCTTGGCAGACAACAAAGATGCTAGTGGGTAGTCCATAGAGATAATCTTATAGAATGGGGAGATTGGAATCACCCTATCTACTAGGTTTTTAAGGAGCAATGCACCTATGCGAGATCTACACTTATAATGGTGATCAAAATGTTCATCATCACATTCAAGTAGTGTGAAAGAATTTGGATAATGATATAGGAAGCATTACCACCTTCACTCTAGGTGCATAGATTTTATTCTACTCTACAAGGATGCACACACATCCTGTATGTATATGTAAAACTACATCAAGAGACCGAGAATTGGTAGAATTTGTCACAGAATGATCCGGACCTTTGACTACTTCTCTACTAAACCTCCAAAGAGAAGAAGCATTAAAATTTGTCAAGCGCTTAACTATGGGAGATAATGCAAAGGTAGAAGAGCTTATTCAGAAATATTTGGTGAGACAGAGTCTGGAGCACATTTTGAAAAGGAAGAAGAAATGGACTCCATACTAATTTAACATGTTTACCTTGAGAAGAGAAAGGAAAGATGGTTTACATAGTGGATGATGAGGAAGTTGAGAACTTGGATATTGAACATTCACAAGGGGTGCACGAGGTCTTGGACAGTGCACAAAAGGATACACACACCTATCACAAACCCATGAAGAAAAATAAGGTGAATATAGGTTCGTGAGGCTAAGCCAAAAGAGGTCATGATTGGAGACTATTGGTTAGAATCGAAAGTGGAAAAGATCATTGAGTTACTCGGTGATTATCGGACTTATTCCCTCGAGGATATCATGTAATTAAAGGTGTGCATGAATCACTTTGGGAAATGAAGATAAATGTTAAGGATGATATAGGCCTATTCAGAAGTGACCTTATAGAATGAATCCCAATTTACATGAAAAGGTGAAGGAAGAGATTGATAAGATGTTGAGATCTAGGATTATTCGACCCTTGGATGAGTCAGAGTGGGTTAGTCCTATGGTGATAAGTATCAAGAAGGATGGTAGGATTCAAATATATGTATATTACAGGGAGTTGAATGATGCATTTTTCACGAGACCCTTTTCCTACTCCATTCACTGAGGAAATACAGAAGGAGTGGCAGGTGCAAAATATATTCATTCACAGATGGGTTTTATGGGTATCATCAAGTTAGGATTGCTTAGGAGGATTAAGAAAAGACAACTTTACTACTTAATAGGAAGTTTTGCCTATACTATGATGCCTTATGGACTAAAAAACGCGCCTTTTGTATTCTTGCGAGATAGTTGTTCAAGCATTCAAATATTTTATTCACAACTTCTTACAGGTTTATCTAGATGATTGGACATCATATGGGCTTGTAAAAGATCATTGTGATACAAACAATTGAGTGTCTCTTTGAACATCAAGAAGTGCATATTTGCTACACCTTTTGGAATATTGTTAGGACATATAATCTGCAAGGAATGTTTGTTGGTTGATCAAACCGAGGTTTTAGTCATTCTAGGCTTGGAAGACCTACCACCAAAGTGGGGTGCATGGATTTTGGGTCACACAAGATATTATGAGAAGTTCATCAAAGGGTATGCCAAACTTGCTACACATTTAGAAGAGTTACTAAAAGGGAAATGTATGTTCTACTGGGTGAATAAAGAAGAACGCACAATGGAGACATTGAAGGAGAAAATTACTACCGCATCCATTCTACGTTTTCCTTTGTGGTACAAACCATTCCATGTACATGTTGACACCTCTAGCATGGCCATTGGTGTGGTGTTGGCTCAACCTAGAGAAGGTATTATAGATCATCCTATTTTTTTCTAGTAGAAATTTGACTTCAGTAGAAAACGTAAATACACAACTACATAGCGCAAAGCTTTGTCCATGATCTATGCGTTGCATAAATTTTGTCAGTACCTACTAGTTACACCATTCATATTTTATACAAATCACATGGCATTGAAGTATTTGGTAAATAAGCATGTTTTACAAGGGTGCATATGTCGATGGGTGCTCCTATTTCAAGAGTTTGACTTCACAAACAGTGGTAAAACCAGGAAAAAGTAATTCGGGACCAGACCATCTATCAAGAATACAATCAGGAGAAGAAGCACAGAAATTAAGGATACTATGCTAGATGCACAATTATATACGTTACAACGTGCATCGTCGAACTAGAGGACATTGCTATCTTTTTACAAACAGGGGATGGCACCGTAGGAATGAAATCCTTGAGAAGAAACAACTTGCTATACGCATGACCGTACCTTATATGTTAATTAGTGGTGACTTATACAAAATGGGCTGGGATGAAATATTGCACCGTTGTGTATTGGAACATGAGCACACGAGCATTATGGAAGAATCTCATGGTGGAATTGCAGGAGGCCACTATGCAGGTGATGCCACAAAGTGTGCAAAATTCTTCTCATTGGATTATGGTGGGAGACCCTCTATAAATATTGTAAGGAATTTTGTAAGGCATGTCATCATTTTCAACGCCTCTTGAAGACCAGGTTAGCGAGATGAAATTCCTCTTAGACCTATTACCAATGCAGAACCATTTGAGAAATGGGCTATAGATTTTGTGGGTCCTATTTCCCCAGCTGTGCATAGAATTAGATCACGTTATATTATAACTTTCACAGACTATCTGACAATAATGCACTTCCCCAATACTAAAATTCATGATCCTATGGTCCCTCACCTTCTGTAGGGTTATCATCACTTTCGTCCCGACATCATTCCTCTCGCTTTTAGCACCTCTTCAACTACCCTCTCTCACACATCATTATACATGCACAATATTTCTTCTTTATACCATTCTTCCGCTTGGAACAATTCCATCCTTCTTAGACTTACTTTCTACCCTTGTGCATGGTGGATTGTATCCTGTCATAGGTGAGTTCTCTATCCCTATTTCAATCATCAAGATATTTATATTTAATGGTTGAGTGCATAAATAGAATCCTCTAGGTTTGCATAGAAAGCATAACTCTTTTCCTCCGGCACAAGTATACCAAAATCATGTACTCTAAGGTATAATTATGTAGCACACATTCCCACTAGAAATTTATAGCTCTTGTCCATGGTGCCAAAATCATAGAGTATTTAGTACTTATCCTAGCTCCACACTTACTTCTTTCCTAGCTAAACACCTCTATTCTCAAATTAATCCAATAGCCACTCATACAATTCTACCAAGAATAAACTAAATAATATCTTGTATAATGAATCATATAAGTTCTCTTCCACCCATTTGCATGTAATAAAATTCCATCCGGGTTATATATTTGATAAAATTCATCATGTTTGTTATCCACCTAACGCTCAATATTCTCTAATGATAGTCGAATTCTAAATGCATGCCACATACTGATGAGAAGAATGAAAAGAGGTCCTAGCAATGGAACCAAAATGTTGGAGTCTAGTAGCTAACACATCACAAGTTCATGCGATCGGCACCTCACCTAGACAGATGTCTAAGTGCTCACTCGAAGCACACACAACCTCTCGCGCAACCTACCGAGTTCCCCCTTTATTCACTTGTCAAGATGTGGTTAGCATACTTATTTATTAAGAAAATATTGAAAATAAATGATAAATCCTAATTTTAGAGTCACAACAAAATAATATAGAAATAAAGTATAGATTTGAACCAAGTAATAAGAAATTACATTTGAAACCCTAGGTGCAAGAGAATGGATAAGATACTTAGTTGATTTTTTAATTAATCATAGATTGTGCCAAGCTATAAAATTAATAGAACAAGAAGGAATATTATCACAATCGAGTCTAGAAAAATTTAGAACAGATCAGAATGTCCTGGACGGGCACTGGACTAGGTCGGGCGCTACTTTTTAAGGACCTTCAGTAGGTTCCTGCAACTATGAAAATGGCCAAAAAGTGATTTATTTAGTGTTGATAGACCTCAATTTTAGTCACCTATATGTCATTGTAAGATCACCGAGTTAACCTAAAACTTGCAAAGATAAAGAGCACTTGCAAAAACCTAAAACACATCAAATCCTAAAAATAAAAAGATGAAAATGGGGAATCAAATTGACCATAGGGTCACTTGACTAAGTGAACTTATGATCTAGGAGCTACACTAAATTACATGCTTCATGTAGTTGTGTGTGTGTGTGTGTTTGTGTGAAATTTTGCCCTATATGGCTCTTGTGCAAGATGCACTTAATAGCGAGCAATAGCTAGATGTAGAAAATTTAAGTTGATATGTGTATGGAAAAATAACTTCCCTCCTATGAAGTGTATGCATAATAATTTTGTCCCTTGTCCCTTGAATGAATGCTAAATGGATGCTTTAATGCTCTTGAAATTCCTTTAGATTAGTAGATGTTTAGTGCTTGGTCATTTTTATTATGGTCACATAGCTTTGTATTTATATTGATTCCCTTGATTTGAATTTCACAATTAACTACTAAAAGGTATACCATAAAGAAAATAAGATGCCCCACAGCTATAAAATAACCAAAAGATGCGAGCAAGATACAAATAGGTTGGGGCACCTAGGGGGTTAGCATCCTGGCTAAGCACTAGTGTCCAGACTCGAGAAAAACTAAAGTATCAAAAGGAAAACTAGTCAATAGGGTGTGTAAGACCAAGAAGGAAACTAGAAAGAAATAAAAGAGGATAAACAAAGTTTCCAATTAGTAATTTTCTCGCTTAGGAATCATATGAATAGTGGTATGTGATCAGACCTAGAAATATACCCAAAATGTGTGATTTTGTGTCTACATTTTCCCCCACTTTATGTTTTTGAGAGAATTTTTGATAACATAAAGTAGATAAGAGATGCGTACTAACCAAAAACCATGTAGATCGATGGCAAAAATGTTCTAAGGAGATAAAAAAAAGTATGGAATGATAAAAATGGAGTGTGGAAGCTAGAGAAGAGGATGTGACCCTAGGGGTGAAAGCATGTGTATATTTCATGTTGTACCTATTGTTGATGTCATTTGATTTGTTTGTCGATGTGAATACTACTTCCCATAAGGATGGACATGCAAAAAAGAAGAGCAAAAGAGTAATCAAATGTGTATATGAAAAATTTGATCCAAACATGTAAAAAGTATGTAAAAATGTGAAAAGGAACATGTGCACCTAATCTATGATGAGTGAAAAGATAGAAAGGATCCTAAAAATGCTATAGAAGAATGAGTTTTTTAGGAGATCTCATGCTAAGAGTGATTTTTTTAGGTGATCTCAAGCTACATATGAATTTTTTTGGGTGATCTCACTCAAAGTACGAGTTTTTGGGTGATCTCATGCCACGGAAGAAGAGTGTAGGGAGAAAGGTCTAGTGTTATTCTCCATCCTTTGACTACTTCCCAAAGTTTTATACACCACTACAGATGGTGTGATCCTACTTTTTTAAAATCCAATCCATTTCAATCTAGTTCGATCCAATGCAAAAATAGAAAAGAGGATAAAGCATGCATGTTTATTACTTTGGAGGATTTTTGTGCTGTGCTATGAGAAAACTTTTGTGTAGACTACTGAGAATTGTGTTGATCTAAGAAAAATTGTGTAACTTCCCCTATGGTCATAGGCACCCAAGAAAGGTCAAGGGCACTTAGGCATTACTATTTGTGAGCTAGGAGTTGGTGTCCGTACATGTTGTTGAGGACCCAAGTCGAGGTTCTCGAGCCATTTCTGAATCAATATTTGTGTATGTGTTAATTATGTGTTGAATGAAGTGTTGTATGGGGTGACTGATTCACCCAATGTATTCCCCCTCGTTTGGGGTGCATGTGATGTCACTAGGAGTATGTGGCCCAAAGGAAAGGACTGGATGTTTATCTAAAAATAATGCCCTACAGGGGAGGAAATTTTCTTTGTAGAAACCAAGACACGTGTAAACAAAGTGGATGAAAATGTGTTAGTGTAAACAAGACAAAAATGCATATAGAAGACAAATGTAAGCTATCAAGAAATAAGACAATGTAGACCATAAAAAAATGTGGGTTTCAAACATGGAAATCACTCACAATGTCACAAGACAATCAAGGAAAAAATGACCAAAAGCATATAGTGTGCAAAAATACAAAGGTCAAGCCTACAAATAATGGAAAAAAATGAAAAAAAAAAAGCAAGAAAAGTATCAAACAACCATGGTAGAAAATAGTTCTTAAAAGAAAATGTTTTACACATGAAGCACCCATTAGCATGTTAGAAAGATAAAAAATATGTCAAAGCATGTATGATCTGATATAGAGTAGTGTGTTAGTAAGAATAGGAAGTAGTATAAAATGAAACAATAGCACCTATGATGTGTATGAAAGTAGATGCCCCAAGAGCCAAGATCCGTTGTGGACTAGTAAGAGGTACAATGTCAAACATCCATGTTGCATGTAATGATATGTGTAAATGTCTATGATCACAACTAGAAGGCAAGTGAACATGCATGTGTATATAAAAAAGATAATGACATACAAAATATTTGTCTAACATAGTAAGCAAAGTGTAACATGCAAGTATAAGTAAGAAAGAACAATGTGCAACCAAGATATGTAGTATGTTGTGAATGTGAATGGAATGGAATGTAAAGTGAATGATAGGAGCAACATGCCCCCTAAGTGAATGTGAATGAGTATGCATGAGATGAGGTTCATTTATAAATACCCCTCGGCAGTCAAGAATGAACCATAGAACAAGAGTGTGTCATCGGGAAATGGTTTGAATTATGTGCTAGAAGATATGATTGACAAAACATAGAACATAGAGAGAGTGAGTGAGTGTGGTGAGGTTCATTTCATATTTAGACCCTCAACATTTGAGTATGAACCATGGAACTAGAGTGTGTCATCGGGAAGTGTGTTGTGATGAATGTGCTGAAAGATGTGTCATGAATATGTGAGTGTGAAATGTGTCGTGTATATGATGTGAGGTTCATGAATGTAGTATACCCTTAATAGTAAAGTGTGAATATAGCACAAGAGTGTGTCATCAACTAATGACAATATAAGTGTATCAAGATATGTAAGATGCATGTGAAAGACTAGATCTAAAGTATGAAGTGAAATAGTAGAAATGTAAGACACCTGATGATGCTAAGAGGGGGAGAGTAATAATGATGCCCCCAAGTGTATGATGATGAATAAGAATCAAGTAACATCATCTAAAAGATCATCATTTTCATGGTCAAAATTGAATGGTGATGCATCCGAGACTTGGTAAGAAATAGTATGTGGTTGATCATATAAAGAGCCATTACGGCATAAATTTTACATGCCATTGCATATCTTCTTCAGTGAAAGGTGGTAATGGACAAATCCATGTGCATACCAACAAGTGAGTAAGATTTTGTGAATAGCCGAGAAATGAATCATTGTAAATAAAAACATGGCAAAAGGCATATGAAATTTCAATACTGAGTATGATTAGGGTCAAAGTTACCCCAATGTAGTCAAGCTAAGATTGTCCAAGTGTAAGTGGAGAAGCACGAGGAGTACATGTAATAAATATTGATAGATAAAGAAATGAAGACCATAAGTTGTCGTAATGTGAACATATCCATGATATAGATGAGGTGAATGAGGTGGAAGTAAGATATCATCGAGTGTAAACCCAAGGCGATTCAAGCCATCATGTGTGTAAAAATATAGTGTCGAGAAAAGTGGGATCAAATGGAATGTGATTCCAATAAGAGTTATTCATAAAAGTGCATGTGAAAGGAGGAAGCACAGATGCAGACTCCTCATGAGAAGATGAGATAGGTGGTATGATGTCTAATGTATGGACAAACCCCTGATAAAGTACCATAGCATTAGTAGAAGAAGGGGGATATCTTGAATCAACTATGGAACAACATCTAATGAAAAACAATTTCCTTAAGTGGGGAAAGTTGGTCGGATAGTCCATGGGTCATGGATCAGAAAAGCAAGATGTATAGTAGCCAAAGTCGAATAGTTCATGTAGTAGTTGGGTCTAGGTTCCAATATTGGAATGGGGTACTATCAAAGTGGGAACTAATATTCAATGCCCTCATGTAAGAATTTGACACACCGTGGATTGTAGAAGGTATTTCTTGCATTTTATGAAGCCATGGCCTACCAAGTAAGCAATTATATGAAATGGGGAAATCAATAACAAAGAATATTATAAGAACTATTTTTGGCCCAACTATGACAGGAAAAAAATAGTGCCAAGACATGGACGTGTAGTAGAATCATATGCTTGAGAGAGAAATAGATGTTGGGTTAAGATTAGCTATAGAAATGCCTATATTTTGAATGAATGATAAAGGACAAAGATTAAGCTCATATCCATTATCAACTAAATTTCACTTAATACCCAAGTTTTTTATGTATACACGTATATAAATAGGAGGATCATTTTCATAAACATAAATATTGTCAAACTATATACATATGGAAAGTAAGTACTGAGAGAATGCATCCACAAATGTTTGATAAACTATGTCCAGATCAATAGTAGAAGGGATGCAAGTATTATCCAAGAGAGTAATAATTTTAGCTCAACAATTAATATTGGCTAGCAAGAAAAATCATGAATAGAGATATCCATGATAAATTATCCTAAGAAAAAGGGAGTAATGAAATTATGAGGACCCTAAGAGTATTGAATGAGAAAATTTCACCAAATGATTTAATCAAATCTTGAAAATAAATTCTAAATCCTAGTTGCAGATTCAGTCACAATAATAGTATAAAGATTCAACCCAAGAAATAAGAAATAATTTGAAACCCTAGGTACAAGAGAAGGGATAAGATTCTTAGACGATTTCTCAATTAATATTGATGTGTCGAGCTAGAAAAATCGATGGAACAAGAAATCATACTATCGCAACCGAGCACAAAAAAATCGAAACCGTTGAGAATGTCGGACTAGGGTGCGTGGATTGGGTTAGGGGCATCAAGGACCTTCTGAAAGCACTTTTGAATGTGAAAATTTCTAAAAAGGGATTTTTAGTGTCCCTAGACCTCACTTTTACTCACTTGTATGTCACTGTAAGATCAACGAGTTCACTGAAACTTACAAAGTGAAATAGCATCTATAAAACCCCAAAACACATCAAATCCTAAAAGAAAAATATGTAAATGGAGATTCAAACTGACCCTGATAGTCACCCAATTGAGTGAACTTATGATTTAGGCATTGCACTACATTTCAAACTCCATGTAGTTCTACATGTGTGTGTGTGAAATCATGTCCTAGGTGGCTCTTGTGCAAGATGCACTTGATAGCAGACAGTAGCTAGATGTAGAAAATGTAAGTAGATGTGTGCATGGAAAAATGAAATTCCCCTCCTATGAAGTGTATGCAGAATAATGCAGTCCCTTGTCCCTTAAATGGATGTTAGATGGATGCTTTAATGCTCTTGAAATTCCTTTGGATGCAACCTTAGGTGATAGTAGTAGATGCTTAGTGCTTGGTCATTTATTATGATCACATAGCTTTGTATTTATATTATTACCTTGATTAATTTTGCAATTAACCACTAAAATGCCGACCATCAAGAAAATAAGATGCCTAACAACTAGAAAATACCCAAAGATATGAGCAAGATACAAATAGGTCGGGGGCACCCAGAGGGGACGAGGATGCCTAGGCACTATTGTTCAAGGTTGAGTGTTGTGTCCGGACTCATAAAAGATAAAGTATAAAAATTCAAATTGGGCAATACAGAGTGTAAGTCCAAGAAATAAACTAGAAAGAAAGAAAAAAGGCCAAAGACAATGGTCAATTAGTAATTTTCTTTCTTAGGAATCATATGAATAGTGGTATGTGATCATGACCTAGACATATAACCAAATTTCATGATTTAGTGTCTATAGTTAGCTATTATAACATGAATGAAGATAACAACACAATATAGAAATGAAAACACATATAATAAGGAAATTAATTAACACAAATCATGAATAACATAATTTCCATTTCCTAACCATAACAATCCATAATTGTCCTTCATAAGCATAATCCATTATATTACATATACTTGTTGATCGCATTCATGCACTTATACATAATGTTCACAAAAATCACTTAACATGCTTCTCATACATAACACGCATACCTCTCTAATCATCATTCACATTCATTACAAGAGATTGCAATAAATATTTATATATAGTGGGGACTTTCCCTTCACCACTTACATGTGTTAATACTAATAATAGACATCCTAAATATGGGTTGCAGATGTTTTACAAATCTGCTTTAACTCTAAAATTTTTATAAATAGCTTAGCCTCACCCATGATTTAATCCCATAAATAGATGCCTTCATTTCATGTGTTTTATACCTATTGGGTCGGTGTTTTATCTATCTCTAGATGTTATTTGCACAATATGTCATCTTCTACTTTTTTCTTATTTTTAGCCTTAGATTATAAATTGGTTAAGTCATAAAGCTATGTTTGCATGTGTTGACATTTTTCTCGTTGACCTCCTTCTCTGCATTTTGTGCACATTCAAGAATTGACTGTATCCATTCCTTGTTTGTGGGAGTTCTTCTACGTATTTGGGTAAGTGCAGGAAGTTGATGGACAAATATAGGGTCATCCGTGGACATCATATTGCAAATAACAACATAATATCAACTTGTAGGGATTATTAGCAATACATACACTCAAAATTAGACAAAATTATATTAATATGAATCGTAGCATCTAGAATCTAGTTTCTAAAATACTAATTTTTGTAAAAAATGGACAATATTAGCTATATTAAACACTCAAAATTCAATGACTTGGTTTTTTTTTTTAAAAACGCCGATAAGATTATAGTCCGTTTGCCCACAATTTGGATGACCAAAAATTGATATATATTTTTTTCCTTTGGTGAGAAGTTATATGCCACTATCTATCTTGGGATGGATTTTATTTTGTATTTTTTTGAGTAATATTTTATTTTTTATGATTTTTTCCGTGAAAGTGGTATGAAAACATAAAGAAAACATAGCACTTTCCGTTTGCCCGCCATAACTTCATCAAAAAATATTGAAATCAAATAAAAAAATTTGAACATGTATATAATTTCACCACGGTTGGGATGGTATAATTTTTATCACATTTTGATAAGTGAAACAAATTTTGCAGTCTTAAACGTAGACATAAACATTCACAGGAAAAAGTTTCTTAAAGACCTACTATTAGTAAAAAATTATAAAATGATATTTATCCTCTTCTATTCACTTTAAAATCAGTATTTCTACAAAGCTAATAGTCTCCCCTACGCAATGGTACCATTTTTATGACATATTTTTTACTTTTTGGCATGGTTCAAGTCCGCGGAAGACTAAATTTGATGTTTTGTTGTTTTCAATGTAAAATTCAGGATTTGATGTCCACTTAATTGTCCCCCAACTTGGTGCACTTACCTCATTTCTTCATACTTCTATTATTACATGTGTATGTCTTCTTTTGTATGGTCTTCAACTTCCGCACATGGCTAATGCTTAGCGATTTTCTCTACTCTACATTATTTTGATGAATTAACTTGCACCTTAATTATGTAATATCATAGCAATGCATTAATTCTTACAACTAGTGTATACAATACATTATGAGATCAAAAACACAAGAGGATGATTGCACTTAGTTGATTACATGTGGATCTAGGAAGTTATGGGTGTGCGCAATGCTAGAGATGGGACATGTAAATATGAAGGTTCTTTGCTTATAAAACTATAGCTAGAAAGTGACTTGGTGTAGGAGGGTACAAATATACCAGGACCGTCTATATAGTTTTGCACCTATTGTATGGTTCCGGCCAAGTTTGAATATTTTTCTCAGAACTTTATGAGATTTTCATCTCCTTATAAATTTTTATCATTATCAAACCTTATTTTTTCTCATGCTTTAAAGGTCCTCTAAATATTATAAGTAAGATCTCAAACCCTATCCATGGGTAATATCCCATGCAAAATAAACATTAGGCAAAATTGGGTTGAAGTGCAATCCTTGTACTTTCAATGTCAACACTACTCAAAAGAGCCTCCGTCTATACATCATTCTCCACATAGCATGTGATATTTAAATTAATGTAACTAGATTTGGTAATTGGAACCTCATTGAAAATGCTTGAATTGAGTTTTTCTCTTACTAATACTTGTAAAGTGGATGTTGAGTTCTTGCAAACGAGAGAAGTTGATTACTTGACCCAAAGAGACTACTCTAGATATGTAGTGATTACTTCCTAGTGGTTGTGCATGAGCTTTGGAAATATTTTAGAGCTTTGGTTGCCTTTAATGCTATATTTTGCAATAGGAGTTAATGAAAATACTAGGTTAACAAATGAGGTGAGTTTAACTTGCTTATATAGGGTTCTCAAAGTAAATTACATGGAAATTCTGAACTAGAGAGGTTAAATGACCCAATGAATAATATGGAATTGAAATATTATATGGAGGATATTATCACTCCAAAACTACATAATTCAATTAGGGCCAAATTCCACAAGCTTTGAAAAAGTGGATGTTTCTAAACAAGGATGAAAAACATGAAAACTAAAGGTTGTATCCTATCATGTGGAGTTTATAAATGTATTTTATGCATTTAACTCTTAAAATTTGTCAACATATCAATGTGTATGAATAAACAAGTTAGACTACAAAACTTAGGATGTACGAAAGAGTGTGTTTATCTTAGTAAGAGTGCATTATCAAAACTAATAATGTCAAAGGGTAAATTTTCAAATTTTAGTGTCTACATTTTCCCCCATTTAAGTATGAAATGAAAATTACATGCTTAAAGGAAAATATACTTGAGTGTGTAGACACACTTTTTCTTCACTCAAAGTTTTGTTTACAATGTTTCATTGTGTTGGTATTGGCATGATCTAAGACAAACTTGGATTATTATAAACTAAGGTTTATAATCTTAAGAACACTTGAGAGGAGTAAAAACCTACTTAATATTAATTTTACAACACTCCCCTTAATATTAAGTGGGGTTTATATGCCAACATTACATGTTTATACAACAGATTTATAATCCTTAAACCACAGTGAGGGTTTAAGCTAACATATCACATTTGAAGGATTTATACACCTTCATCATGCTAAACTTACCTTTTAGTACAAAAGGATTTGGAATACATAAATTAGAAATGATTATTTAGCCTAAACCTAATTTGTGAGACTGCATTTCATTATTTCTCATGGAAAATTTATACCAACATCTATATGAGCCTTTTATAAAGTAAATACCTCCTTTACAACATGATGCTACATTACTGGACTACATGGTAAACTTAGAGTGATAATTTTACTAATATCATAAGAAAAAAAAATTTACAATGCTTTAATTTGGAGCATAATTATAGATGTGAAGAAGAGAGACACATGGCCAGATGTTAGGAGGTGGAATTGTCATGCACACTCCCCCTCAATGGAAAATCTGGAAGAAAAAGCATTACACAAAACTTGCAAAACTTCACGACACACAATGGCTTCATAAATATATTTTTAAATTTATCTTGGTAGGGTAGTACTAGAGATTTATATCACCACAGAGCACCTTCTATCAGATGAAATACATATGTATCTCTATATGCTTCCTTCTCTAATGTTTAATTGTATTATTAGCTAGATTAATAAAACTCGACTATCACACAAAAGAGGAGTACTTCCTTTAACTTCCATGTGAATTTATTCTAACAGTTGCTTTAGTCACATGGATTCTTTTATTGTTTCCATCGCACTTCTATATTTTTCCTCAGTAGAAGAGATGGAGAGTGTCAACTTTTTTCTCCAATTAATGGCACATGTACCAAAATTGAACACACATCCAGTTGTAGATTTTCTATCTATCACATCCCTTAGTTGGTTAAAATGACAATATCCATATAAACATGCATTATTAGGAGTATAATGTAAACCAAAATTAATTGTTCCTTAAATATATCTCAAAATTCTTTTGGCTAACTTCCATTGATCCTAATATGGTTCTTGTATAAATATGGATGTAATACCTATTGTATATGCAATGTTAGTTCTAGTAATAGTTAGATAAATAAAACTACCTATAAGTTGCATGTAAAAAGTTGGATTATATTTTTCACATCCATGTTTAGGATCAAGTTTACAACCAACTTCAATAGGAATATAAATTGATTTACAATCTACCATATTAAACCTTTTAAGCAAGTTAGTAGCATATTGTGATTGAGATACAACAATATAATTTTTATCTTGAAAAATTTCATGCCTAAGAAATGATGCAATAGTCCTAAATCAGCCATTTCAAAGTATTATTTCAATTTAGCTTTAATTTTGAAAATTAAACTATTAGTTTTGCTAGTAATAATAAAATCATCAACATACAATACAATAAGAATAATTTGATTATTTTCAATTTTAACAAAAATCATTATTAGAACAATAGTTAGTAGAACCAATATATTTGAAAAAACTATTATTTTGCATAGCAAGATTTAGGAGCTTGTTTTAAACCATATAGATATTTTTTCATTTGACACATACAGCTTCTTTTCCAGTCCTCAAAACCTTTAGATTAAGTTATGTAAATTTCTTATTTTAAGTCACCATTCAAGAATGCATTCTTAACATCCATCCGGTGGATTTTCTAACCATATTGAATAGTTAAGGAAATAAGAATCATATATGTGCTCATTTTTTAACGAGTACAAAGTTTTCTACATAGTTGATACCAGGTTTTTTAGTAAACTAGAACCTACTAACTTCGGATTTGAACTTATCAAAAATGTCATCGTCCTTATATTTAATTTTGTAAATCTACATAGAGTCACAAATACTTAATTTTTCAGAGGGACAAGATCCCAAGTCTAATTTTTAATTAGGGTAGAATATTCAGCTTTCATAGTTTCTACCCATCTTTTGTCAAGAGATTCCTCTTTGAAAGATTGGGGTTCCATCTCATACATAGTCATCAGGCATGATATGTATGATATCTTCTAATCATCTTACTAATATTATCGATTAGAATCATCTTCCATTATTTGTTCTAATTATTTTGATCTTACGACTAGAATGGTTTTTACAAGGGATTTAAACTCTTTAAATTTAGATAAAACATCTCATTTATGTTTTATGAAGAAATACCAAATCATGCGATAATAATCATCAATGAAGGTAATAACATACAAAGAAGCGTTTAGGAAGGAACTTCTAAATTTCCTCTAATATCACTATGGACAAGTTCTAATGGTTCTAAGGAGTTTACTCCATGATGACTATGCAATGGGTTATATGATTGCTTACGACATAAACATCCTTCACAAGTTTCATGAGCATGAGAGATAGGTGGCGTAAGAATGACAAGGTTAAGTCAATACATGTCATACATGTTCATAAAGTTAAAATGACCCAATCTTTCATACCACAACTAAACATCATTCCTATTTTGAGTAGAAAGATGTGAAGTGGATGCAAAACTTTTAAAACATATAAACCATTCTTTTATATGCCTTCAACAATAGTAACATCTAACTCATTTTTAATAAACCATTTAGATTTTAGTAATATTACACTATAATTATTTTGAGTTAGTTTTGAACAAAAATCACATTCATTTTCAATTTAGGAAAACACAAAATGTCATTTATAAAACCATTGAAAACTTTAGCTTTTCCTTGACTTTGAACATCGAGAATGGAATGATCACTAAGATATATTTGATCATTACATTCTTTGATATTAGAAAGAATATCATATTTATAATTCATGTGCCTAGATGCACCGCTCTCTAATATTCATTCATTTTCTTTGTTGTGACTAATGTAGCATGCAAAGCAACTACATTAGGTTTTTTATTATTATTTTGATTTTTTTTTTTATTTTAATTTGGTTTGTTCTCTTTTTTATTTTTGAAATTTGGCTTGTTTTTTAACCCTACGGATTCCTTTTTGTGTCCAAATTTCCCATAGTTGTGATATTTCTCATCAAAATTGTCTCTTAAATTATTATTGCCTGATTTTTATCTTTACTAGGAGTTTTAAAGTTTGATTTTTTATTCTTGTTAAATCTAGAAAAATTATTCTTTGATGTTTGTGCGAGAATTTTCTAAGTGGCATTTTCCTTCAAATCAAATTTTGACATGAATTTTTCTTTTGAATTAGGAGAGCACTCAAAGTAGATAGGTTGGGAATATCTTATTCAGTTTGATATTTGGATTTTAAAATAGAAATGAAGTTTCTAAACCTCTCATGGATGTTCATTTGAATAATAAAATACAATAGTTTCTCATGAATTAAACCACATTTACATCCATCTAGTTGATATTTAATGTTTTTTATTTTTACTAGAAAATTAATCGCTTTTTTGCCTCCTTCATGGGAGTTGTCATCAACTCAAAAATCAATTTTATAATATTTGAAATAATAATACCTTTATGAATTGATTACAAATTTTCCAAGCTTCGCTTTAGGACTTTCTTAGTTTCCAATGTGAACCAAGAAGTCATCTTGCATGCTTGCAGAATGTAATCAACATTGTTTCCTACACTTTTGTTGAAACACATAAATGACATCCATTTTCACTTATCTAGTGCTCGACGCTTTCTCCATACCATTCATGATATTTCATGTATTCATTTTTACACCCACCAAAGAAGGGAATCCCACGCATGCCGACCTTTCACCCAAGTGGGCGTTGGGTGCTCATCCGAGGCACGCGTGGGGGCTTCGAGTCTCTCTTTATGTGAGTTAAGTGGGAAACCATCATCTACGCCAGTGAACTTAATGAATAAAGGTGGAAATGAGACATACAATCATCATAGGGCTCAAAACGGCCTCTAGACAAATGTATTCATTCCAAACAGAGGGTACTTACAGATAACAAATAGAACTACAACAAAAAGGAAAATACATAAGGATTTACATCTATTCCATAACATCCATGAATAGAAATGAGAAGATATAGATATGAACTAAATCAATTACATTCATACTCATTCATGTTTTTAACCTCATTACATTCAATGGATCCATTAGACTACCACATGACTTGATCGGGATCAAGTCATACATCATAAAGAGGACCATGTCCTTTACCCATATAAAGAAAAATGTATATCCCATCCCCTTAATACATTACTCCCTTATATTGCCTCTACCTAATCCCATAGAGTTCTCATAGTATTTCTACAGATCTCTACTCTCTATATTCTCCTCTACGTATATCTAATCTTCTCTCTTTTCTTCCGTAGGTGCTTGTATTTATAAGAATCCCACAGAGCCAACTCATATTTCTCATACCTCGATCTGGTGCCAAGTGTTTGAATGTGGTCCTCCATGGGAGCATGCTCCATCATATCCGAGCTCTCCACTCCTTGTAATGATGGTCTTCTGGAATCCTCTATCGCTAAGCATATTCCTTTTGTGGGCATCACGTTGTCAGGATGGCACCTTATCCACTCCTCATTCTTTTTCGGTCACATTTTTCTCATGTCCTACCCGATACGCCAAATATGGCTAAGTCTTGAGACCTTGTCTTCTAACACGCAACACGGCCTTTCTAAAACCCTCTTAGAACCTTGCCTTGTGCGCCTTCTCCTTGCGCACCCATCTTCAACCTAGGCCTTGCACACCCATGCGCCTTTGTGTACTTAGCCAATATTTTAGGGGCCCAACATCACCCCACACTTTACCTAGTTCTCTTCCTATAGGAAAACTTCTCCAATGAATAAAGAATTACAGTAGACTTACGTCTTGGGAAAAGAATAAGGGGATGAATAATTTGGGAAAGAAGAAAGAATGGGGAAGTGATGGCATTATTGCAATAAGCTAGGAAAATATTTTTGCAAGTCGGCCTCCAACTTATTCTAGGCATCGACTTTGTTTTGCACTCTCTAGCAGTAAGTCGTCCGACTAGGTTCTTACCTCCCCAAAACCCAATCCATCTCCTTGAGCATTCATGGTGTCAACAATTTTCTCCAACTCCTTGCTCATGTCTTCAAGTGTGTCCATCCTTCTAGTAATTTGTGGGTACAGTTCCTTCAACCAGTTTTTGATTGAACCCCTTAAGGTTTCAATGGCCTTGGATTTCTTTTCAACCTCAGCAAGGATTCTATCCCTTTCCTCCCTATTTCCCTTATTCTTCTCTTAAAACTCCTTCAGCTCGCTTCGTGAGTGGTGATCAAGATGTTTTCCATTTTATCCCCTGTCTACGCAATTATCATACGTGGCCTCAACAGATTGGGTAGCAATCTTGACATCTACAAGTACCTTGCTATACTCAACAATGATTGCTACCACTTTCAATTTTTCCTCCCTTACCAAGCGTGCTACCACTTCTTTTAATCCAAGGCCAACAGTTATCTCTCCATGGTGAGGATGTGCGCCAGATCTTCTAAGCATTCAAGAGTGGATTCATACTTCGCACATGTGGCGTTAGGTCTAGATGCTTCAACATAATGGCACTTGTGATAGAATCCATCTTTTTATATACTTCACGCACCTTCACCTTCTCATCCCTTAGTTCATGCTTCAGCTACGCACTAATCAACTCTTCTTGTTTCAAGCCCTTAGTCTTCTCATCCAACTCCTCTTCCTTCTTTTCTAGCTCTCCCTCTAGAAATTTTACTCATCATTTCTTCCAAAGAGCCTAGCCTCACCTTTCGACCGTGACCTTGTTGAGCGCATTACATAATTTCTCATCCGAGAGTTTTTGGGCATTTACCAAGGGGTTGGCTCCCTTAGACTCTAGATCGCATGATTTCCCCTTGGTATACTTTGAACTCTGGCTCGTCAATATGGGACTCAAATGCCCAAGAGAGCATCTTCCTTGTCCTAGGGGTACACACCCTCCTTGTCAAATGATGCCATAGCTAGAAGTTTTTCCATGGGTATAGTGCTCTGGAAGCATGCATGTAGCACCTTCCTTTGGTCATCAACATAGCCCATGACCTATCCTCATTCTGTATCAAGGATCTTCCTTCCCAAGCGCATGGCTTTGGGGAAACTCACCGTTAGACTGGACCTCCTCCCACACTAACTTGTTCTTTCTCAATGCTTTCCTCCTTATCCTCTTCCATCACTATGTCAACGTTGTGCTCCAATTCTTGTTCTACCAAGGCCTCAATTATTTTCATTTCTTCTCTTTCTGCCACCTCATTTACTTGCTCTTGCATAAGGCTTGGAGTTTTCTACTCCTGCATGCCAACCTCCTCACTTCTTCCCATGTCTTGGGCACCTTCCTCCTCCTGGCTACCCTTGCACCGCATGAAAAGGAACTCATGTTCTTCTTCTCCACCCTCTTCTTTTGAATCGTGCATGTTGAAGAAAAGTGGCTCTTGATCTCCTTTAGGATCATCTTCTTCATCGTCATCATCCTTTTCACCTATGTAGGCCTCCAGGCTCTTAGTTTCTTCTAAGTCAACCTCCTCTTCTATCCTTTGCTTCTTTCTGAGAGGTGACTCTTCCGCAAGGGGTCCATTCTTCTCTACTTCCCCAAGTGACTTATCCTTGGAAAGGGGTTTCTCTGGTGCCTCTTCTTCCGGGTCTTCTCCTTTACTGGGACTTCTTCTTGCGCGCATAGGTGCTAGGTTTGGTGGTTGCAAGCACCGCACACTTAATGGCTGGGAAGTTTGCATACTTGGTGTTTTTTCTTCTTCTCTCCCTTTTCTTGAGCATGGGATTTCTTCTACCCATGGGATCTTCAGGTATGGAGACATCATTCTCTAGGTATGTGCCTTTCTCAAACTTTGGCCTAATGTAGAGATATACACGTGCCGCGAACTTTCTTATAATTGGTAGAGTCAAGGGTTTCATCATTCTAACTTCATGTGCTACATAATTTTCCACGTACGTGCTTCTTAGGGTAGACCAACATCCTGCACATCTCCTTGTGGTCCTGATCAACTTCACTAAGGTAAAACCTTAGTCTCTTTGCTTCTTTGAACCTGTTAACTCCTCGCTTGGAAGTACTTGGGTGGTGAAGGAGAATGGGAGTTTACACCATGGGCTCATGGTTTCATCCACCAACTTGAATCTACCTATGTAGAAGTGTTGGTACATAGCAAACTCATCTTCTCCTCTGTAAGCACTGGTAGTTGCTTTGGGATTCTCCACTCTACCCCGAATGCATCCCTTAAGCACTTATACCACTTGTCCGTGTGTCCTTGTGGGAGGCTATCATTTTTTCACATGTATACTTTGCAAATATTTTCGCAAGTGAGGGATCTGTAGCCAAATACTCCCAAAAAAAAAAAATTTGTTGCGTCGGGCATTCCTATCTCCAAAAATACAATTGTCAAGAGGATATTTCCAAAGAGTATCTTGTCTCCTTCCTAGTGCTTGATTATCTCATCTGTAATGAAGGCCGATAAATTGTAGATTGTGCCCTCTAATATTTTTTTACATACATTCAACCAGGCCTTATTCACTCTGCATCCACCTTTCTTGATCATTTAACTTTGTGACCAGTGCATGGCCATTCTCATGACAGGATCTGGGATTTCTATAATATCAAAATACCTTGACCCCTTCTTGTAATCATATGCAACGACGGTTTCTTTGATGGCATCCTTTTGCTCAGGTCATCGTCTATGCTTTCTCCCTCACAAATGAGGCTTGTAAACTTTGAAATCAGCTGAGGGGTTATGCACATCTTGTGCCCCGTGAAGTTAAAGTGGTCCTCATGCACACGTGAAATCAGCCACTAATAGAGGTGCTCAGGCTTTCCAAAGTAGGGCAACTCATAGAATTGCAATAACCCTACCTTCTCCAACTTCACTTTTACCTCATTGCTATAGATGGGCAAACCCTTTGGTGTCCTTTTGTTCATCAGGCACACTAACTCCAATGCCATTTCATTCTCTATTGTGTTTGTATGATGGCTATAATTGCTCATCGCCATAATTCTCAAATGGGATTCCCACTTCTTCCCAAGTAAAACTCCATATAGGTACGACATTTCTGCATACCACTCCTCATTCATGCTTGTGGTGGTATTTGTTGGTTCTCTACCCTTGCCCTTGCCCTTAGGCCTCTTGGGTGACATAGTTGTTTTTTTGGGTGCCATTTTCTAGGTCCTCTTATCACTTCAATCTCTTCTTGTTACTCTACTCTTCCACTCCTTCCAACCTTAGATCTCAAACTTGTGAAGAAAACTTCTTAAACCCGTGCCCTAGTTTTTCAAACCCTAACTGGGATAATTCTTTCACAAGACAAAGGCCTTCTCATAACTACTCTTACACCTGTGAAATCCCTTCCTTCTGGTTTGCAAATCAAAACTAGTTACTCACGCTCAAACTCTTCAAATTTTTCTTCACACATGATCAGTTCTGGAAGCCCTAGTTTGCAATGATGTAAAAGCGCTTCTCTCTTCATATTCACAAAGTAAATAATGAAATGCCTCAACCTTCTATTTATAGTTTTTCCTTCTTTTGTGCATTAAATGCTTCTTCACCTACCACCATACTTCAACACTTATTGCGGATTTTTCCAAAAAGCTAGACTTCAAGCACCCTTTCTCACATGCCCAACCTTGCATGGGTAATTCTCCAACCTTCCTCGCACATAACCAATCCATCCGATGTAATACTATTACGTGTGCATCAACAGCTACGAAGGCACTTCTTCCATCCTTTACATGATTTTTTCTCTCACCTACCTCATGTTTCTTTTTCACTTCTTCCTCTCTTATACATGGATCCCCAATGTAGCCTTATCCTAACACCAACCATCCTTTTTCACCTTTCCTTGCATGTACTTCCTTCACAGGCCATTCAACCGGGATTTCCAATGTAATCCTTCTTGGTGCTTCACGCTTCAAGTTCTTCCACCTTACTCTACCCCACACTAAAATGATGCACAATCCTCTGTGTAGTTACAACCTTCAAAAAGTAATGAGATTATTGATGCCCAAGGTGCAACACAAAATAGAAATGAGAAAGGGAAACACAAGAAAAGAAAATTCATTAAGGGAAATCCTAAACTAACTAGCAATACTGCCCTATTTACAAACACCAAGAAGAGTTATTTATAGTAGGACTTCACCTACTCCCATTGAAGTTTCCTGAAATCTCATCCCATCCAAAGTTGCTTGTAGAATCGGCACGCACCCAAATCAAGGATTTACGAGATGGTGTAGGGACCCAACCAATGGACTTTTAACTTCCCAGGATGGCACAGAAACTTGGAATCATATAAAGAACACCATCCTGCCAACCTTAAACTTCGTGACAATCATGCCATGCTTTTTTCTTTGCTTTTTCTACTATTTGGATCCATTTGTCCAATGATCACCTTTCATCCAACTTCATCAATTTATCAATCCTTTCTTCCAAAGGCTTTCTCATCAACCACTCTCTTACACATGTTATTCATAGAGAAGGTAACATGAACTCAACTAGTAGGACAAATTCCATGCCAAACACCAATATAAACAAGTGTGGATTTTTTCAACCTTTTATAGCTTGTCCTATAAGCCCATAATACAGGCTGATACCTTTTCATCCCAATCTTATCTTTTGACATCACAAATATTTGTCAGGTATGACTCAAGTATTTTGTTAAATGCTTCCTTGAGCTTCCATTTTCCCGTGGGTGATAAGGTGTAGTTTTGTGATGAGCCACCATGAACTCTGCTAACAAGATCCTCACGGTCTCATTCAAGAAATGTGTACCCCTATCATTGGTTAAACTTAAAGGACATCCATACCTCATGATAATTTTCTCCCACAAAAATCTTGTTGTTGAAGCTATTGTACACTCTTTAGTTAGGGCTGCCTCTACCCACCTTGTCAAATAGTCTATGCAAGTGATTACATAGTGTGATCCATTCCTATGCATTGCTAGTGCAATAGGGCCTACAAAGTCTATTCCCATTTCTCAAAAGGTTCAGCACTAGGGATAGGGCACAAAGGCATTTCATCTCTCCATCCTAGCTTGCTAATGCACTGACAATGGTCACACGCTTTACAATACTCCTTGCAATCCTTATACAGAGTTTCCCACCATAATCCTACCATTAATATTTTACGTGTGGTGGTGTCACCTACATAATGTCCACCTGCACTTCCTCCGTGTGCTTCCTCTATGATGGCGAAGCACTCATGCTCTAGTACACACCTGCGTAAAAATTCATCATGCCCTAGTTTGTATAAGTCCCCACTGATCAACATGTAGGGCACAACACATATAGCTAGTTTCTTTTCTCTCTAATGTCTTCATCCCTTCTAGCATCATACTCATTTTAAGAAACAAATCAATATCCTCCAAGTATGAGGGCATGCGCCGCAACCTAAAAATGCTATACATATGGCATGGTATCTTCAATGCTTTACGTATCCTCCCCCAAATCAATCCTAGACAAATGGTCAGGTCTGGAATTACTCTTGCATGGTTTGAAAACTACGGTGAACTTGAGCTCTTGAATAATAGTACCCACTACCATATGTGCCCTCTTGTAGAACGAGCTTGTTCACCAATTATTTCAATGTCATATGGTCATGTAAAATATAAAATGGGTTGCCAAAAATACTATCTAAATTTATGAAGCGCATAGATCATTGACAATGCCTCGTGCTCAATTGTAGTATAATTCTACTATGTTGGTGTCAATTTCCTACTTGCAAAGCATAGGGGTGATTAACAATTCCCTCACCAGTTTGCAAACACTGCCCAATGGTCATTCTTAAGGCATCCACATGAACATGGAAAGGCTTATCCCAAGAAGGGAAATGTAGGATGGGCGCAGTGATAAGCCAATCCTTTAAAGTTTCAAATGCCTTCTGTTGTGCCTCTCCCCAATGAAAGGAACTCTTATGTCTAAGTAACTCTTCTAAGGGCGCGGAGATCTTGGCATATCCCTTAATGAACTTCCTATAGTACCTTGTATGCCCAAGAAATCCACACACCATGCTTTGACTAGTAGGTTCCTTCAATCCCACAATTACTACAACTTTGGCAGGATCCACCAATAAGCCTTCTTTACATATGATGTGTCCCACCAAGGTCCCAACAAAGTAGAAAATACACACTTCTTGATGTTTAGGGATATCTTCAACTGCCGACACCTTTCAAACATCAATCTCATATTGTCACAATGGTCCTTTACTAACCCATATATTGTCCAATCATACAGTATACTTGAAGGAATTTATGGATGAAGTCCTAGAAAGCTTGTGCCACAATGTGCGAGAACACAACAAGCACATTCTTTAACCCAAAAGGTGTGACCGTATAAGCAAAAATTCCCCACTCGGTGGTGAAGGTTGTCTTTCTCTAGTTTTTCTTTGCAATCCTCACTGGTGATAGCCTCGAGAACCCATCCATGAAAGAGTAGACTTCACACCATGCCACTCCTTCCAAGATTTCTTCAAAGAATGGGGTTAGGAAGGGATTAATGAAACATTACATTCAAATCCCTATAATCAACGCATATCCTTATCCTTCCATCCTTTTGATACTAATCACTATTGAACTTATCCACTCTGACTCCTCCATAGCTTCTATGATTCTTGATGTTATCATCTTATTTATTTCCTCCTTGACCTTCACGTGCATATTGGGGTTCATCCGGTATGGTCTCTTCCTAACTAGGCATGCACCTTCCTTCAATTTTATCTACATCTCCTCCTAAGGAATGATGGATGCCTTTAAGCTCATGATACCCACATGGGAATAAATCCTCAAACTCACGTAAAAGATCAATGATTTTGGAGACTTCTTTCTCGACCAATAGTCTCCGATGATAGCCTCTTTAGGCTCTTCTTCTAAGCCAATGTTAACCTTCTTTTCTTTAAAGGTTCATGGTAGGTGTGCATTCTTTCATCAGCACTATCCATCACTTCGCATGACGATCCTAGAGACTGGTTAACCTCCAAATTTTTCATCTCTTCACTATCTATGACATAGACTATCTTGCCTTTTTCTTTCTCTATGCATGCACACTAAAACTACACCTCATCGACTCATATTCACTAAAGTTTCCCTCCAAGCAATGCTCCCCTAGCAATTCTACAAGCATATCCTTTACCTTTGCACTATCCCCCATCATAAGGTGCTTGACCTCCCTGTAATGCCCTATCCACCAATGGTTTGGTGCTTTGATACTCAAATGCCCTGGACGAGATTAACTCGCTAGTTCTTGCCAATTCCCTATTTGGTGGCATGTCTCAGAGTGGATGTACCATGTGCG
This sequence comes from Taxus wallichiana var. yunnanensis, assembly GCA_018340775.1. Classification (NCBI taxonomy): domain Eukaryota; kingdom Viridiplantae; phylum Streptophyta; class Pinopsida; order Cupressales; family Taxaceae; genus Taxus; species Taxus wallichiana. Next base: position 172,515,536 of record CM031237.1, read on the forward strand.
CATGTAACCCTGCAGTGTAGAATATAGTTTGTGTACCTAGAGGGATGGTGGCAAAGCTTCCGTGCCTTCCTCCAGGATCTCTCACAAGCTTGGATGTGGAAAGAGGTGGACTCCTTACCATGGTAGTCTTTGATGGTGGTGGGCACATTACTTCTAGAGAACTTAATAGAGAATGCAACTCACTTCACGTCATTCCGATAAGCTCTCGTGGTGTTTCACCCACCATCGTGCTACATTGCCGAGAAAGACATAGCTTAGCATCTCTCTTCTTTCATTCTCATTTCTCCACTGGGCCTCCATTTCCTGCAAGAAGGTCTCAGTGTAAGCCCCTCCAGAATACTTAGGTAACTTCCTTCCTCCTAGGTGCCTAAGTGAGCATGCCTTAGGTGCTCTGGTTACAAGCCCCTTTAGTTGTCGCCAACCAACTCATAAGTTTTGTGTGCCCAATTGTCACATGCTAGACTAGTGGTGTCACTTACCGATTGAGCATCCTCAAACTGGATAACTCCATCAGTAGGATGGATTATCTCTGGGTCTTGAATAGAATGCACATAAATCTAATCAAGGACCTCTTCTCCTAAGGGCTCTATGTATGGTGCCGACTTCCCATCTATAAGGGGAATGATAACCCTTTCTTCCTCATTCTCAAAGCTGATGTACCCCTTATTGAACCAAAGATCTGCATTATTCTTATAACACCATGGGCACCCAAGTAGTGCTGGGAAATTGTCTTCCTCGAAGAAGTGCCAAGACTTCAAAGTCCCCAGTAAACTTAGCCCCCTGAATGGTGATAGTTGCATCCTTTAAGACATCGATGGGCATTGCCTTCATTTTGTTTTCCATATATAGCACATTCAAGACGGCTATAATGTAGGCCTTCCCATCTGATGCCATGCATCCAAGGTGAGAACATTGACCTCTCGTGCATGTGTCAATGAGGATATTACTAAGGATCCACCCATCCACGACTGCATTTAACATGATCTCCCTATCATAGTCCAAGCTATGGGGGAGGTTCATGGCAACACCTTCCTTTCATGTTCTACTCCTACGCTACTGTAATTTCTCCCGAATCCATTCTCCTAATAGGGGAATGATATTCTCCTACCTTAGCATCTTGCACACTTCCTTAACCTCATCCATGTCCTTTTGCGGAGCCTCAACACTTCTCCTATGCTCCTACTACCTAGACTGCTCCTTAAGACACTGGATTTCTCCCTGTAAGCTCCTTATAACGTCCATAGTTTCCTATTATACCTCCTTCTGATGGGTAGGGTTTGGGTACTTCCCATGCACAACTTTCTCTCTTGAAACTAAGGTTCTTTGCTTTGGTACCTCCCGAGCACATGAAGCCTCCACTTGAGTAGTGAATATGACATGTTCAATCCCGAGTCATGTGCCACTCTAGGCATCCATTGTGTATCACCTTTTAATACTTACCAGAACGCCCTTGTTTTTCTAGTGTTTTGATTCATGTGCTCAAAAACCTCAAGGCACTCCTCATACTTGTGTTTCTTCCCACACCATGAGCACTACAATAAGTTAGGTCATTTTCATTTAAAATGGTCCGTGGACCCACAATTGTAACAAGTTCCTCATGGGAACTCACTTCTTCCTCCTCCACACCATCATGTGACCACAAAATCCCCCATGAAAACCCCTTTCGCGCACTCCTCATAACGGCTATCATACTCCTAGGAGCTACTAGCAATGTTAGTCTAGCACACACCATGATCAATGGCCTCATGGATTTGGTCAATCAGTCTGCATTCCTTAGTATCATGGGTTATAGAGGTGCAAATTTTACAGTAGTAGGACACATTCTTTTGAATTACACACTATAATAAGGGACATCTACTTGCATCATGGTCCCCATGAAAATTTCACAGTCTACTATTACAACGCTGTACTATCCTACTGGGAAACTATCCTTGACATGCCCTCTACTTCAAAATTTATATATCATATACCACTACAAGTCTCATGGGCTGAGTTTGTAGACAACTTCTCTAGTTTCTTAGCCATAGAAATGATTTGAGCCTCTAAGAACGGGCTAACACCAATATCAACACTTCCAATAGCTTCCAGACATAGATTGGCTTCTATGAAAGTTTTATGAGATAAAGCTTCTAAATGGATTTATCAACCCCCAAAAACCATTGAGCATGTTGTGAAGGGTGAATGTCATATGACAATTTTGACAGAGGGTTTTGAAATATGCATCATACTCCCACACACTCTCCATCATTCCCTCGTTGAATTTCCTTCAGGCACTAATGCTCTTGTTTTCAAACTCAGGATGTGGAATTCTGCCAAGAATTCATTCTTTAAAGTAGTATAATCCACCACTATTTGATGAGGGTAATATTTCCTATACCAGCTATGCACATGCCCTCGCAACATCATCAGAAACCGACTTACCTTCTAATATGGGGTAGTGATCCCTTTTGCACGCCATAGCCACTCACACTTGTGAACATGCTCCATATCATCTTCAATACCCCTATAATCTAGAAAATGTAAAGACATCTCAAACAAGACTTGAGGAGGTGGTCAGCCCTTGTCCTCCCGAACCATAGCCTTGATTTCCTCTCGTGTTTCCTCCTCCATCGATCCACAAAATCCATGAGATCCTATGCCTCCTTAACCACCGATCCACTGTGTCCTATTCCTCCCGACCCATTAGATCCACCAGTGTCCTATAGTGGCCATGCCAAGGGTCCCAAAAGTTCCACTGAACTATGTGCCGATGATCTGTGATAATGCCCCACTACCACTAGTGTACCCTATGCCACTCCCAGATGTGAGACCAAAGGCTTGTGTACTTGCTCCTTGTCCAAAAATTCCTCCGAATACTAGAATAGTATGCGTAGCCATATAAGTGGGAAATGAGAAATTATATCTCCTAGGCGTAGATCTGTCACTTCTACTAATACCAACTGGGTCAATTATACTCCTTCCTTGATTTGGAAAATCAAGTGCCAAGATTTGGTCACTAGGTGGGTTTACATGTGTGCCAATGACTCTTCTCTCTCCATGTGATGAACTCCCATCAGAATCTAAAGGGGTCTCTCTTACATGCTTTCCAAGATGGGGTAAGCATAGACCGATCAGTCCCACATCCTTCGTGTGAACCTCAACTCCTTCCCCGCAACATCCGCCTCCATAGATCCATCACACTTGTAACCTCGTGTTGTCTAGCAATCTCCCTTTCACGTGCTTCACTTTACTTGAGTCATCTATCTTCCCTTTCTTACTCCATCGTAATATCTTACATATTCCTCCACCCTAGCTTCCTCGCTCGTGCTCAAAATGGTTTATTCAAACCATCGAAATGCCTCTAAACCCAAGGTAACAATCAAGATCTTCGCATGGCTAGAGGAATAGCGCACAAAAATGATCCTCTAGGCTCCCTCGTAAATTCAAACTCAAAACTTCCAAACAAGAATATGTAGAAATAGCATACCCAGAGTGTAGCTAGCCAACACTCTCTTCCACCATTGATCAACAACATGTGTCTAGGTCGATCTACATCCCGTAACTTTTGATAGTCCTCTCGGTCCACATGCACATTCTATAGTAACCAACTTGCTTTGGATGCATATGCTAAGAGCCATTCATATAGCTCTACTGGGAAATAGCAGAAAAAAATTTCATATAGTTCATGGTAGAGATTCTCTTCCACCCACCTCTGTGCATCAAACTCGGGCCCAATATTGAATCTCTAAGAAAACTCATCCTCTGTGCTCCTAAACCAAGATTCAACACTCTCCAGAGTTAGACGTTTTTTCATTACTCATTATCTAGACCATGATGCATGCCATTTCCCACTACAACTTTGAAAAGAGGTCCCGGAAATAGAACCAATATGTAGTCATTTTTACACCCACCAAAGAACAAGGGAATCCCATACGCATCGGCCTTTCACCCAACTGGTGTAGGTGCTCACCCGAGGCACGCACGGGTTCCGAGTCTCTCTTTTATGTGAGTTAAGTGGGAAACCATCATCTATGTCAGGACTTAATGAATAAAGGTGGAAATGAGACATACAATCATTATAGGGATCAGAACAGCCTCTAGACAAATGTATTCATTCCAAAAAGATGGTACTTACAGATAATGTATAGAACTACAAAGAAAGGAAAATACATAATGATTTACATCTATTCCATAAAATTCTTGAAAGTGAAATGAGAAGATATAGATATGAACTGAATTAATTACATTCATACCTCATTCATGTTTGTAATCTCATTACATTTAATGGATCCATTAGACTACCATAGCTTGATCAGCACTCGAAGTCATACATCACAAAGAGGGATCATGTCCTTCACCCATACAAAGAAAAATTTATATCACATCCCCTTAATACATTACTCCCTTATATTTCCTCTACCCAATCCCATAGAATTCTCACAATGTATTTCTGCAGAGCTTCACTCTCTATATTCTCCTCTACGTATATCCGATCTGCTCTCTTTTTCTTTTGTGGGCGCTTGTATTTATAGGCATCCCAGAGTGCCAACTCATCCTTCTATAGCCTCAGATCCGGCACCAAGTGTCTGAATGTGGTCCTCCATGGGAGCATGCTCCATCATATCCAAGCTCTCCACTCCTTGTAATGATGGTCTTCTGAATCCTCTATCACTAAGCATATTCCTTTCGTGGGCATCACGTTGCCAGGCTAGCACCTTATCCACTCCTCATTCGCTGTCGGGTCATGCTTTTCTCGTGTCCTGCCTGATATGCCAAATATGGCTAAGTCCCGAGACCTTGTCTTCCGACGTGCAACACGGCCTTTCTAAAACCCTCCTAGAACCTTGCCTTGCATGCCTTCTCCTTGCACACCCATCTTCAACCTAGGCCTCATGCGCGCCCATGCACATTTGTGGTACTTAGCCAATATTTTAGGGACCCAACATTTCATAGGTGTGATCATGTTTTATTAACTAAGCTATAAATTGAAACTAATATCTACATAGCTTTAAAACAAAATGCTAATTAAACAATGAATCATCAAGATAAGAGCTTAAAGTAAATGTTTGTTTAATGCATAAATGAAATTACATGCTAAGTTATTTCCTACTCTATGATTTCTAACTGAAACTATGAACCTATGAAGAACATAAGCAATCAAAGTGGATTGTTACTTGATCTCAAATATTGAGAATGAGATCTCACCAAGAATGGCTACAATGTCATTTTGCATCTTCCCATATTACTCAATTTTGAGTGAAAGGATGCAAGATGGAGAAACTATTTCCAACAATGGAGAATGGCTCAAGATCAAAATGCTTATATTTTGACTATTCAAATCATAGTGCAAGAAGAAAGGTAACGAGGGTTCCTTATATAGCTTGCTTAAAGAGGCAAGGATGACAAATTGATGAATGTAGGATAAAATTAAAACAAGATTAGGAATGGATAACGTTGCTTTATAAAAGGTAATCTTGATTTAGAAGAGTTTAATTTGTCATTAGTAAGTCATGGGAGTTGGGGATGTTTTAATTAATCAAAGGTGATTAATTAATAGGTAGATGTAAGCTTATAGAATCTAATTAGAGGAGAATTAATATGATTTACTGGAAATAAGAGAGGAATTTGATTCAATAAATGGTAATTTATATATTTAGAGTTGAGAGTGTAATTAATTAACCCAAGTAGAAGGATATTAATTAATGAAAGGTCGTTAATTGACATCCTTAATGATAGGAAGGCTAATTAATTAATGAAATATTGTTAATTAACGAATATGAAGAGGAATGTTAGCTAATTAGCGGAAAAGTGTTAATTATTACGGAAATGACGAGAAAGAGGATAATTAGTGCAATCTTAGCATTAAATCCTACGTAAGCGGATTTTAGGTGTCTACATTTTCCCTTTTTAGGGTGGCATAAGTGACGCAACTTCAAAGATAGTAGACAAGTACATATAAGTAAAATTTTTGAATAAAAATTAGTAGAATGAAGGATGCCCCCTCAAGTGTCGATGGGGTGATGAAAGAGGTTGATCGACACTTGAAAATATGAAAGAACATAATAGAAGAAATAGAAGAATTGATCCTCATTGCCCCAAGTTGATTTTGAAGAAAATTGTTGATAGAAGGAGAGTGATATGGAATAAAAATGAAGATGAAAATAGATGGATATAGCTATCATCTTGCCGATGTAAAAACCAACTTTATTTCATCATTTTACTTATGATCAATATCATCAGTCCTTATTAAAAAGAATGAACAAAAGTGTAGTATGACATGAAAAGCCATATACGAACAAATGTCCATAGCTAAAAACACCAACTCCATGCAACATAAAAAATGCAATGCAATACGAGAAAGTAAAAGATGCCTAACTCCCTACAACATACATAATGCAATGCAATACGAGAAAGTAAACAAGATAACCTAATAGAGAAACATAATGCAATTTTTTTGTTATCAATATTTGATTTTGACCTATACGAATTAACGACAAGGGTTAAAAGATGGTGCCCCAAGAAAGGATACATGCAAGGGGAATAACGGAGGACACTTGGGTCCTATGAAAATAAGTGCACTATGAAATAATACCAAGAAACTCATTTTTCCCTAGAGTATAGACATAGTAAGAAAATAAACTTTGTTAATGGAGGTAGATCAAGATGATTCATGATTCGTGGATAAGAACAAGTTAGAACCAAAGAGCGACATTTTGTAGGATGATTTTTATTATTTTTTATTTTTTAGAAACATATTTGAATGTTTTTTTATTTTGAAAGTTTTATGAAACTATGTACAGGAAGACAAAGAAGTGTGGATTCCCTAGCGATAGATGGGATGTACAAGGGCAGAATGCCACGTGTATGTGCAAGAAAGTGAAGATGTGAAAATGCCTCAGTGATTAGGTGGGAGTATTCAAAGGAAAACTCTTCACACACTAAAGGGGGATCAAGGCCAATATAAAATAGGTTCAATCATGAGGGAACAGGATGCCTCAAAGATAAGTCGCCAATAAACACATAAGAGAAAAGAAGAAGAAAATTATTTTATTAAAAGGGGACAAAATTTCCTGTAAATATGGCAAAGAGGACATTTGATACACATGGATGTTCTAAAATATTTTCAAAGAACATATGATGCTATGAAAATTTTTAGAAGGCGGTCGATGAAAAAGGGATTAGCCCAAGGCACAAATCATGAGACAAGACATGCCCTAAAGCAAGAGTTTGAATAAGGTCCAAAATTAACACTTGATAACATACTAATCCTATTTACTCATCGAGATCCCATGTGGGCACGTGGAAATGAATTAACTCTTAAAGGAAATATTTGATAGATAGTAAGTGAAGACAATAGCCAATGTGTAAGAATGATTTAGTTTGAAAGGTTATTTGTGAATGGATTATGGAAGGAGAGTCATACATTGCTCCACTGCTAGCTAGGTGTACATAGCCCCGACAGAGATACATTTGATTCTAATCACAACATTTCTCTACTTCTAGTCGTGCATCCATAGCCCCGATAGATATTATTGAAATAGCCCAAGAGAGAGTTATTTATCGATTTTCTTTTTCTTTAGATTTTTCTTTTTTATTGATTGATTTTGATTCTTTTGCTTCCTAAAACTTATTTCATCTCTCTTGCTTAACAAGGGGTTAAGAACCACTAATGGCTTGATGGAAGGATGTGGAAGTGATTGCAATGAAAAAATTGGCTAGTGTCAACAAATACGACCAAAATTCTTCCCAACAATTTTATTATATGTAGATAGTGATAGGATCTCTAAGAGGTCAGTAGTTCTTTAATTTACCAAGGTGATGAAAGACTAAGGTCAAACAGATACCATAGAGATAAATGTCACAAAATGTGTACGAAATAAGCTAACCAAAATATCATCGAAGGGATGAAAAAGGTGGATGACTTACAGTGAGGAATATGAAAGAAAGGGAAGAAATAACATCCATGTGTATGTGTACCTGATTGTAATGTTTGATCTTTGTACCTTTGATTTTGTTTTTGTAATGTTTTAATGTTTTCTCATTTGTTTTTTTTTTTTTTTTTGAACTATTTTTTAATTTTATTTTTTGATGGTTATCGGAATGAAACATGTCACTTTGCATGATATGATCCAACAACAATGTTTGTGATTGATTTGATGAGATACTAAGTGTGTTTTATTATCAAGTGTAATATCATCCCCGATCTCGATGATCGTCATGGAGCTCACACTCAACAAATTATTGTGATTTGTTTTGAAATATTGGTTTTTATGTGGAAGCTTGAGTTCCCTATCCATATTTTTATGCACTTTGCGCCATACTTGATGGGTATGTTGGTGTGCATTCTTGAATCGCACTTGATTTTGAATTTTTGGGTTGTTGGGAGATTTGGAGCTCTTTGGCGTTTTGGTCTTAGCTTGGTAAAAACTTGTTTGGGTTTCTTATAAGCTAATGCATGAATTTTCTGATCCCGAGAAGTGGGAGAAGAATGTGGACATTTAGAATTGATGGGAGGAATGTGAGGAATGACAGGTGGGCTTGCCATAATCATTGATAAAAGAATAATGTGATGGTCGAAAAGGACATGGTTCTAGAACTAAAGAAGAGGGGCTACCAGAAGGTGAGCCACGAATAGAAGATGAAGGGCTACTAGGATGTGGCCCAAGAATAGAAGAAGAAGGGTTGTTAGGACACGACCCATAGATGGAAGAAGATGGGATACTAGGATGTGGCCCAAGAATAGAAGATGATGGACTGTTAGGATGCGACCCAAGAATAGAAGATGATGGGCTACTAGAGGTGTCCTATAGATAAAAGAAAATGGTGGGATATTAGGATGTGGCCCATGAATAGAAGATAAGGGGTTTGTTGGTCGTGCCCCAAGAATGGAAGGAAGTGGGCTACCCAAAGGAGGCCCACAAATAGATGGTGAAGGGCTATTTGGAGGTGGCCCATATATAGAAGAAGATAATGGGCTACTAGGTAGTGACCCAAGGTGAGATTGTGATTGAGGAATTTTGATAGATAGAGAAGGATTGGGTGATGAGAAGATAGGCCATGGATCAATGCAAGACCCAAGAGTTTCATCACATAATGAAGAATGTGAAGATGGAAGAATAAGAGGAGGATCAAGTTGCATGATCTAAGGCTCTTCCTCTGTTTCTTGATAAAATGAATCAACCTTTTCCTCACAATATGCAAACGCATCAAGTCTAAAGAGAATCCTTGCTTGTAATCTGCTTAGAGGAATATCTTCATGTGCCCTTATAAATTCCCTAATTTTTTCTTCATTCTGAAAGAGATCAATCGGTATGAGTTGTTGATTGACCACAAGGGGTTGATTGGAAGAAAGAGATTCAATTGGTGTGGAATAATTATAATATGTTTGATGATGATTGATAGAAGAAGGTGACGTGGGGGATGAAGTAGATGTGGAGCTAGATGTCTCAGGAGTAGAAGAAGGTGGTGTGGACCTACCTATATGATGGTATATCATTTGTAAAATAGTAGGATTAAGTCCAAAGTATGTAGATTGCGATGCATGAGTCAATTCAGATGTTTGACTAGAAGGACTTTGAGTCACACAAATCTTCAAAGAAGGAAGACTTCGTGGGGGTGATTGATGAAGAAGGTCTTGTGAAGAAGGGGAGGATCATGATTCAATGTCACACAAATCTTCAAAGAAGGAAGACTTCATGGGGGTGATTGATGAAGAAGGTCTTGTGAAGAAGGGGAGGATCATGATTCAATAATCCCATGATGAATAATAAGGGTCCTGCAAAGAAAGAGAGGAACACGATTCAAGAATTGTACTAGATGTTTGATCGAGGGATTTGCAGTCACACATATCTTCAAAAGAATAAGATGTCATTGAGGAAACTAATAAAAGGGGTCCTACAAAGAAAGGGGGGACCGTGATGTAGGAGTCATATTAAATGTATGATGAAGAGGGTCCTACTGAAGAAAGGGAGGACCGTGATGTAGGAGTCACATTAGATGAATGATGAAGATAATTTATGGCAACACAAATATTTAGATGAGGAGAACATTGTTTAGGTGACTGATAATAGAGGTCCTGTAAAGAAGGGGAGGACTGCGACTTAGGAGTTGAATTAGATGAATCTGAATAGTAGTTTGGATCCAAATCATCATAAGAGTCAAAGGAAATATTTGGATTGGAATCCTCAGAAGAAGAGGAAATTTTTGGATTAGAATCGAAGAATATTTGGGGGAACCCGACTAATAACTTGGATCAAAGTGTCCAAACCATACCACCGACTATGAGATGAAGGTGGGGAACAGTTACCCAGATGGGTTCTCTAGCGTGAAGAACCAAACGAGGTTTGGTCATGATGGGTGTCTTTTGATGTGAACGCTGAAACTTTGATTCCTTATTGTCGTATATATAAGGGACCTTTCGATAATCATTCATTTTTGGCATGTGTTGGGTTCAAATTTCTAGACCTAGATTGTATTATCAAACTTCTTCAAAGTGAAGAAGGTTTCATGTTGATTTGGGAAGAATAATGACAACTAACTAGACATTTTGTAAAGATGGGGATGCTAGTGTGATTTTCAAAAAGGGAAGGTAAGGAAAACATACATTGTGATGACTCAAGATTGATAATCCAACAAGGTTTAGAGGTGTAAATGTCAAATGATTAATCAAAATTTTAGCAACATAAAGGATACAAAGGAAAGATTTCCTATGTTTGATTGATGCAAAAGTTACTTGATAGGAAATGTTTTTGTGAAGGTTTGAAAGATGTGTTCAAAAATGATCATGAACTTAGGAAAAATGAGAAGATCAAGAGGATCAAAGACCCAAAGGATTGTCCTAGAAATGGATAAGTCAATGTGACAAATGAGACACAATCACGCAAAGTTGTTAGTAAACCAATTAGTCAAATGGAGTACTTCCTAAGTGTCCGATCAATTAATAGTTTGACACGTAAGATGATCAACAAATTTCACCACTTATGCCAAGTTTAAAAATGAACAAGACATAAGTAATAACAAAAGGTTGATACAATTTCCAAGCAAGGTATACTAAAATCAAGTTTAAGTCCAATCAAGACCTATATCTTAAAAAGTGGGAGTTATGAATATGAACGATGCAACAATACCATTAAGATACGTTAAAAAATTAGAAAATTAATGTATTAGTATCGAAATAATATTGACACGACGCGCATAAAGGTAACAACAACACCTTTCAAAATCAAGGTAATTTTTGAAAGAAAACCAAGGCTAGAGTATACCAAGGAATTTTTACGATGCGCGTAGCGTAACGTTACAATCTAGACACTTAGGTCAAGTTTGCAAGAAACAAGACGTAAGTATCAAAATTGTTGTGATACGATACAAGCAAGATAACAATTCAAAGGAGAATCAAGATGATGAATCACACCTAACTACGATTGATAATATTGACTTGGGTATCAAGATCAAAAATGCTACCAATGATATGAAAATGTCTCCATGCACTTTAGACGTTTAACAACTCAGCCGCAAACATGGATGAGTGTAAACAAACATAAAAGTGGTGACACAATCAATTGGCAATACATGTGTGGTCACTCTTCTTTTGATCAACAAAGTGTCAAAATAAAGCAAAGGAAGTAGTACAAGTGAGGATGAAAAATGTTGGCCTCACTTTGGCAGAGTTTTACCTCGCCTTAGGTGAGTGAAAAAATAAGAAAAAGTAATGCTTCACAATTTCGTGATGAATGATGACTTTTTAAACAACGATTTGGTCAAGTTGGCTCCAAAGACTGAATGGATTTCCTAGGTGGTTCACTTAACTAGGTGTCACAAGTTATCTAAGAGCGAGCTCAATTTGCCAAGGTTTCCCAAGGATTATCATGGATTTACTTTACCCCCTTCAAGCACAATGGGCAATAAATGCATCCATCGTGTACTCTCACTGGGGTCACGATATAGATAACTTTGACACTAAATATCATGTGTATACTAGTCAAGTAGGTGTGCAGAGCACTTTCCATTTCATCCAGAAGGTTCCCTCTTGTGTGGACTATTTTTGGGTTCCTATGACCACCCCCATGGTTGTAGCTTAAGGCTTATGCCAAAGGGGTTATCTCCTAGTTTTAAGCAGGGCATACCCTTATCTCGAGCCTTCAAATCAAGTGTTTTGAATGTGGTATGTTTTTTTATCTTTTAGACTTAATTTGGTTTATTCATTCGTCATTTGGCATCCTACACACACGTATAGTTATAAAAATTTGTTTCAACTTCTTTCTTTAACAAGTGTTTTTAGGTCTCTGCACTCAAATGTTAGTAGTTCTCCAAGAAAATCAAATTATTTAAAAGAGGATTAATAGTTTCTTTTGAATCTTAAGATCATCCAAGGATTCAAGAGAAGAGCATACACAACAAATAATTCAACTAAAAACTAAAGGAAAGTTTTGTAATTAATGAACCATACAAAAGCTTGATAAATGTTTGTTTCATTAAGCCAAAAATGAAAGATGAAGTTTCCAATTAACCAAATGTTAGAAAATGAAGACTAAATTTTTTTATTCTCAAGATCACCCTAAGGTGCAAGAGAAGAGCATACACAAACTTTATCCTAACTAGATAGAAATGGAGAACTTCAATTCAAAGGACCATAAAAATGCTTTATAAAAGGTTCACTCCCTTAAACAAAATGAATAATCAAATTTTCAAGTTAATCCAAATGTTAAAAAAATAGAGATCAAAGTTTTTTTTATTATCAATATCACCAAAAGTTTCAAAGAAGATCATACACAAGTTTTGGTCTAAATCAAGTAAAGCATGAAAATACAACATTCATCAAAACATTAGACATGTTAGAAAATGACCAATTTTAAAATAAAGGGAAAACCTATAGATTTTGTAATTATAAAGCCCAAATTTATGTTTTCATTGCATAGTTCACTTCAATAACTTTCCAACGCAAAAAAAAATGGATTCATTTCGAGTTCGGGAAAAAACGTTATGGCCTCCTAAGATGGGTTACACATATACTCTTATGCTCATAGGTATGCACTTAACATATACCCAAAAATGTCAAAAACGTCCCTTAATCTATAAAATAGTCACATTTTTCCAACCAAGATTCAATTTTGACAACAACCCATCTTATTAATATATGAATAGAATACTCAACACTATCAAACATTAACATTCATGATCAAAAAATTAACATTTTCAAGAAATTGAGAAAACTAACATGTAAAATGTTGAAAAGTAAGCTCTAAAAAAAACATGATGAAATCTTGAAATTTCTTACCAAGATTTAATTTTGATAAAAATCCACTACATTGATATGTAAATAGAAGACTCAACACCGTCAAAACACTAACTTACATGCTCAAGAATTTATGATTTTCAAGAAATTGACAAAACTAACATGTAGAATGTTGAAAAGTAAGTTCTAAAAATGAAAACATGGAGAAATATTGAAATTTTCTCATTAATTCCAATTTTGATAGCAATTCACCTACTTTATACCTACAATGAAGACTCAATACATGAAAACTCAACAAAACAAAGTTATGTCAATATATTCAAAAAAGAGTTAGTAACCAAAATCAAACTTAACAACAAAAACTTGAAATTAAGTGCAAATAAAATGGAGTAAGTCCCACTGGGCATGCCAAATGTTCTCATGTTTTATTAACTAAGCTATAAATTAAAACTAATATCTACATAGCTTCAAAAGCAAATGCTAATTAAATAATGAACCATCAAGATAAGAGCTTAAAGGAAATGCTTCTTTAATGCATAAATGAAACTACATGCTAAGTTATTTCCTACTCTCTATTATTGCTAACTTAAACTATGAACCTATGAATAACATAAGCAATTAAAGTGGATTGTTACTTGATCTCAAAGATTGAGAATGGAATCTCACCAAGAATGGCTACAAGGCCATTTTGGATCTTCCCATATTACTCAATTTTGAGTGAAAGGATGCAAGATGGAGAAGTTATTTCCAACAATGGAGAATGGCTCAAGATCAAAATGCTTATATTTTGTACTACTCAAAGCATAGTGTAAGAAGAAATGTAAGAAGGAGGGTTCCTTATATAGCTTTCCTAAAGAGGCAAGGTTGGAAAATTGATGAATGTGGGATAAAGGTAAAACAAGATTAGGAATGGATAAGGTTGCTTTATAAAAGGTAATCTTGATTTAGAAGAGTTTAATTTGTCATTAGTAAGTCATGGGAGTTGGGGGATGTTTTAATTAATCAAAGGTGATTAATTAATAGGTAGAGGTAATCTTATAGAAACTAATTAGAGGATAATTAGTATGATTTACTGGATATAAGAGAGGAATTTGATTCAATAAATGGTAATTTATATATTTAGAGTCATGAGTGTAATTAATTAATAATAATTAATTAACCCAAGTAGAAGCAAATATTAATTAATGAAATGTCGTTAATTGACATCCTTAATGATAGGAAGGCTAATTAATTAATGAAAGGTTGTTAATTAATGAATATGAAGAGGAATGTTAGCTACTTATCGGAAAAGCACTAATTATTATGGAAATGACGAAAGAGGATAATTAGTGCAATCTTAGCATTAAATCCTCGCATAAGTGGATTTTAGGTGTCTACAATAGGTTATGTCATAAATTATGCATTTATATGTATCTTCTAGATGGTGTAATTTATTCCATTCAACATTTGTATCTTGCCAATGCTTAAATGATTAGATCTCATTTTGAATGAAGCTTTTAAACTCAATTTAAGAGCAAGAGCAAGATTATAACGAAGCAAACATATATTGAAATCTTATTCTTCACTTTTTGATAAACAATTAGGCTTTACAGAGGAAAAAAAAACTGCAAAAGGTTTAGAAAAAATCCTCATATCATTGATATGTGATAATACGTGAAAAATTTGAGTTCTTTTTCTTTTCATGTCGTAATTTTCTTATCACATGTGTGTGAATAAGGAGTGGGCCCACTAGAACCTTTCCAATGTACCAAAAATGGAGGGATTAAATTATTTTTGAGAGCCATGAAAGATTTAGCAGATCTTTAATCGATTATATGTGAAATAACACTCCATACTTTTATTCATCTAACACCATACAAATATATAGGTAACATCACTCTTATAAACAAGGAGGTTGCTACAACAATAATGTCCATGGATATATCACTAAATAAAAATATTAAACCATACACGTGAAGTTGTTAAAACAAATTCACTTACATAACAACATCATATTACCCATGAAACACTAATATTCCTAACATTCCCTCCTTAGTGTTTACATGGGAAGAAAGCACATCTCAAGAGCTAGAAACATAATTTTATGCCTCTGCATACTTTTAGGTTTATATATTGTCATATGGATCTTGTTTCACATGATCATCCACTTCACCATAGTAAATCCATCACTGTGATGATCACACTTCTACCACCTAATCGACGAACAAGTCCGGTAGCCAAAGAATCTCGTGAGTCAAATGATCACCGCAATAACTTCCCTCCTATATAACTATTCTCAAGCACCATAATGCACATTCTCATTGTTTCAATATTTGGCAGTGGATTGAATACCTTGTTTTATTTTTTAAAGCACACTGGTCAAAGAAAACAACTAAAATAATATATAAAAGGTGTCACCAAAGGTTGTATGTGGCCTCTTCATTGGTGACTAACGATATTTTTTGACCGCCTCCATCCTCTAGTCTAAGGCTACTAAGTCATTGGAATGTGAACATGAAGCACATTAGTTTCCAAATTATTTATTTTTAGACATCGAGTAACACCAAAAATACGCCCATGAGGAAATATTTTGATGGTACAACTTTAACAATGACTCTTCTTCCGACAAATAATCTAACACGAACACTCTAAATGACCGTAGTATCACAAGACAAGATGATACTAAAACTTTTAACTCATGATGACATTTTAAATCAATACATTCTAATAGACTTTTGACTAATATTACCCCGTATACTTTGTCTCATACACAAAAATGGTAGGCCACGCTAATGGATAATAAGTAATATAAATTTACTTTTTAGAATACAAATCTAAAGTGACCATATGAAGCACTCAATAAACAAGGCCATGATATGGCAAATCCTGCCGAAGAAGTAGTTTTGTGTTGAGGAGGACTTTGTTATGAACAAAGGACAAGGTAAGAGTAGTTTTTTTCTTTGTATATTTGTTCCTTCGAATTTGATGTCATAGCGCCATTCTCATGCTGAAACGTCAATTGGAACATGTTTTTAACATGCAGTTTGAAAGCGGGTGGCATTCAGGGGGACCCAAAAAATTGGCATATATAAGATTGTGATATAGCAATTATTTTAGAAGAAAGAGAGGCAGCAGGACGGGCACTATTAAAATTAGTGGCGTAATTAAGAGAACTAAATGAACTAGCAATTGTAGTATAAGTATGCAAAGGAAATGCCAATAGGTTGGCACAATAAGGGATGATCGTTCAACAAATGTGTTATTAGAATTGTGAGTATGGTCAAAAGCAGCAGACAAACGACATCAATGTAGTTGCATGACTGTAATTTGTTCAAAATATAACAAAAATAACCAAAACAACAACATTATGCTTCTTTCCTCTTTTGTTATTCGTACGTAAGTTTTATAAGAAGCGTAAAGTCCATATTATTTGTATCTATTCTTAATAGCACAAGTAAATTTGTGCTCATACTTGAAAATATGAGTTTGAAGCAACCACATTCAAAACAATATGTGATTATGTAAGCATTTTTTTGGGCAAAATTTATAACCATAGTCAAATTTGAAACAAACAAACTCAAACAATTAGATTTCAAATAATATGATATTACATGTTCGGGGTTTTGGGTGACATTTGTATCCTAGTAGAAATGTTATCTTTTTGATCAATTAATCTGAAATGTAGTTCATGGACGGAGATTGATTGGATATTCAGAATTGCTTGTGGTTTGGATTGGGCTAGACCTTAATAAATGAATTGTGTTATGAATTCATCAAATAGGCTTTCCGTTTTCTGTTCTCCAACCATGCCATAGAATATATCATCCATTGTATGTTTCATCCTGCCAGATTTCAACCTGGATGAGTTTCCATATTTATCTAGCCTGTATGTAGCCCAAAGTAAAGCAACATGTGGCAGTTTAATCATTAATCTACCTTCTTATGGTCCACTAACTTTGGGTAATACGCACCGAATCTGCAATTAGTACCCCACTTGATAAACATTATGAATCCCACATGAGAAAATAGGATAAGTTTAGTCAATCTAAAATTCCCTTCCCGTGATAAACTCTAATAAGGGAAACAATGTCTTGGATCATGAGCAGGTTTGTTTGCATATCAGTAACAGAGGTTCAGAATGAATAATAAGGATATTGATCAAGTTCCTTGAGAGAGAACATCCCACCAGGTATATTTTTCCCTCCCGTACAGGCTATAGCTGTATTGCCTCCAAGTTCAGTGCCTAGATATAAACATGAATTAGAGAGCACTCTGGAGATACCGTTGCAAGAGGTTCAAATATGGATTCTGTACAATATTCAAGCAAAAAAATCTGCTAATCTTCAAGACTAACCAGCCATTTCCTTTGGCAGTTCACCAAGACAGAGGATTGTTCACGTCCTCAATAGGCTTTAAAGAAGTAAGGCATATGGCAATATTCAATCCTCGTGGCACAGTTTTGCAGAACCATACATTCACAATCAAATGAATTAGAATCACTGCCTCGATCAGAAGCAGAACCATGGGAGTGCTTGTGCCCCTTTTCCTAGCTAAAAGAAGCATCATCTGAAAGAAACTACAATGCAAGAAATATCATCTTTGCTTTCCCTGTTCAGTGCTTCAGCTGCCAACTGCTTTGCTGCAACTTGTGGATCCTTGGTTTTTCTAACAAAATCAACAACTTCCTAGTTTTCCATTACCTGGTTACCAAAGAAAGTGAGTCATGCGAATAAAATGCATTTAAAACCCCCTTACTTAAGTATTAAAACTAAAAAGAAATATCCAAAAGATCCTCTAGCTAATGAGGTTAATAGCTTCAGAGCACGAAGATCAACCTTCCAAAACCATCACTGGCCAAAATTAAGAATTCAGTTCCAGAATCAATATCAACTTCTCTAACATCAGGATCTGAATGAAGATGCAATTTCAAGTTCTTGTCTCCAAATGCTCGAGAAACGGCTAGCTGTCCATCTACCCTAGGTACATCTCCTGCAAGGTATTTTGTAAATGTAGACTTCAGTAAAAATAGACAAGAATGAATGCTTAATGAACATTTATAGAAATAATATCCCCGAAAAGATCAGATAATTACAACACAGATACACTAAGCACACTAATTGATTGCCATTTGATGGAAGAGGGGGTCTAAATTCTATGAGTCAAGCTCCCAAAAACATGCATGAGGCTTCAATCCCACAAGGGTTTTAACTTAAGAAGTTTTCATAGAAATCCCTCATCTTAACCACTAGACCACAGAATGATGGACATGTTTTCCTGGGTTCCCATTTTTCTGGGATATATCAAGCGATTTCCTCAACTATGTCAGGTGTGCAGGTGAACTCATTTCTTATTATTCCGATTGGGACTGCTAAGAGGGCTTCACATTAACAATTACAACAAATGGTGTTGGAACCGGTATAGACTATTTCATGAAAAAATTTAATGTCTATTTCAATCCATAAGTAAATGCGCTCATATTCTTTCCCAAATCAAACACTAACAAGTAACAACCTGGCATGTTTGAGACGAAGCCACCCCTAGTTTCGATGCTTCCACGCTCAGTGTTGGCGCCTGGCTCATGATCAACTGAGAGTTGGATGGCTCTTCCATTCCGGCACAAAACTGCTCGCGAGTCACCAACATTTGCTACCAGGAGCTTTTTACCATCAATCACGATAGTTGAATAATGAGTTGAACCGCCAGGACCCAGCTCTGGTGTGTTTCCAAGAATGGCCTTGTCTGTCTTCTCATAGGCTTTAACAATGGCTCTACACGGTTCAGACCAAAATTCATCCTGGAATAAAAAATAACACACCAATGTATTTAGAACTTGTGGAAATAACTTCGGAAATCAGATCTCAACGGGAAAATTGAGGAGAGCTTGCGGGCCTCTCATGGCGAAGGCGGCTCGGTCGCACGCCATGGCTGCTTCTTCTGCATTGTCAAAAGTTCCCAGCCAAACTCGAACACCGTGCCTGTTCGAGTCTCTGATCTCCGCTGCATATTTCCCCACTACGCTTTCTCACCCCCATGTAATGCTTTTCTGCGGACATTTTCTCCTTATCGCCTTTACCATTCTTGTTACCAGCTTCTGTGCGATTCACAGTATTTGAAACTGATGCCAAGGATGATTTCTTAGGATTGTAATTATATTCTTGAGGAGGCTCCCAACCTTTGTGCGCAGCTTCCTTCAAAAGTCCGTACAAAACCATGTCCACAAATATTAGATATTAACGTATGGGCAAGCAGAAGAAGCCTTTGAAATGTAAATTTTCGATGCAAAGAATGGGTCACCATCCTCGAGCCACACAAAATCACCAACCCTACAGAGTGCATAGTAAATGCATTAATGGGTAACAGTAAATACATTCAATGGGCAAGAGGATATCTACTTTTTCCCTCTACAGTGGCAAATAAAGGGAATAACCAATACAAACTTGCCAAAATAACAAAATCAAAGCTTCAAACTTTAGTCTAGCACCATTTAAATACAAATGGCAAAATCTGATTGAACAAAAGGAAAATAACTAATTGCTAAGGTGAAAGCAATATCCTAGCCTTCTGTGAGGATAATAAAAGAAGGGATAAGATAAATACACCTTGATTTACGTACTAGATTTATAATAAATATTTATTACAAATCTACGAATATAACGAACACTAAGATTAATATAAAATGACTAACATTAAAAAAACTTAATTTAAACTTATAAAACGGTAATATGCCACATTTTGAGTGAATATCAAGGTGGTTGTGAATGATGTGGAGAATTTAATTCAAATCTATTAACCAAGTCATATGGGAATGCAATCGAATTCCACCATGGATGGTTTATGGAAGAAAAACTAATAGAGGTGCACTAATATCTTCTCACGTTTTTCTAATAGGCAATTCTCGAGGAAAACTTATGCATGCAATATCTAACCAATCAATACACTGATGATAGAGGATTTGATGCAAGCATAAGATTAATATATAGAGATCAATGACTACTCATGGAAATTTAGTTGGTAGAGATAAAGATAAAGCACTCAAAACAATGCAATAACTCAATCCAATATCAATGATATTACAAAGTTGTCTCTAGGAGTTCTCCAAACATGGACGTCCAATGCTTCACGAACATGTGATTTATTACCCTCAACTCATACACATACACATAAATATGCAAAGAAACATATAGATGATGCCCCTTCTATCTAGCATGGCAATGTGACATGAGCATGTTCGATCCACGAAAGTGGACAGTGGAATGACAAAGTGAAGATCCGCTTCTTGGGATAGATTTGTGAAGGGTGTCGTAAACTATAGGCCTTGCCTCCAAAGTGTTGAGTGGCCTATTAGGAGGCGGTGAAAAATATGCACCTAATTTGTGTTTGATATGATATGCGCGGTCTAGTCAATAATGTAAATGGAAATGGAAAATATAATGGTAGAGAATTTGGAATAAAAATATAGAACATGCTTTTATATTAACCTCACACACATGTTTCTTCCTCTAGATGAAAATATATATGAAAATAGTTTCCCCCAACAAATTATTAGATCTCTATTACAGGGGATCAATTAAGATATGATACCAAATGAAAGATTTGGAAAATATTTAATCATATTATATGTGAAATAACACTCCATAATTTTATTCATTTGACACCATATAAATATATAGGTATCAAAGCAATCCTATAAATAAGGAGGTTGTTACAACAATAATATCCAAGGATATCTCACTAAATAACAATATCAAACCATATACGTGAAGTTTTTAAAACAACTTCATTTACATAAAAAATATCATATTACCCATGAAATCACTAAATAACAATATTAAACCATATACGTGAAGTTTTTAAAAAAACTTCACTTACATAACAACATCATATTACCCATGAAACACTAATATTCCTAACAATCCAATGTATGTGTGTACGGAAAATTAATTGGGTGGGGCACATTTTATATGGCCCATGGATTGTAACCACCCACCAACCGACACGATTGCCAATATTATTTTAACCTTAAAAAATTTAAATAAACCCCAATCTTATACCATGTGAGGTTTAAACTATTAAGCAACTCTTAATAAAATATTACAAAGTTTATTAAATATTGCAAATCAAACAATAATACAAATCATAGTAAATGAATATAATAAAGGGACACCAAAATTACATGGAAAACCCCGAAGGGTAAAAAACCATGGTATAAACATAGATTTCCATTAGGTGAGAAACATGTTTACGCCTAGTAACTTCTTCACCACTTCTCTCCTTTTTTATATTTTTTCAATGTTTCTCGTGAATAATAATTAATTCACCCAACCTCGAGGGTCAAATATTTTTTTATTAGATAAGGTAAAAATAAGGATCGATCCAAGGGGCCTTATAAAGAATGGAACAACAAAAAGGAGCATAAAATGCCGAGCAAAAAAGAGACAAAAAGGTCCAAAAGGAGTTAAACAAGCTTAACTCTTACAATGAAAAGCCAAGACCATGACCAAAAAACTAGAGGTATAAAACAAAACAACCAAAAAAAATAGGCTGAGATAGTTCACAAAAATCCCGCTAACAAATTCCCTGTGACTAGAAGATCAATTAAATTTTTAGGAAACTTCCCTATTGTTAGCAAGACTATCTTTGTTGAGTCCCTCCTCTTTTCTCATCTCAGTCATATCTTCTTCTAGCTCTTCCTTAGAGTTGTTGATACACAAATTAAACTTCCTCTTTTTGTGCCCTCCTCCATCACGTCCATCTTGTCACTCAAATCTTTGACCTGTGTCTCTAACACAATAATCTTCTATTTGGACTTCACCTGGGCTGAACATATTTGTTTGGAAGCTCGAATGAATTCCATCATGGTTTCCTAATAGTCAACATTTTTCTCCTCCATCGCCTGAATAACCCTTTCCAAATACTAAACTTTGTTGATCAACCTCAATATCTTTATCACACTATCAATACCCTTATTCCCGGGAAGTGATCACTTCACCTATGCCTTCCACATCTATCTCCATACCGATAATAATGGTATAGCTTAGATACCAAATGATAGAATAGAATAAGATTGCAATGACCAAAGAGGGACTAAGCCTCACAAATATTATTGATCATGAAATCGATTACATTACAATGCAAGCGCTGTAATATTTATAGATATTAGACAAATTTCATATGGATAGACATGACACCCTAGTAGACACCAACTACGAGATGATAAGACCCATCTCACATGCACATGTAATTACTACTAATACCAATATTGAATGTTATCTAACATAACAATATTGAATGCAAGTCACTAGACTAGAGTGCACATGTTGCACATTATTAAATAAAAGACAATGCAATAAAATGTAATGTCGGGTGATTGGCGCAGACGCTCCTCAGTGGGGGCTTTCCTCAGCGGCGAACATGCCAACCGTAATCGGTACGGACAAGGGGAATCCGACTGTTTAATTAAAACAAAGCATTGCGATGGTCCCTGCGGATGCTGACGCAATGTGATTTCTGCCCAAAGTTTCGATACCAAATGATAATAATGGTATAGCTTAGATACCAAATGATAGAATAGAATAAGATTGCAATGACCAAAGAGGGACGAAAGCCTCACAAATATTATTGATCATGAAATCATATTACATTACAATGCAAGAGTTGTAATATTTATAGATATTAGACAACCTCATATGGATAGACATGACACCCTAGTAGACACCAACTACGAGATGATAAGACCCATCTCACATGCACATGTAATTACTACTAATACCAATATTGAATGTTATCCAACATAACAATATTGAATGCAAGTCACTAGACTAGAGTGCACATGTTGCACATTATTAAATAAAAGACAATGCAATAAAATGCAATAAATATGCCTATGCTAAATTATGCTAACAATACCTTCGTCCTCCACAACATTCCTATACCTAGACATTTTACCGGCCCTCATCTTGGTGAGGCATTCCGCCAGGGTTATGTCCTCCTCCTCTTCCTTATCTTTCAAGGAAATGGCAGGGATGGGTTTCCCATTCTCATACATCGAAGGATGAGCCCTTCATGCAGAGGCATCTCTACCTTTTCCTTCTGGAATGCCTTCAAAGAAGTATTCAACAACATGAAAAGGAAAAATGGAATGCTCACCATGATTTTGTGTCTAAACATGTTAAGGAAAGACAGATGATGTGTGTAAATTTTACGTTATTTTCCCTCCAAAGTAATTTACTTCATTATTTGAGGCACACCTCTTTCCATATGCTTGGAATACAAGATCTAGCTATGCCATCAATGAAAAAGGAGAACCTTTCCTTACCCACAAAAACATCTCAATTTTTTTCTCCCTACGGGTTTTGTCTTTAAAAATCTTGAGCCCTTCCATCTGCATCTCCATAGCTTGGGAAATGGTTCTCTCAAGTGACTTAAATTTCCATACCTCTCACCATAAACTTTCCCTCTTTCCAAGCCATACCAAAATCCTTTGACAATGAAGGATCATAACCATGCAATTTGGAGATAAAATTACATAAACCCCCAATCTCGAGCTTTTCCTCAACTTTCGATTGAAAGCCTCGATGCTTTGACTTGTCAACTCAACCCCGATTCTGTCACCACCCATATTTGCAATGTAGATCCTATCCCACCCACTCTCACTTCTAAACTTCAAAACATCAAGATCATGTAATTAACATTGCTCCCTTAAGTAAGTTATCTTAGTTCAAGTGATACCAATGCTCACTTGTGTAAGAATCATCAATTTTAGTGCAGTCTATCTCTACCAATTGCTTCATTAATTGTTGGGGAAAATCATCACCTTTATTCCATATTTTGTAATCATGGCTTTCAGACGCGAAATTTTTCAACTTATCCGCACGCGTATTACCTTGACACAAAGATATGATTAATTGAAACCTTTTCAAAAAAATTAAAAATTACCTAACATCACTAAGAACATTAACAATAATGAGGGAGTCCCCTCAATATAGATATTTTTGACCCCTCTATTTTAAAGGAAATCAGTCTAGGAGTTACGGATGGAAACAAGCAGATTGTACCAAGGTTCATCATACCAAGTTTGGGGCCGATTTGCAAAGGAATCGGTCAATTTGGATTTCTTTTTCCCGTATGACACAGTACGGGTGGAACATTCAAGACCAAAACCTGATTTGCTCTAAATGGCCACACATAAGGGAAATCAAATAAATCGGGTATTTTTGTCTTAGGTGGTCCACGGGACATCGGGACAGACGGACCCAAAATCTAAAATGGCCAATTTGTGAAGGAATTGGAAAAATTGATTCAAATTTCCCAAGCCACATGCGGACACTGGGACACGTGAGACCCGCGTAGCCAAAATCGTCAATCACAAAGGGATGCGGGCGAGTGGAGGTCAACGGCCCTCACGGCCCGGTCAACAAAAGGGACATTCAGGACATCAAAGGCCGAAATCACCGCACCAATATGGAATCAGCAAAAAGTGGATATTTTCATCGTAAGTCGCACAAGGGACATCCAGACACCAAGACCTGAAATAGCCGATATGCCCACATACAAAGGAAAATTCAATGCCTGACCCTCCCGAACTTCAAATGGCCATAACTTTTGACTCGAGCTCCAATTTTCATGAAATTTGACTTTCTCAAATGGTATATGAAAACAAAGGAAAATTCTCCAACTCGATAAATTTAATGTCAGGTCCCGTTAAATGACAAAAATGCCTGGCAAACCCAAAATAGCTTCCGCACTCAAAAGGCCATAAATTTTGCATTTCTCAACAAAAACACACAAAATTGGTACCATTGGAATCATAGCTCCGAGCCCAATGCAAAAAAATCAAGAAATCCATAATTTGATAAGAGATTGATGGTGATTTTTAGAAAACGTGGCTAGGTTTAGAATGTTGTTTTATTTGGTAGTTGGGATGCATTCAATGAAGCATGGGCTGACATTTTTCACTACTGCAAGTTATGGGACAAGATAGGGGAAATTTTGCAAGAAATGGAACATCAGCTCACTCCATTTAAAAGCAGGAGATAGTTTTGGAGTAGCAAAAATATGTCAATTTTGTTTTGTGAAGCCAATGTGCTGCAGGCCCTTATAGTGGACTCCTTGCATGGTGATCCAGGCCCTTATTCTATAATAGATTGAACTGTGCATATCAATGAAAGCAATAGATACAAGTTTGTGGATTTCTTTTCCCCTGTTGTGTTTGTTTGCATTCTTCTTTCCCCTTCAATCTCATTTCATATATATATTGTGTCTATCTTATGTTGTTACATGGATTCATTATCATTGTGTGTGCATGAAATATTGTTGTGAATGCATTTGCTAGATTGTGGAGAACTATTATCACCCCTTCTAGTTTGCACTTTACTTCTACTTTTCACACATTGGAAGACTATTCTCATACCCCTCCTTTTCTAGTGTATCACCACTTTAGTGTAGGCTTTGTTTTCATGCACTCTCTCTCTCTCCCGGTCCCTTAGAAAGTGAGATTAGGACAAGATAGTTTTTTTCCCTGCATTAGAGTAGATTGTGGAAGGTAGTTTAGGAGCAAGAACTATCTTTCTTTGGAGGTCTATCTCAAGTAGAAAGCCTCACAACTTGGAGATAGCACCCATGTTATTCATTCACACTGTGAGCTCAAGCACACACACTTTTGCAAACCATAGGGTGTTGTCATCCGGTGATAACATGACCCTCTAGGAAAATCATTTTGGTTGAAAAGGGATTCTAATCTTCATATATCCCATAAGTATTTCTTCTTGATGATGTCCACCCAAATACCCTCTTCTCTGACATTCCTCTAACTAGTTTTAGCTATCAGTGCCTCATTCATGAGAGTGATGTTTTTTAATCCTAGGCCCCCACATAATTTGGGTTTAGTAACTTTTTCCCAAGCCACCAGCAGAAACTTGAACTTATCCTCAGCTCCCACCCATAGGAATATTTTCAGAATTTTTTCTAGGGACCCAATGATTTTGGAAGGATGCTTAAAGAGGAACATGACATAAATAGGGATTCCATGAAGGGAACTTTGAAGTAATTGAATCTTACCTACCTAAGAGAGAAGGATACCCTTCCAAGAAGACAATTTTTTGTTCACTCTCTCCAATAGGGTATTCTAGATAGAAACATCTAGCTTCTTTTTGACTAGGAAATTCCCAAATAGGAATCAGGAAATTGCTTAATCTGACACCCCAAGATGTGAGCTAATCTGACTTGGACCGGATGCTCCACATTAATGAAAAAAACAACACTTTTATGAAAATGACCAACTTTCATGAGACCAGTTCATAGTCATTTAGAACAAACTTAAAGTTAGAGGCTTCCTGGACAGAAGCTTTACCCAACGCATGAAATTATCATCAACAAACTGATTAAGACAAAAATAAGGAAGACCATTAGATATTTTAATACCCTAAATACTATTGGAAGACAAATCATGTTGACAAATCCTACTTAAAGACTCAGCCACAATAACATAAAGAAAGGGCGAGAGAGGGTCTCCTTGTCTCAAACCCTAACCCGCTTGGAAAAAACCTTCTAGTTTTCCATTCACCAGAACCGAAAAGCTAGTTATGGAGATACATGTCATGATCATGTTCACAAAGGAGATACTGAAACCCACTTTGATCAAAATGGCCTGAAGGAAGGACCAAGAAATCCTATCATATGCTTTATGCATATCCAACTTGACAAACATAGCAGATCTTCCCGAGTTTTCAATAGAATGAATAGCTTCTTGGATCACAATGATACTATCCGTAATTTTCCTTCCCAGAACAAAAGATCCTTGATTATCCAAGATGGATTTGGTCAAAACATTTTTGATCATGCTAGTGATGATTTTGGTAATCAGTTTATAATTGGTATTATAAAGACTTATTGGTATAAACTCCTTAACTTATTTGGCCAAATATAAATAGTTCTAATGGGTGTGACTTCTCATGAAGTAGCCCTACCATTTAATAAATTAATTTAATAATTAATTAAACCTTACAAATATAGTTTATATTAATTAAATAAAAAAATATTATGTATTTTTATTTATTTAAT
Organism: Taxus wallichiana var. yunnanensis; assembly: GCA_018340775.1. Lineage (NCBI taxonomy): Eukaryota > Viridiplantae > Streptophyta > Pinopsida > Cupressales > Taxaceae > Taxus > Taxus wallichiana. The sequence goes on from CM031237.1 coordinate 172,542,783, forward strand.
TATAAAGTAAGAATTATAATCTTAAGAACACTTAAGAGGGGTAAAACCCTACTTAATATTAATGTTCTAATAAGTGAAAAGATAAGTCACTTGAAAGCACATGGGATTACGTAAGACTAATGCATCAGAGAAGGAATATTTCCATAAAAAATAAGGTTTTTATAGGACACAAACAAGTAAAATATTGTGTGAACCCACAAAATGAGGTAATGAAGAGAAGAGAAGGGATAAAATTGATGAATGCACAACTGAAAAGTGAAGAAAATGAAAAGGAGGAGTCCCAATAAATGGACCAAAGTGTGTAATAGATTTCATGGAAGAAAAATTCTTAGAGGAAGGACACATGGGGTGCACATCTAAGTGTGTAGAAGAGGAGATCCTAGTAGAAAGGAGGGATAGCACCATAAATTATCATGGGAGAGAAGATATTCCAAGCATATGAGTTAAGGAGCATAAAGAAAAATACACACACAAAAATGAGAGCACCACACTAGAATAAGTAGAGGAGAAATAAAAATTCCCCAAAGGAAACCAAGATAGATCATTCTATATAGGAGACTACAAGAGTCCATATGAAACAAGGTGCACTAAGGAAGAGGTAGATCTATGAAGATCTCTCGAGAAGAGCATATAGAGGATTATGAGAGGGAAGAGAAAATAGAAATAATGAATTACCTAAAGGATAAGAAGTTTTCCCAAAGGAAACATAGGAGCGATCTGAGGAAGATACCACCAAAGTTCACAATACACAAGGTACACAAGAGGAGGAGGGTGTAAATATTTGAGGGCATGAAAAAGTTTAGAGACACTACAATGAGAAGAAGATGTTGTCTTGTAGAAAATAGAAGGAGAGAAGAAATGGTTGGAGGGGTTGTATAATTTTTTTCAATGAATAAGGTGTGATATAAGAAGTGAAGGAGAAGGAAAGAGGTTTGGAAAAGATGCCCATGGAAGAGGGAGTGGAGATGTGGTCCACAATCACCAAAGAATGATTTATAATGAAGAAGGGGTAGAACATGAAGAGAAAGTATGGATTAGAGTGTACAAAAGGTAAGGTCTCATTTAAAAGGGAAGATGGACAATCAGCCATGAGGAAGACAAGAGTCTATGAGCAATAATACAAAGGTTTGTTAGCATGTAGGAGAACAATATGTGGTCTAGTAGAATTAAAGGGAAGGAAAAAGGGATAAAATCCCATGCAAAGGCATATCAGGCATGAAGAGGAAGATTACATGGAGAAAATAAGTAAAATAATATGATTTTTGGAAAAGTGGATGCGTAGTGGAGGAAAATCCAAGGCATAGAAGGGAGAAGGAAAAAGTAAAAACCAAGAGGAGGACAATCGAAGGTGGGTCTAAACATGAGTGTATGAAGATATGAATGTGTGAGAAAGTGAAGTCAAGAATAAGAAAACACAATAGATGATGTGAAGATAATTTTTGTAAGAATATCTCAAGAGGAGGCATATAGAGAAGAATGAAAAGGGATTTATGGAATAAGGGTGACTCAGTAGAAAAGAGGGAGAAGAAAAGAGGAGATAAAAAGTAAAATAGTGTGCACATAGTAGATGTGTAGAAGATGAAATCCCAGAGATGAAGAGGGAAAGGAAGAAGAAAATCCTTAAAGGCTTTTGGTGGAGGTGGATGGGCAAGGAGAGCACAAAATTGTGAAAGAAAATGCTCAAGAGAAACCTTAGGAGGAGAAAGATGTTCTAAAGAAAGTAGAGACTTTTGAAATATAAGGTTTAGGTAAAGAAGAGACTCACAAAGGATGAAGGAGAGAGATTCATTCAGATTAGGAGGTCATACATTGGTTATTTTAAGCTTACCAAAGTGTGCAAGGCAGGCAAGGAAGTCATTGGGAAGGGATGAAGATCTCAAAATATTATGAAAGAAGTACTAAGTCCATAAAAAGGATCAGAGGATGAAGGAGATAGAAATATTATCATCAATAGTTTAAATGGTGTTTCCACCACTCACTTATTCTACTTCAGGTGAATCTCAAATTTAAGTACCTATGGTGTTTGATGTAGGAGCATCCAAAGTCCGTAATTAGTCTTCTTAAGGTGAATCTAAAGTTTATGTACCTCTAGTATTTGATGCAGGAGCATCCAAGGTCTAGAGCACTCCTACCCAATTTTGTCTAAGTGTGGGTGTGCACAATTTTAGAGAGTGTGTGAGAAGAAAGAAAAAGAACAACAGATTCAAGTTTTGATTTCTGCTGTATACACAAGTAATTTACATAATGGAAATCAACATAGAGTGCAATACATGTGGAGTGCATAGTGTAAGTTGGTAGATAGTAGTGTGTGGAAGGTTTAGTGAAGTGTGGAGTAGTGTATGTGTGGAATAATAATGTGTAGTGGTTCACACATGAATTTTGGTACCATGATAGGAGTTTTGTCTCATCTTGGTATATTGATGGTGCATGAAAACTATAAAGGAGTTGTGTGAAATGTATAATATTGTGTGGATGGTATAGGAAAATAAAAAGAATGAATGCATAATTTTTTCATTTAACATAGTTGACCCAAAAATTCAAAATTCAAAACATGATAAATAAGCCACAATGTGAAATCTCACTTCCAAAACTTCTAGAATACCTCTCCTAATGAACTCCGCATCCTATGGCACCATAAACTTGGCTCTAAATAAGTTCCTAATTATTTATTCAATCATGCCTCAGTGTGAAGATAAATTTGATCAATTTTATGGATGATTTCGGTGAAGTTCAAGAAAGACAAGTCTTACAAAAAGCCTAATAAGGCTGATTTTAGCCATTTTGGATCCTCAGTATACATCCTATGGGAGAGTTTATAAAATATTTAATGCATATGGAGGTTGTGTTAGGGAATATATAATTTTTGGAAGAAATTTAGGAATTTTTAGGAAATTTTTGTCATTCAGTGACAGTTTTCTCAACATCGGGATTTATAGGTGGAGGGAACAAGCACTCTAATAGTGAGTTGTGACTTATCTAGATGATTATAGGAGATCCATAAGGATTTAGAAGGGAAAAAAAGTAAGCATAGGAAATATTTAAGAATTATATACATGGTGGGAACATCCATTTTGATCTAAGGTATGAATGCTTCTTGAGACAATTCAAATAGTGCAACCGATCCTCACTATTCCGAAACAAAAATAGGAAAAATTTGGAGTTTCAGGAAGATTAAAGTTCTGAAACCTACTCCACTAATCTTATAAAAAAATTTAACTAAATTAATATAAAATTTTACCCCAAAACATCATCCTAAGCCTCTAGGGTGAAAGAAGTAAGTTTTTAGGCTATTTTTGTCAACTAGTGTAAAATCAGGATTTTCATTAATGGTAAGGCACACTTTTTACCTTCTCTTGTCCCTATTGTCCCCTTGGGGACATGGGGGACATGAGGTACATGAGGGACACAAAATTTCACCCTAATCCTCCTCTCATATGTGCACTTTGGAGCACCTGGTGTCCTAAGTGTCTTGTGTGTCCCATTTGTCCCCTAGGACAAATCGGAAATGAGGGACACAAATGTGTGCCCTCACTTCCTTACCATGGGTGAAATTTTTTGTCCCTGAGATATCCCATATCCTTAAGGGGACAGAGAGAGGAAAATAAATTGTTCCTCTTTCTCAAACCAAGCTTTTAGACACCCATATGACCTCTTTGAGCTCTGCAAACCTATTTCTAGACTCCCTACTCTCATTTGCAATAGCCTACATGCTTCCAATTGCATCCATACTTCACCATGGGTACACTTTTATGTCCCCATTGTCCAGGGGGAAAATAGGTACAATAAAATGTGTCATTCCTATATTCAAGCCCTTATACCTCCATGTGAACTCTCTCGATTCCATGGGTAGTTTGCCCATCCTCTCCATCTCATCCTCACTTGCTCTCGTGTTGCCACTTGTCTCCATCCTACTCCAAGGTACACATTAGAGCCCTTACTACCCCTCAGTGTCCCCATTTCACCATCAAAAACTAATTTTTTACCTCGCATTAACTCTCATTTAATCTTAGTTGGATCCATAATTAGCAGGGTGAAATAAAACACATCAAAACACCATTTTTTCTCATTCCTTCTACACATGTTAACTTTCATCCATTTTTGATGATGTCAAACCTTTAAAAACCCTAATTTTTTACTAGAGGTTATTCGCAAATTTCCTTAGAAAAACAAGAATTGTTCATATCTTTTAAACCAAAGAAGTCAATCAAATTGAAGTTTTACCAGCTTGTTTTCCCTCCAAAATTCCTTTGGGAAGAATGTGACATAAAATCTACTAATCCCCTAGCTTTTTCACGAAAAAAAAATTGATATTCCAATTGATCCATAGGGATCCAAAATGACTCTACTTCATCAAATCAGCCAACACCGAAGAAGGAAAATGAAGAAATGGAGGTTTTGTCTTGTTATTAACATAACCGCGCTTTTTGCAGAGTGGCGGTTATAGAACCGCCGCCCAACCCGGGTGGTGGTCCTATAACCACCGCCTAGCCATGGTGGCGGTCCTGTGACTGTTGGTCTACATTGGGCGGCGGTCCTAGCTCTTTCAAACAGAAAATAAAACTCAAAATGAACAGTTCTAGAATTTTAAAGGTTTTCTATGTCTCTTCTCCTCCATGACCTTTCCCATCCTTCAAGTGCATGGGAGGACATGAGAAGGGATATAAATACATGTAGGAATAAGATTATTGGATCATCGAAGCATGAAAGCAAGTGAGCAAGAAATTCTTAGTGTTGGAATTGTGTTTGTAGAAGAAAGGAGTGTTGAGGAAGAGCAAGTAATTGGGAGGAATTGTGAGATATTATCTACTTCTCTTTCATACTTATTGTAAATTTTGTACTTCTTGATTGAATTGGCCAATAAAAGTGGGAAGAAAGATCATTTTCCCTTCCCGACTGGTTTTCCTCCTCTGGAGGTTTCTAGGATAAAAATTGTTGGTGTTTATGAGTTATATTCTTCCCTTTCCTACAAATTGTTGATTCTAAGCATAAGCAAAATTCATTCACTAGCTATCTCTGTCATTTTCTAATTGAAAGTAGAACAACAATGTTTAATTTTGATTCTATGAATAATTCCAAAGTAGAGAGTTTACGATCATTTTGGTATCAAAGCTAACAAGTATCTAGGATTTTGGTATTCATTCTTGGATTTGTATGACAGTGATGAGATATAAAGGCAAAGAGGATTTACCTTGTGATCTAGATATTTCTACAAGGAAGTGGAAAAAGAGAATTCAAGGACAAATGGAGGAAGAGAACTTGGCCTGTAGAATTGAGATGTTGGAGATCGTGATGGATAGGATGTTTAGAAGAGAAGAATAACTTGTAGATTTACAAAATACGGCTTCGTTAAGAAAGACTCCATGGACTCGGTGTTTTGAAGCTTAGCTGAAAGTTTTTGTATAGGAGGAGCCACCATGAGGAGGATTATGGGGAAGAACATGAAAAACAGACTCCAAATGCAAGAGAAAAGGTAAAATATGATCATACTCTTTTTAAAGTTGAGATGAAAGTTGAAATTAAAAGCTTTAAAGGATGAGTAGATGCAGAGTTGCTTGATAAATGGTTAAAACAACTAGAATTCTACTTTAGCATCCATAATGTCACTGAGGCACAAAGGATCACATTTTCACATCTCAAAACGGAGGGACATGCTTTGGTTTGGTGGGAAATCCATCTAGCGACTTGTGAAAAGAAGAAATTTCCTATTGTGAAATCTTGGCAAGAATTTAAAGAATTACTTAGAGCTAACTTCTATCCTATTGGCCATGAGATTGACCAAATGATTAAATGGCAGTATTTTAGAAAAGGCAGTGGTCAAAGTGTGTAGGACTATAGTACGGAGTTTCGAGTCGGGACATGTTGTTGAACATGGACTTAAAGGATGAGGATATTTTGACTAAGTACTTGAAGAACTTAACACTCACCTTAGAAGAAAATTCATCTCCAAAAATCCCAAATATTTCAACGAGGCGTGTGTGCAAGCATACTACATAGATGATGAAAAGAAGCAAGGAGAAGCAGAGCCAAGGGCAAATCAGTTGAAAAACCAGAAAAAGAAAGAACATGGGCAAACAAATAACAAGGGTAAGTGGAAATGGAAAGGTAAACAAGTTGTCACTACTTTAAATACTTGTAAAGATCCCAAAAAAATTGTAAGAAATGTGATATTAATGGTCATGCCGACGCTAAATGTTGGAAGTTTCATCCGTAGTTACATCCGAAGAATTGAACCAATGACTCGAAGTCCTGTGAGAGCTATAAAAACAGAGGGGAGGTGGAAATCGAAGATTACTCTGATGTAGACAAGAGGCTTGGATGCACGGCCACAAACATGGATAGCCGAGAAGAGGAGATGAGTAGACTATTCCAGATCAAAATCGAGATCAAGAGAACTAAGGTAAATGCTTTGGTTGATAACGGTTCTTAGTCTAGCTTGATTTTTGATGTCATTGATAAGAAGCTCGGTCTTGATACTTATGAGCATCAAAACCCTTATTCTTTGGGTTGGGTGAAGAAGGGTATTGAAATTCGTAACAAAAATATGTAAGGTCAAGTTTGGGATAAATTCCTAGTATATTGATGTATTAGAAGCTGATGTTATTCCACTTAATGTTTTTGATGTTGTTTTCGGATTCCTTACTTGTATATCAGGGATGATATATTTATGAGAAGGGAAAACTGGTACATATGGGTCAAGGATGGGATCAGCTACAACATCCGGGCACACCAATGATAAGACACGAGTTACTATGGTGAGTGCTAACTAAGCAAAATGACTTATTCAGCAAAATCATAAACAATTTTATTTAATTTTCTTAAAGGATAAACAAGATGGGGTAGAAGTTTTAGATATTTCTAACCAAGGAAAATAGGATTTGGATAGTATTCTTCAGTCTTTTCAGGAATTTTTTTAGGCTCCCAGTGGGTTACCACCAAAACGGGAAGTAGAGCATGAGATTCAGATGTTGCCAGAGTCCCCTCTATCAAACATTGGGTTGTATAGGCAATCCTTGCTGGAGATTACTAAAGTAAAGAAACAACTCCAAGAACTACTAGACCAAGGTGTGATATGTCCGAGCACCTCACCATGTGGTTCACCTATTGTGATGGTGTCAAAGAAGGATGGTTCTTGGAGAATGTGCATTGACTACCACACTTTTAAAAATATCACCATAAAGAATAGATATCCACTTCCCTACATAGATGATCTCTTGGACCATCTTCAACATGCCAAATTCTTCATGAAGTTGGATCTCAAGTTAGGTTATCACCAAGTTAAAATGAAGGAGGAAAATATATGGAATACTACCTTCAAGACAAAATAGGGTTTTTATGAATGGTTAGTGCTTCCATTTGGTTTATGAAATGCACCCACTACATTCATGAGACTAATGAATGATGTATTACGGGATTTCATAGATTCATGTGTCATCTATTTTAAGACTTTAGAAACAAGGGGGAAAAAATTGAGTAATGTTCCTATTCTAAATATGTAATTTAGAACACACATTCCAAACATTCATTCTTATAACAGATAACCATATGTAGCTGTAATGACTCAGTAATCTACCGATCTATTCATTTTATGACTCGATAAACTACTAATCTATTCATGTTTAACACTAAGTATTGAATACTTTTTATACTAGGTATACTTGGTTCTCTTACCCTGATCTGGGTATTGAGTGATCTATCTAAGGAACCTAACTAAATAGTTGTTACCAATATTCATCTCATCATCGATCCTTAGACTAGGTGACATAAGACAACGCAATCAGCAATGCTTGCATACTTTGGCCAAAGATTTTAACATATTGTTCATATTACTTATTCCTTGATGACATACTCATCAATCCGGAATACATCCTTCACCCCACTCTATTGTTATCTAGAATGTCCTTTACTGACTTCCGTCATTCCTCTTGCCCAAGGTTTAACCCTAGTTCTAGTTAACAACGTAGGTTATGATAGGAAGGAGCTCACAAAGACTTAGGATAGATTGGCATACTGGGTCAACCTAAGTCAACCCCATGTGCCAAGGTACCCTAGTCCTAGAGGGCTACTTCATATCGTAACTACACTACTTCCCATTCTTGGAGAGAAACTAAGTTCAAGTCTCAAAAGTGTGTAGATCTAGATGATCAATGCAGAAGGGTGTTGCCACATGTCAACTATAGTGTTGTATCCTCGAGAAGATCCTAATCTTCTCAAAGGTACAACCCTCTATGCAGCATTGGCATGTGCCAAAGATCCTACAACAACCTCATCAGATATACATACCCTCTAGGAGATTATTAAGTTAAATTAATTTGGATTTTAAAGATAGATTTCAGCAACCCTACCCAAACTCTAATCCAACTCTCCCTAAGTTCTTTTCCAAATCAGGTTCCATTAACCCTTACAGAACTTCCTTAACTTAAGATTGCTTTCGATGTTCATTAACTTTGGCTTATCAAGCAACTACCACGAAGAAAGGACAACAACCTCTTAAGTTCCATTATATGTGACTTAACTATTCAAGAAAGTGTAACAACCACCGAGGTTGTAACTTAGTAGACTTTATTAAATGAAGTCTAATGATATATTCATATCTTCCTTCTTGTTTACTTTTTCATAAGAGAGGAAGAGTCTTCCTCTTCATAGTTAAGTTCTTAGGGTTTACACACCCTTTATATCCTTTATAAATTCTATAAAGTTCATTGTAAGTTCATCACACGTTACCTTAATAATATGAATTGTTTAGATAAGAACATTGATTCTCTACAACTTATTTAGTTGCTTCACATTTAGGAAAATACTCTAATTCCCTTTTTCCTACTTATCCAAGAACACTCATTGAAACATATAAATAACATGAAGAACATCAACAGAATAGGATTCCATTTCTTTTAAAAGTACAAGATAATTTACATAATCCATGCAAGTAAATTCTCATTCTACATTTCCTTTTCAAAACTTATACATTTACAACTTATGCATTTCAAACATACTGCATGACAAAACAACCTTCATTCAAAAGAGAATAACTTTTCTTTTTCAATACAACTTAAGAATAGATCAGAATTCTTCACAAGAATCAACTTAGATCAGCCAATGCATCATATAAGTTTTTTCCTTCTTTTATCACTTACGAAGTCCATCTACAAAAATTGCTAGCACGGGTCAGTTCAATGAACTGAGCATGATAAGCACTAATCCTTAAAATGAAGTGCATTCCACTAATTGTTCCAATAAAAACAACCCTTCTTTAATGAACAACAAGTAATTCATACTCCCTAAGCATAAGTAATATCAATAAAAAGAAGAGCAATACTAAACAAGTTTAACAAAAAGAAGAACAAATATAATCTATAATACCTATCCTATAAATTAAAGTATAATTGATCCCATCAATTATCTTTACCAAACAACAAAACATAACATATCATTGTTTCCAATCCTACCAAATATAATACAACTCATATCTTTACTATAAGATACAAAGTGTTTACAGCATATTCCCTCTTGGATGTTTCATCTAACTTTCAAGTAAAGAAGAAAAGAAAGCATTCCATTTTCCAAAGTACATAATCATCAACAAGGCTGAAAACAAGTGTATATCATGATTTAAACTATTCCTTTAAAGGTCCTCTACGTTAAAATTCAACATTTTAAGGTATTCATCAAAACAGATCATATGGAAGAAATCCAAGAAGAAGTGATGGATTAACAATCAACAACAAGTTACAATTTTTTTCCAACCTAACTTCAATCTCATTCTACTTCATTTCAGTCAAATGAAAAGTATACAAGACTAATAAACACTGATTTCCTTTTCCAATAAGAATAAAAATCAGGAGGTTCCAACCAATGAACTTAACCCAACTGCATTAGAAAAGGAGACCTAACAGAATATGATCCCAATTTATAATCATTTCTTTACAACTTAATAAAATAGTTTTACCTCCTCTCATACATACAGTTTAAGCTCATGCAATAGTTCCAAAGAAAGAGAACAAGATCAACTTAAAGGAAAAGAAAACTAAATGCTACTTTCCCTTCCAAATCTTCACATTATAATGCATGAATTCTACATTCCATTAGAAACATTGTAATAATGAAGTTCATACACAGTCCAAGGATAGTAGGTTTCTCAGTGTATCTTATGTTAAAGACTTAACAATCTTTTATTGGACCAGAACAACCTGAAGATAAGAAAAAGCTAACATTTCTCTTTCCTAGAACCCTTTACTATCAAACAGTGAAGTTCCATCAATCCTTACCATTAACTTTCCCTTTTAAAACTCGATAATAAAACAGTGAAGTTCAAACACAACCCACAATCAATTTTTGAATCATAATCAATCTTCCAAGACATAACATTCATTTATTGGACCCAACAAGAGGTAAGAAATCGAGTGGTTGCTAACACTCAAGACTTCCCAATAGTTCAAAAGTAGAACCATCTCAATGGTATGCCAACGCATCACTACAAGAACTATAGATTGGGTTTCCAACAAAAGACAAGATCAAACATCAAAAATAATACATACATTCTAGGACTCAATTACAATTCCAAGCACAATGCAAAGCATAAACGCCATCGAAGGATCAAGACCATTCAAATACATGTAACCAAGTTAGGGTAACAACATGTTCCTTCAATAGTTTATAAAATAATCAAAAGACTATAATATCTGAACCAACACAACGTTCAGGTTACCATTTCAATTTATAAACACCAAGTAACAAAATGATTGTACAGGATGTATCACAATATCACAATCACAAATCCCTAAATACACTAAAGATCATAAAGCTAGATCGAGTAAGAAGAAACTTCTTATAAAACAGTTCATTCTACAAACAACTAGCTTCCATTTTCAGTTAAGATCCTTTCAAACCCAATTTCCCATACTGAATGTAAGATACTTAACAGAGTTTAGACCAAACGAACTACAAAACATGAAAGTTGGGTTCATAACGAACCTACAATAATAGTTAAATAGTCATAAGGAAATAGTTCACAAGCACCATGCCTAAAGTGGCTTCAAACAAATACAATTTATCCAAGATAACAAACACAAGTTCCAAATTCAAGTTCAATCAAGTTTTCAAAAACAATCACATATACAGTTTTTCCTATAAGATGGAATACAAAAACCAAATCATATATGGTTTCCAATGCATGCAAATTTTATAATAGTCAAAGCTTCCACAAGGTGAGATAAAAACAACAAGCCATATACGGATTTATTCATAGTCCATTTAACTATGAAATAAAATGCTAACACCATAGAGCTAAGAATCTCTACAATGGTTCCATCCACCGAAACAAGTTTCCAATCAAATAGCTCAAACCAGTTTGTAAGTATCCATAAGAACTAGAGTTGCTTACCAACTCGGGTTCATAAAACACAACAAGTTTTGCAAACACTAAACTCAACAAATACAGACAGATCTCAGTAATAATTTTAGGCCAAAAAAAGAAGTCAAACCAACAACTATTTCCAACCACTAAAGAAGCTAAACAGAGTTACCAATTTTGTTCACGTATGCATAGTTCCTTTTGGCAATGCAAAATAAGCTTTTCAACAGAATCATGTATAACATAGATTCAAAACCCAGAATACAAGTTTTACAAAACCCATCAATCAATTTACCAATAAAGCATGAAATGCACAAACTCATCAGAGAAAAGTTGTTTTAATGAAAACACTTAGAGGAAAGCAAGAGATTTTAATAGTTAGGGCCTATCATGCCTAATAGTGTCATTGTAAAATCGAAGAAGACCTCTAGCCAAACTCGCTTCTTCTCCTCTTCTCCACGAAAGATCAAACAACCAGATACTTCTTCCATAATGCTTCTTATACATTCCACAAAACAAAAATAGATTTGAAACCTCCAAAATAGCCATGCAGTGCAGTTTAAACTACTGGTTCAAAAAACCAGAGCGCATGTAGAAAGAAAATCGGAGAGCATGCAAAATGAAACAACCCAAAAAAAATCCACTGGCATGCCTACCTAGGCGGTTTGGGTTCAACAACCAAAAAAAATTAATTTCATTTACTCCATATCTCCCACCTATTCTTCCTTGCCACCGCCTACTAATTCTGGCAATCTTCAAATCAAAAATAACATGTATTTCCATTTTTAGAGATGTTGCCACCTAAGCCTCCACCAAACCAACTAACCCCGCCAAAGTTGTTAGTACCACATTCCTTTCATAAACTTATCAACAACATTAATGCCTTAGGAACCATCACCCAATACTGTGACCCCTTAGGTTCCCCTTCATGCCAATAACTTAGGATAGATTAATGGCTTAGGTTAGATCTTAGGTAGATTAAAGTTTATACCTTAGGATATAACACTTACCATATAACATAGGTCCTTACTAGGTTACTAACCCCAACATAGGTAAGTAATCAAAATACAATAGCTTTAGGAACTAGGTTAGATCACCAAATAACCCTAGTATTAGGTTCTAGTTTTATTACCTAGCAACCCTTCCATCTCCTTAGTACCAAGTTTAGGTTAGAGTCAGAATTATATCAAGTAACATAGCTTAGGTAGGAAGTACTTTCACCTAGCTTAGGATCCATGTAGGTTAGTCCTCAATAGGATCCTGGATATCTTTCTCTTGTGTTGTGAACAACTGCATTCCCATCTTTATCAGCAATGACCTGTCATGGTCGATCTTCAAGGACCCAAGCCAAACAACCTACTGAATGGAAGTGTGTTCACACAAAATTCAAAGAACTTGCAACAACAAAGTTCAGTCCAACATGTAGCTTAACTCATGGAATGTCAATTTTACCATTCATTCAACAGAGCAGTTTTAAAACATTCCTTGGATCACTGAAATTGATCCAAGGATGAGTCGATAAAAAGACAAGTTTACAACTCTTAAACTAGATTGCAAATCACCTACCAGAAGTGAAAAATGGATTCAGAGAAGTCATTCCAATTCGATCAAAGGATCTTAAGAGCAGAAAAGACTTATCCATATCAAGCATGATTTCCAATAATCAGAAGAACATATCCATATAAGGAAAATCACATATCAACACTTGAATGCAAAGGAGGAAAATAACAATAGTCAAGGGTGTTACATGCTTCCCTCCTAAAAGAATCATCATCCCGATGATTACATCCTTTAACAATTTACATCAAGGACAATCAATTCATTCACTTCTCTTATCCTAAGTCAAATATTTCAAAACCTTATAGTTCCAGAAATCAGTATTAAATAACTTTTTATTCAAATCAAGTAAATATCTACCCAAAAATGGCTTACTTAATGTCATAAAGGATAAATTCATAAAAATTTATCAGTCAATAGATTCAATTCTATTCAAATAGATATGGAAAAGTAGTTTTCATATCCTCTAGATTTTCCCAAGTTGCACTCTCCTTGTTAAACTGGTCCCACTGGACCTTACATTGACTTATTTCTCTATTTCTTAAATGCAACTGGTGAGTTTCCAGCACTCAATGGGCTTAACCATGATTATTCCTTAGGTCTTGGACTCTAAGGAATTCCAATTTAACACATGTGATAAATCTGAAACGTATTTCTTAAGAAAAGAAATATGGAAAACATCATGCATTCGTGACAAAGTAGGTGGTAGTGCTAAACGATAAGCTACAGGGTTGATTACTTCAACTATTTCAAAAGGTCCCACATAACGAGGTGATAACTTGGTAGCCTTGCCAAAAGTTATGGAACTCTTTTTCGGTTTAACTCAAAGAAAAACCTTTTCTCCAAGTTCAAATTTCCTATCAACCCACTTTAAGTCAACATAACTCTTTTTCCTATCTGCTGCTTCTTTCAAGCATTCACAAATCATTTTAACTTGTTGTTCCATTTCGTAAGGATTTCAGGTCCAATTACCTCTCTATCCTCAATGTTATCCCAACTAATAGGGGTTCTGCATTTCCTTCCGTAAAGTGCCTCAAAAGGTGCCATCTTAAGAGAAGCATGATATGTGTTATTGTATGCAAATTCAACTAATGGAAGGTACTCCTCCCACTTATACTACTGATCCATACAATACATCCGTAACATATCCTCCAAAACCTGATTTACTCTTTCAGTCTGTCCATCCATTTCCGGATGATACGTAGAACTGAAATTCAATTTAGTGCCAAGAGCTGCATTAAGCATTTTCCAAAACCTTGACGTCATTCTAGGGTCTCTATCAGATATGATTAATTCAGGTACTCCATGTAATCTGAAAATTTTCATGTACAAATATTTTAGCCAAAATAGAGAATCATCCTTTAGATTTCCAACAATAAAATGAGCTACTTTTGTTAGTTTGTCAACTACTACCAAAATAACATCATGTTTATTTCTTGACATAGGCAATCCTTGTACAAAATCCATGCTTATTACCTACCATTTGTACTGCATGGTATGCTATGAGGATACAATAAACCAGCTGGATGCATATGTTCCACTTTTACTCATTGACATTCCAGACAATGAGTCACAAAATCTATAACATCCTTTTTCATTCCTTTCCAAAAATATTGTTGTTTTATATCAGCAAGCATTTTTGTAATGCCAAGGTGTCCAGAAAAGGTGAATTGTGAAACTCTATCAACAATTTCTTTCTCAAATCATTAGGTAAGGGTACGTATACTCTGTTTTCATATCATAAGATTCCCTCATTATCAAAGTGAAAACCTTTATACTTTTCATCCTTTGGATCTACAGCAAGTGCTATTTTTACTTGCTAAAAGTAAGAGTCAGATTCCATAACACTTTTTACTTCATCCTTAAACTGAGTTCTTAGTGTTATAAGAGCAGAAATGTGCTTCCTATGACTTAGAGCATCAGCCACTCTATTCTCTTTTCCTTTAATGTAACTTATGTCAAAATCATACTTGAGACAAAAAATCTAACCACCTTCATTGTCTTGCATTCAGATTTGGCTAAGTAAAAATGTACTTCAGTCCAAGATGATCAGTTTTCAACTCAAATGGTTTACCAAGTAGATAATGCCTCCAAACTTGAAGTGCATGAACTATGGCAGCAAGCTCTAAATCATGTGGAGCATAATTCAACTCATGTAACTTAAGTTTTCTACTTTCATAAGCTATGACATGATCATTTTGTAACAAAATACCTCCAAGACCTTCCCCAGATGCATCCGTTACAACCATGAAGTCTCCATTAGGATCAGGTACAACTAAAATAGGTGCTTGAAGTCAACTGAATTTTCAAATTTTTAAAAGTAGATTCACATTTATCATCCCAAAAAATTTCTTATCCTTTTTCTACAATGAAGTTATTGGTGCAGCCACCTTAGAAAAATCCTTAACAAATTTTCTATAATAACTTATAAGGCCCATGAAGCTTCTAACTTCATGTACATTCTTTGGTGCAGGCCACTCGATTATAGCTACAATTTTAGAAGGATCTACAACAATCCCATCTTTACTTATAACATGACCCAAATAGTGAACTTCAGTGTCATAGAAAGAACATTTGGATAGCTTACCATATAACCGTCTCTTTCTCAAAATTTCCAAAACTATTTTCAAGTGTTCATGATGCTCCTCCACACTTTTAGAATATATGAGAATGTCATCCAAGAATACAAGCACAAACTTGTCCAAGTATTCTTGAAAGATATTATTCATTAAGTTCATAAAAGTTGCAGGTGCATTCGTTAATCCAAAGGGTAAAACCATGAATTCATAATGTCCATACCTTGTCCTAAAATCCATTTTATGAATGTCCTCTTCCTTAATTCATAATTGATGATATCCAGACCAAGGTCTATCTTAGAATATACCGATGCTCCATGCATCTGATCAAATAGGTCATCAATTCTAGGAAGTGGGTATCTATTCTTGATTGTTGCTTTGTTTAACATCCTATAATCAATGCACAATCTGAGTGTTCCATCCTTCTTTTTCACAAAGATCACTGGTGCTCCCCAAGGTGAAACACTTGGTCTAATCAAACCCTTAGACAAAAGTTCTTGTAATTGAGCCTTAAGCTCTACTAACTCTATGGTAGTCATTCGATAAGGTGCTTTAGAAATAGGTTCAGTACCTGGTTTGATTTCAATTGTGAAGTCAAACTCCCTTTTGGGTGGTAATCCCAATAATTCTTCCGAAATACATCACCAAGTTCTATAACAAAGTGGATAACATTCCATGAAATCACTTGTTTTCTTCCGTAGATTCAGAAATTTTTACTGCATATAAGGTACAACCCTTATTTTTGGCCTTTTTAAGTTACATAGCTGACAATTTCCTAACAAAAATTTCTCGTTTTACACCTTGAATCTCTGTTGTTTTCTACAGATCATCTAAACAACTAATATGTTTTTCAAAATAGTCTACCTTTTGCTTTATGCTCTGCTAACCAATTTACACCTATGACTATATCATAAGATCCCAAAGGTGCTACATAGAGATCAACTTCTATGGAAAAGCTAGGTAAGTCAAGGACTACTCCAAAAGACACATACTAACTGTATGAATAAAATTATTACCATAATGTACAGTCCATGATTTATCCATTTTTCCAGCTTTTCTTTTAAGTTTTGAAGCAAGTTTACTAGAAATAAAACATTCAGTAGCTCCCGTATCAAAAAGAATAGTTACAAGTATGCCAAATAACTTACCAGGAACTTCAATAGGTGTAACTTACTTTTCAACTTGCTTGTCAGCTACTGCAACATGTATCTTGTGTTGTTGATTACGATCATCCTTCTTCAAAGGACATTGATTCATGTAATGATCTTTTCCACAGTTATAACAGCCTCCTACCGGTCCCTTTTTGGGCTCAGAATTATTTCCAACCTTGTAGTTATCATTCTGACCTCCATAGGGTTTTCATCCATTATTATTATTCTTGAAAAATTGTTCTGTATTACTAGTCTTATTCATTGTTGTTTTCTTATTAATATCATTGGAAACTTACTTTTGTTACCAAAATTTTTCCATGGTCCTTTCTTAGGTGCAAGAGAAGCTAAAGAAGAGTTTGGAACTTTCTTCCATACTTCTTCTTTGTGAGTAGAAATAGCCTTTAATTTCTGTTCCTGCCTTATGGCTTTTTCAACAACCCCTTCCATAGTGGTTGGGCATGAACATCAACCTCTCCCCCAATAATGGGATTCAACCCCATGATGAATTTTGTATCCTAAACTTCTCATCAGTTTGATACTGAGGTACATACTTGAGTAGTTTCATAAACCGTTCCCAATACTCAGTTATAGTTAACTTCCCTTGAGCTAAGTTCTGAAATTCAGTCATTTTCTTATCATAATAAAGTTGTGGCAGCCATCATTGCCTAAAATAACCTTTAAATTGATCCCAAGTGATGTTAGTTTCATCAATGTTTAGCTCATCCTTACGGTGTCCCACCATGAAGATGCTTCATGGGAAAGTTGATATGCTCCCCAAATAGCTTTGGTCTCTTCTGAGAAGTTCCTTATTGCAAAGTACTTCTCCATCTCACTTGAGCCAATTCTCAGCTCCATCACCTAATGTGGTGCCATCAAACTTAGGTGGACTTATCCTTTTTATATCATTAGTGAGTTCAAGCACCAACCTAGCCTTTTTGTTTTCTAGCTGGTCAGGCACATTAACATTGTTATTATCAACACCCATATTGGGGTTGTCCTCAGGAGGTGGCTGATTGTTATTACTAGCTTCTTCTTCCTCCTCATTACCCATCACTTGTTGCTCGAGCACAGTCAAATGATCTCTTGTGTCCAACAGGGCAGCAAGGATCTCATCAAGTTTTTGGGTTGTTGCTACTCCTTCCTCAGGTGGAGCATTGTTCACAATGTTTCCTCTTGTCCTAACCATTTTCTGTTACAAGAAAATTCAAGTTTTTATCAGATTATGGACACAATAGGTCCAAGAGCTGCAACCTTCAGCTTTGATACCAAGATGTAACATTCCTATTTTAAGACTTTAGAAACAAGGGAATTTTTTTTTTTGAGTAATGTTCCCTGTTCTAAATACGTAATTTAGAACACACATTCCAAAACAACCATTCTTATAACAGATAACCATATGCAACTGTAATGACTCGGTAACTACCGATCTATTCATTTCATGACTCGGTAAACTACCGATCTATTCATGTTTAACACTAAGTATTGAATACTTTTCTATATACTACGTATACTTGGTTCTCTTACCCTGATCTAGGTATTGAGTGATCTGTCTAAGGAACCTAACTGAATAGTTGTTACCAATATTCATCTGCATCACGATCCTTAGACTAGGTGACATAGGACAACGCAATCAACAGCTTGTGATACTTTGGCCAAAGATTTTAACATACTATTTGTATTACTTATTCCTTGATGGCATACTCATCAATCCGAATACATCCTTCACCCCACTCTATTGTTATCTAGAATGTCCTTTACCGACTTCCATCAGTCCTCTTGCCCAAGGTTTAACCCTAGTTCTGGTTAACAACGTAGGTTATGATAGGAAGGAGCTCACAAAGACTTAGGATAGATTGGCATACTGGGTCAACCTAAGTCAACCCCATGTGCCAAGGTACCCTGAGTCCTAGAGGGCTACTTCATATCGTAACTACGCTACTTCCCAGTCCTGAGAGAAACTAAGTTCAAGTCCAAAAGTGTGTAGATCTAGATGATCAATGCAGAAGGGTGTTGCCACATGTCAACTACAAGTGTTGTATCCTCGAGAAGATCCTAATCTTCTCAAAGGTACAACCCTACAGTCGGCGTGTGCCAGCATCCTATAGAACAACCTCATCGAGATATACATACCCCTAGGAGATTATTAAGTTAAATTAATTTGGATTTTTAAAGGCAGATTTCAACAACCCTACCCAAACTCTAATCCAACTCTCCCTAAGTTCTTTTCCAAATCAGGTTCCATTAACCCTTGCAAAACTTCCTTAACTTAAGATTGCTTTCGATGTTCATTAACTTTGGCTTATCAAGCAACTACCAAGAAGAAAGGACAACAACCTCTTAAGTTCCATTTAATGTGACTTAACTATTCAAGAAAGTGTAACAACCACCGAGGTTGTAACTTAGTAGACTTTATTAAATGAAGTCTAATGATTATATATCATATCTTCCTTCTTGTTTACTTTTTCATAAGAGAGGAAGAGTCTTCCTCTTCGTAGTTAAGTTCTTAGGGTTTACACACCCTTTATATCCTTTATAAATTCTATAAAGTTCATTGTAAGTTCATCACACGTTACCTTAATAATATGAGTTGTTTAGATAAGTTCATTGAAATTCTGCAACTTATTTAAGTTGCTTCACAATTAGGGAAAATACTCTAATTCCCTTTTTCCTACTTATCCAAGAACACTCATTGAAACATATAAATAACATGAAGAACATCAACAGAATAGGATTCCATTTCTTTTGCAAAAGTACAAGATAATTTACATAATCCATGCAAGTAAATTCTCATTCTACATTTCCTTTTCAAAACTTATACATTTACAACTTATGCATTTCAACATACTTGCATGACAAACAACCTTCATTCAAAAGAGAATAACTTTTCTTTTTCAATACAACTTAAGAACAGATCAGAATTCTTCACAAGAATCAACTTAGATCAGCCAATGCATCATATAAGTTTTTGCCTTCTTTTATCACTTACGAAGTCCATCTGCAAAAATTGCTAGCATGGGTCAATTCAATGAACTGAGCATGATAAGCACTAAGCCTTAAAATGAAGTGCATTCCACTAATTGTTCCAATAAAAACAACCCTACTTTAATGAACAACAAGTAATTCATACTCCCTAAGCATAAGTAATATCAATAAAAAGAAGAGCAATACTAAACAGGTTTAACAAAAGAAGAACAGAATATAATCTATAATACCTATCCTATAAATTAAAGTATAATTGATCCCATCAATTATCTTTACCAAACAACAAAACATAACATATCATTGTTTCCAATCCTACCAAATATAATACAACACATATCTTTACTATAAGATACAAGAAGTGTTTACAACATATTCCCTCTTGGATGTTTCATCTAACTTTCAAGTAAAGAAGAAGAGAAAGCATTCCATTTTCCAAAGTACATAATCATCAACAAGGTTAAACAGTGTATATCATGATTTAAACTTGTTCCTTTAAAGGTCCTCTACGTTAAAATTCAACATTTTAAGGTATTCATCAAAATAGATCATATGGAAGAAATCCAAGAAGAAGTGATGGATTAACAGTCAACAACAAGTTACAATTTCTTTTTCCCAACCTAACTTCAATCTCATTCTACTTCATTTTAGTCAAATGAAAAGTATACAAGACTAATAAACACTGATTTCCTTTTCCAATAAGAATAAAAATCAGGAGGTTCCAACCAATGAACTTAACCCAACTGCATTATAGAAAGAGTCTTACTAGAATATGATCCCAAACTATAATCATTTCTTTCAACTTAATAAAATAGTTTTACCTTCTCTCATACATACAGTTTAAGTTCATGCAAGAGTTCCAAAGAAAGAGAACAAGATCAACTTAAAGGAAAAGAAAACTAAATGCTATCTTCCCTTCTAAATCTTCACATTATAATGCATGAATTCTACCATCCATTAGAAACATTGTAATAATGAAGTTCATACACAGTCCAAGGATAGTAAAGTTTCACAGTGTATCTGTTAAAGACTTAACAATCTTTTATTGACTAGAACATCCTAAAGAAAGAAGAAATCATAAATTTTCCTTCCTAGAACATTTTACATCAAACAGTGAAGTTCCATCAATCCTTACCATTAACTTTCTCTTTTAAAACTCGATAATAAAATAATGAAGTTCAAACACAACCCGCAATCAATTTTGAATCGTAATCAATCTTCCAAGACATAACATTCATTTATTGGACCCAACAAGAGGTAAGAAATCTGAGTGGTTTCTAACACTCAAGACTTCCCAATAGTTCAGAAAAGTAGAACCATCTCAACGGTATGCCAACGCATCACTACAAGAACTATAGATTGGGTTTCCAACAAAAGACAAGATCAAACATCAAAAATAATACGTACAGTCCAGGACTCAATTACAATTCCAAGCACAATGCAAAGCATAAATGCCATCGAAGGATCAAGATCATTCAAATACTTGTCACCAAGTTTGGGTAACAACATTTTCCTCAATAGTTTATAAAATAATCAAAAGATTATAATATCTGAACCAACACATCGTTCAAGTTACCTTTTAAATTACAAACACCAAGTAACAAAATGATTGTACAGGGATGTATCACAATATCACAATCACAAATCCCTAAATACACCAAAGATCAATAAAGCTAGATCGAGTAAGAAGAAACTTCTTATAAAATAGTTCATTCTACGAACAACTAGCTTCCATTTTCAGTTAAGATCCTTTCAAACCCAGTTTCCCATACTGAATGTAAGATACTTAATAGAGTTCAGACCAAACGACTACAAAACATGAAAGTTGGTTCATAACGAACCTACAATAATAGTTAAATAGTCATAAGGAAATAGTTCACAAGCACCATGCCTTAAGTGGCTTCGAACACAATACAATTTATCCAAGATAACAAACACAAGTTTCAAGTTCAATACTGTTCCAAAAACAATCAAGTTTTCACAGATGAAATACAAAAAAAAACCATATACGGTTTTTTTCCAAAGGCATGCAAATTTCAATATAATAGTCATGTTTTTCAAAGGTGAATATAAAAAACAAAACCATATACGGGCTTTATCCATGGTCCATTTAACTATGAAATAAATGTGGTAAGCATATAGAATTCCAATAATCTCTGACTAACATGTTAACACCATCTCTACAATTCTTCAAAAACAAGTTTCCAATCAAATAGCTCAAACTTGTTTGAGTATCAATAAGAACTAGAGTTCTTACCAGCTCGAGTTCACAAAACACAACAAGTTTGCAAACACTAAACTCAACAACACAGACAGATCTCAGTAACAATTATAGGCCATAAAAGAAGTCAAAACCAAACAACAATTTCCAACCACCGAAGAAGCTAAATAGAGTTACCAACCTTTTTTCTTGCATGCATAATTCCTTTGTGAAAAAGGAAATGCAAAATAAGCTTTCAACAAAATCACATGTATAACATGGATTCAAAACCCAGAATACAAGTTTTACAAAACCCATCAAATTATTTACTAGATAAAGCATGAAATGCACAAACTCATCAGAGAAAAGTTGTTTTAATGAAAACACTTAGAGGAAAGCAAGATATTTTAACAGTTAGGGCCTATCATGCCTGATAGTGTCACTGTAAAATCAAGAAGACCTCTAGCCAAACTCTGCTTCTTCTCCTCTTCTCCATGAAAGATCAAACAACCAGATACTTCTTCCACAATGCTTCTTATACATTCCACGAAACGAAAATAGATTTGAAACCTCCATAATAGCCATGCAAAGTAGTGCAAGTTTAAATCATTGGTTCAAAAACCGAGTGCATGTAGAAAGAAAATCGAGAGCATGCAAATGAAACAACCCAACAAAAATCCACTGGCATGCCTACCAAAGTGGTTTGGGCTCAAAAACCAAACACAATTAATTTCATTAATCCCAAATCTCCCACTCAATCCTCCTTTCCACCACCTACTAAGTCTCAGCGAAGTTCAAATTTAAAAAATTTTTCCATTTTAGTGATACTACCACCTAGGCCTCCGCCAACCTAACTAGCCCCTACCAAAGTTGGTAGTACCACAATTCCTTTCATCCTTATCAACAACATTAATGCCTTAGGAACCATCACCCAATACTTGTGACCCCTTAGGTTCCCCTTCATGCCAATAACTTAGGATAGATTAATGGCTTAGGTTAGATCTTAGGTAGATTAAATTTATACCTTAGGATATAACACTAACAACTAACCCCCCTAACATAATAGGTAAGATAATCAAATATAATCAAAAATACAATAGCTTTAGGCACTAGGTTAGATCACCAAATAACCTTGTAGTATTAGGTTCTAGTTTTAGTACCTAGCAACCCTTCCATCTCCTTAGTACCAAGTTTAGGTTAGAGTCAAAATTATATCAAGTAACATAGCTTAGGTAGGAAGTACTTTCACCTAGCTTAGGATCCGTAGGTTAGTCCTCAATAGGATCCTAGATATCTCTTACACCGTGAACAAGTGCATTCCCATTTTATCAGCAATGACCTGTCATGGTCGATCTCCAACGACCCAAGCAAAGCAATACACTGAATGGAAGTGCATTCACACAGAAGTCAAAGAACTTGCAACAAAAAATTTAGTCCAGCATGTAGCTTAACTCATGGAATGTCAATTTTACCATTCATTCAACAGAGCAGTTTTAAAACATTCCTTGGATCACTGAAATTGATCCAAGGATGAGTCAGATAAAAAGACAAGTTTACAACTCTTAACTAAATCAGATTGTAAATCACCTACCAAAGTGAAAAATGGATTCAGAGAAGTCATCTCCATAGTTCAAAAATCAAAAGGATCTTAAGAGTAAGAAAAGACTTATCCATATCAAGCATGATTTCCAATAATCAAGAACATATCCATATAAGGAAAATCACATATCAGTTGTCTATGCCACCCACATAGGATAAATTCTCCTACTTGGCCATTATCTCTCATATCTACCCCTTCACGAAGGAAGTGTATAGGGAGGAACATGCCTAGGACAAAGAATTTGGGGTGAAATTTCAGCAATTGTAGTCCCAAGGGGCTGAAAGGATAGGGATTGAAGATTTTTATCTCAAGGACGGGATGCTCTACCGATGGGTAAAACTTTTTATTCCTAAAGAAGAAATATTTCTATTGATAAGGGAAGCACATACCTTGAAATTAGCTAGACATTTCGGTGTTAATAAGACCCTATCACACTTGCAAAGGTATGTGTATTAGCCCAATATGCAAGAATAAGTATCAAAATTTATACGTGGATGTAAAATTTGTTGTAGCAGCAAGCCTAAGACTATGAAGGAGGATTTGTATATTCCTTTTCCAATGCCTACTCGTCCATGGGAGGAAATTTCTATGGATTTTGTAGAGGATTACCTATTTCTAAACATGGCCATGACTATATCTATATTGTTGTTGATAGATTCAGTAAGATGTGTATTCTTATGGCATGTAAAAATATAGTAAAAGCACATGAGGCAGCAGATCTTTTCTTTGCTAATGTATGGGTGCATTTTGGTTTTCCAAATTCTATTGTTTCTGACAAAGATTCCAGGTTCTTGGGGAATTTTTGGACTCCTTTGTGGGACAAGATGGATACCAGGTTATAAAAGAGCATGAATTTCCATTCACATATAGGGTGGTGAACGGGACTTTGGTACAGCTTGATCGGAGGGTATAATAGCAAATATCCAAGGACTATGGATGATTCCTTAGCCTACATTCATCATTCCTATAACCGGAAGTACACACATCCACTATGAAATCACCATTTGAAGCATGCTTGGGATATCTACCTATGAATCCACTGGACGTAGAATTTGGGTAGTAGAATGAGGAGGAGACATGAGACACAGAGGTGACTAGATCAAACAAATTCATTGAGAGGATTTGGAAAATCCATCTCAAAGTTAAAAAATAGTTAGAGAAATCTCAAGCCACGTACAAAGGCTAGGCATAATCAAAGACATGAGAGAACATAAGATTCATTTTGCGATATATTTTGGATTTACTTGGGTAAGGAAAGACTGCAAGGTCAAGCACGTGCTTAATCCACTACGATATAGAGCCTTCACCATAATGGAGTGGGTTGGAGAAAATTCCTTTTGACTTGATCTGTCATCATTTATGAGGATGTACTCAAGTAAACTATGAGAACTTGCACCTATATGAGCCATCTCGTGCTAGATGAAGTTGAAGGACTATAGTTGCTACCTTCCCTTGAGGATTGCATCTTAGACTCAAGAAGTGAATTAGAGGAGGATATAATGTTGCAAAGAGAAGGTCGAGAGGCTAGTAGAGGTCCACAGGAGTCTTGCAAGTTGGACTGAAAGGAAAGACACCAAGGCATGCTCTTGTGGTACTCGAAGGAGAAAGTGATGGAATTATTTCCTCATCTACTCCCCACTAATATTTTTTGGGACAAAATCATCCTAAACAGGGAGGTGTGATCCATAGGGATCCAAAATGACTCTACTTCATCAGATCAGCTAGCACCAAAGAAGGAAATTGAAGAAACGGAGGTTTTGGCTTGTTATTAACGGAACCACCACTCATGCAAGCAGAGTGACAGCTTAAAGAACCACTACCTAACCTAAGATGTGGTCCTATAACCACCACCCAGCCTAGGGCGGTGGTCCCGTGACCATTGGTCTACAATGGGCGGTGGTCCTGCTCTTTCAAATAGAAAATAAAACTCAAAACGAATAGTCCCAAAATTTGAAAGGTTATCTCGTGTCTTTTCTCCTCCATGACCTTTCCCATCCTCTAGTGCATGGGAGGACATGAGAAGGGATATAAATACATGTAGGAAGAATATTATTTGATCATTGAAGCATGAAATCAAGTGAGTGAGAAATTCTTAGTGCTGGAATTGTGTTTGTAGAAGAAAGGAGTGTTGAGGTAGAGAGCAAGCAAGTAAATGGGAGGAAGTGTGAGATATTATCTACTTCTCTTTCTTAATTATTGTAAATTTTTACTTCTTGATTGAATTGGCCAATAAAAAGTGGGAAGAAAGAGAATTTTCCTTCCCCGACTAGTTTTCCTCCTCTGGAGGTTTCCAAGATAAAAATTGTTGGTGTTTATGAGTTATATTCTTTTCTTCTCTCGTAAATTGTTGATTTTAAGCATAAGAAAAATTCATTCACTAGCTACCTCTGTCATTTTCTAATTGAAAGTATAACAATGGTGTTTAATTTTAATTCTATGAATAATTCCAAAGTAGAGAGTTTACAGATCACCAATACCCAAAAAGCACCTTTTTTATTTCTAAGAGTTTAAGCAGACAAAAATGGTGAAATTTGGAGCAGAGATCCTGCAAAACAGAACACAATGACGGTGATTTTATTGCAATCTAAAACCAATAAGTCCACTTAATAAAACTACCATATTCTTTAAACAATGAGACTTAAAAATCTCAAGTTTTTCAAAGTAGTAAACTTTCAACATTCGATTCTCCCTAACAAAAAAAACACCAAAAGCAAAGTTCAATTAGGTAACTTTCAAAAAATAGTAGATTGGGAAAAATAAAATGTCTAAAAATATTAAATCCTCATCAATGGAAATATCTTAAGTGTATTAGGAGCTTCAAAGAACAGATATTGAGAAAAAAATTACAAATTTTTCAAAAATAGTAGTTTCGACCCTACCTGCTAAAAATAGAAAGTTCTAGTTTTCAAGTAAGTGAGTCAAGTTTTTGCTCTATTTTCACTCATCTTGTTGATTTTTTCTATAATCAAAAAGCCATGATTTTTTTGTGGTCCAAAAAGAAAGGAACTCCTCTACAAACTCTCAAAGCATCATTTCTGAGAGGATTAACTTGATACAATAAGTCAAAATGACGAGAAAGATCATGGTGAGTGAGACTAGCAACCATCTTAAGCTCACCAACAATGCATACCTCCCTAATGTGTTTCTAAACACTTGATCAAGCCTTGGTGATGATCTCAATGAAATTTGAAGGTCAAAATATGTTATTCTTCCTTAAGTTCCATTCATAGGTCAATCCTTCCATCTGGAGAAGGAAGCTCTTTTCCACGAGGAGGAAATTGAGCAATGGTGTTTAGCCAGTTGTAGGCATTTTTTCCACTCAAGTGAGATCTTGGTAAAGGAAATGAATTATGAATTGAAAAAGGGTTTCATCATGTTCAAAGGTAAAATGAGAAACTTGTGGAGCAAGTTTTAGTTCCCACCATCTTCATGCATTATTTTATTGATGAATCATCTTATTGAATGGATTATTGACATTGATATAATATTATTTAATCATTATATGGTTTTTTCATAAATTACTCTTGTGACATAGGTGGTGTTTGAGGAACGTTGTGCCAATAAAATGTTGTGATACATATTACTAGTTTCTTGTACCCATGTTATTATGGATACTAACAAGATGCAACTTAGATAGATTTTACTAGATATATGATGGATGAATGACGAATCTATTGCATATTGTGATCATGATTTATGATGATATTGCTTTGGATGTTATCATGGAATAACTTAGATGAATTCTATGTTTTGATCTACTATAGAAATATATATGACATTTTGGATAGTTATCTCATTTGGATACTGGTTGCTTTCTTGATTCAGATTGTTAGTCATAAGTGAAATAATTATTGATGTGTGTGGTATCATTTTTATTGTTTTATTATATCGAGAAGTATGTTTGATGTGTGAATTGAGTGTGTAGGTTACAGGTCACACATGAGAACATGGGTTTCAGAGTTGCACCTCAAGTTGTACAAGTGGTTTTCTAGGCTGAGACCTTTAGCCATGCATGACCTTTGTTTGACCTTGTGCATGTGGCGTATTCATGTTTGGACATCCTTAGTGATTTCCTAATTTACCTATGTTATTTTAATTTGTTAAGCCTTGTACTAAACTAGTTTAAGGACCTAATGGTCCCCACATGCATTAGTGATGTTATTATGTTAGTAATCTTGTTGTTAGTGGTTTGGGACCACCTAATCATCATTTGGGTGGGCCCCACCACCTCTTCCTTTGAGCCACTTTACCCAATCTCGAATTTGGGCTAAATGTGGCATTTGTAAGGGTCTCTTTTCACATTAGGGGTCTCCCTTACACTGAAATGGACCCCTTGGACCCTACCTATGGGTAGGGGGCATATTTTCAAGGTCAAATGGGATTTTCCCTCCCATTTGACCCCTCTCTTGTCACCATCTTGTAAGTGTGTTTGATTTGTGTGTTATCTCAAAAGTTGAAGTAAGTTGGCTTATTGTCTTTTTAGGAAATTTGGGAGTTTTCTTCCTAAATGTGTTTTGTTTTATGTTTAATGGGATTTTGGGAATCTTGTGTTGGAGAATGAGATGGGTGACACATGTCACCCTCTCATTTGTGAGGATTTGTGTTTTATTCTTATTTTTATACCTCCTCTTAGAGAGGGGTAGGGACTTTTTCTTCTCATTTTTACTATTGGGAGTTAGAGAGAGCTTGGAGCTTGAAGGGCTTGATTTTTTTGGAGTTGGGTGGCTTATTTTTTGGTAGGACTTCATACCTCTTATTTTGTTTCTATAATTTAATGTGCAAAATAAAATGGTTGTTTTGGGTTTAGTATGCTTGCATGTTATTGTGGGTGTGATTGTAAATTATGTCACTTTCATTTTTCTCCATCCATCTCACTTGAGGTGGATTTTGGAATTGTAGGGGAAGAGGGAGGAAACCCCCTCTTACACCCACATGGCTTGATGGGAAATCCATGATGGCATTTCTATTTTTCCTCCCCTCATATGGTTTGATGTGGAAGATGACTATTCATATGGTTTGAATCTCATCTTCCATCCTTGTGAAGGAAACTATCTCATGGTTTGAAAATGGTTTGAAAATCCTTACAAGGAGGAGGCTTGGAGTTTGGGATGGAGTGATAAGGTGGGATGTATGGTGATTTTTATTGGTGTTCTTATGGTTAGATTAAAAATGGTTTATAATGGGCTCCTTGCCACTCTTCCCCATTTGAGGAAACATGGAGTTCTCCTCTTGTGCTTTTGTGTTGTTTTGGTTGCTTGGTAATGGAGTTGTGTGTGTGTTTGTCATCCTATGTCTTCCCATACTTGTGCAATTTTTTAGGCATGCATTCTCTCTCTCCCATGGGCTTGAGGGAGGCTAGCATGTCCTCCATTGGTGGAGATGGCATGTGATGATGTTATTTGGCTAGGTGGAAACCAGGACTTATTCTCTTGTCTAATGAATATTTCCACATGGAGTGCAAGCTTAAATACGTTTGGAGCATGAAGGAAAAGTTTTAAAAAAATTGGGCATGTTGTTCCTCATTTTGGGAGGCTTGTACACTTGCATTTTAAAAGTAATGTTTTGAAATGGTTCTCTAATATCTTTTATTTTATCTTCTCTCTTAAGAGGAAGAATAGTAATCTTGTAAACTAGTGGTTTTTTGTAATTAATTTAATTATCACAATTAAGATTAATTATCTAACTCACCTAGCCACCTCACTTATCCACCTCATCCTAGACCCATTATTCTAACCTATTAATTACCTTAGACCAAGTCCCCACTTATCCTAACCAACTAGGACTCTTTCCAACCCTAACTATTCATGACCTATTAATCCTCTAACTAATTCCACACTCTAATTTATGCCATTCAACACTCTGACCAGACTAAGCCAAAGACCACGCCAAATTTGGGAGAAAAACCCTATTTTTGGCAAGTTAGACCAATTCTCCTTAACCAACGTAATTATCCTCGGTCATGCCTCGCAGTTCCCTAACCATCATCGTTACCCTTAAATAAGAGTTTCTAACTCTTTACACAGGTTCTCCAATTCATTCATTCACTTAATATTTGGCATTCTAACTCTCGAGCACTCAAGCTACCCAACGATGAACCAGAGCCCATCAAGTCTTCACCAACATCCAATCATCTCATCCACAACTTTGATCATCACAACAAAGCACACACAGCTCCATTTCCGTGAGACTAGACACATTCCCATATCTCCCACGAATGCTCATCAATCAACAACCACCTTCAGATCTACAGTTACTAGATAAGTAATTCATTCTTATTTTTTAAGCTTTTGTTTTGATCTTAAGTCTTTCATTTACGTCTTCCATCCATCCTCTCTATCCCAAATACCACCTTTCACCTATTTACCACCTATTCCATCAACCTAAACCATTTCACCCATCCTAACACCTCTACCACCCTTGTTGAGCCTTAACAAAATCATATCATCCTCCCCAAACCCCCTCAACTCTCTGCAATCACAGAGAGACCCAAAACACCCATTTTTAATATTTCCACTATATTTCCTACCAACACCGGTCACCCAACCAACATCGGTCATTTTCCAATACCATCGGTCACCTAACCGATACCGGTCTCTATGACTATCAATTTTACCTAGAACAACAAGCTCATAACTTTCACCAAATAACCTAGAATCACCCAAACCTTTCCCAGACCTTTCCTAACACCTCAGTGACCTTTCCCAACTAGAACAACACCTTTCCTAATACTAGATTAGTTTGTATTTTCAGTACTTTTCTTAATCTAGTGTATTGATAACATTTTGAGACACCTAAATCAAAGTGTTAACAATAGGACCTTTACTTCTCACATTTATTTTCATTAATTTGATAAAACAGATTGATAAACCATCTAGGAAGTATCATACTTCTCGGAACTAGCATTTGCTAGGCAAGTCCACTACATATATTTTTAACTCTCTTTGTGGTCTTGTTGTGTTTTTACAGGTAGTTCCTCCTAGCCAAAAGGAAGCTCTCACATTCAGTCTGATCAAATTCTACAATGCACACAACCTTCTCCCAACTATTCACAGTATTCCTCCTACGCCCATTACCCTTATCTATTTTATCACATTACTTTGAGGTGAAACATTTTGCATGCCCCTGATGGGACCCCTTCTTGGGTTCTTTGCATTTTCTTCATATAGGGAATTGTGTGTTTCTTTCTTTTCTAAAAAAATCACATTAAGTTTCTCTCTGGTCAATATTCTCTTCTTCTACTTGTCTAAAGGAAATTCATGATTTGGTGTTTAAAAATAATTCTTCTTACTTTCTTTTGCACTACATTTAGTGAAAGATCATCCTCTTGACCTATTCTCTATTTTCTACATCCAATTTCACTTTCGATTTGGGCTTAAAATCTCTGCATTTCATCCTTTGTATGTTGCATTAGATCACCTAAATTTATTTGCAATCTATATACTGAGGTCATGACCAGTTGATGATTGGTGGGAATTAATCATAGTTCACACTTTGTGCACACACACCCCTATCCAAATCACTTGAACAATTTACTCATTTCTTAAACATCTTCCTTCCCGAAATTGTCATCAACGATTAACAATCGATTGGTGGTGGATCCAGCTGGTGTTCTGGCTAGTCATCATCATCATATCAGAGTTGGACCTCACATATTGTGAAGTATATATTGGGACACTTAGCCAAAATACACCTAAACCAGCCATAGACTACTTATAGGGCACCTTCATTGACCAAAAACTCTACTCTATTCATAGTCAGTTTTAAATGGCATAAGCCACATAACATTAAAATCTGAAGCATAGGATTGACATGTTTTGTTAGCTTTTGACTTTAAAATTGTGTTTTGAGGAGTGAGGTTGTTTCTTCTTATTTTTCTTATCCTTCACACCCCACCATCATAACTGGTGTATTCTGGTTCATTCTGGGTGTGTTAGGACTCATCACTGCCATACTCTAGTTCTTGGGTTGGTGTTTTCATTTGACTTAATCACCTAAAATTCAAATTTTCATCATCTTCTTAGATTCCACAAGATTCATAGTAATCGAATCGGCATCTCCACTATGACCAACATTAGATTACCTCTTCATACCAGCATCGTTGATCCCAACATCGGTTCCATGTTGTTTTGGTTATTTTCCCAAAATAGTATTCAATTCACATCTAGCTATTTTTTTATGACATGTTTATGTCATTTATCACATTTCTGAGTCTTTGTTACCATCAACAAGAGTTCAGATCCACCCAATTTACATTCTTCATCTCCAGATTTATAAATCTACCATTTATTCATAGTAACTTGCATTGGTCCAACAACCGACATCAGTTACCCCACCCTACCGACATCGGTTACCCTACCGACGTCGGTCTCTATGTTTTGATTTTTTTTATCAAAACAAAACCAATTTTCATTTTCCATATTTCTTCTATCTTCTTTTCCTGTGTTTCTACACCATCTACGTAGAGCTCAAACCACCTGTCCTACCACTATTCACATGGTTTTGACTCATGTAGACAAGCCAACACTCTAGTTTTTTATGCTAGCCACCAACCACTACCTCTAGTCCTTCACCACCTTCTATTTCTTCACCCATGGACCCCACCTCTCCTATTGCTATACATGCAGGTGATGAGGAGTTTCACAAAATCCTTGATCACAATCTCATCCTTGCAGTATTACCTCACCCATTCATCCACCCATGACTCATCAGATAACTCATATATAAGATGCCTATCTCCATTCCTCCCACTCTCACCCCCACTTCCATATCAGCCACCACTAGTGTAGTGTTACCTTACTTCCACCTTACCACCATCATTTCTCAGATCACCCCTACATCTTTGATATATTTGCACACCTATGGCATCTATCACATCTATCACCTTTGAACGTTTTCCCCTTCGATGTCTATGCATGCCATCATCTATAGCTCTTAGTGTAGGGATTCCAACATCATCAATCATTATTACCTCACAACCCCCAATTATGCATTGACCCCTTTTTAGAGTTTGGTCATGTCTATACCTACTACTCTACCACCTATCACTATGAGGGTCTCTACACAGGTCCCTCCCACCTATACCTTGTCTCAACCACCACCTATCACTTATACCTCCCATTCAAGGTATATGCCATCATCATCTCTTCACTACTTATGTTCCCCTTCTCAGTTTTCTTACTCGAACCTCCATATACTAGGTGTGCCTTCTACATCTACATCGTATCCACCTCCTTATACCATGGGAGGTGCATCTCAATCTAATCCGACCACGGATCTAATCAAAATGATGATGGACAAGATGCAAACCCTGGAAGCATCTATCTTTGGCTCACGTAATACATTGACTTATGCTAAAATTTGTAATGAGCCTATTCATCCTTCCATACCTATTCATCCTTATCCCCCACATTGGGAGATGCCTAAATTCAACCAATTTAATAGCAAGGAAGATCCACAACAACATTTGTGATCATTTCAAACATGTATGTTATCTGATCACCCATGATGATGCCTTTGCTTCTTAGGACTTTCCCATGTCTTTGATAGACCTACTTTAGATTGGTATAATGCTTTACCTAGGCACTCAATCTTTTCTTTCAATCAATTGCTCAGCCTTCCTTGACCATTTCTCCATCAACATCACTAAGAAGGTCACCATGACTAATTTATATTCGATGCGTCAATATGAAGATGAATCTATCATCATATTTTTTCACACGTTGGTGAGTCTTACCAATCAGCTCACCTTTCAACTTCCACAAACCGAGCTGATAGAGTTGTTCACTAGGGCTTGTGTCAGCACATCTCTCCAACTCTTCAGGTCCAAACATTCCAGACGTTCGATGAGGCATTCACTATGGCCCAAAGCTATAAATTTGTGCTATCAAAGAGAAGAAACTACAATTGTGCAACAAAAGTGCTCCATTTAAATCAAATGACTCTTCTTCCTCTTCTAAACCACAAAATACTCACATGCTAAAGCAAAGGGATCCACCAACGTGGTGGTCTTGAAATCTGGCCCATCTCATCCATCAAACCAATCAAAACCTCCTTCTAATCTTTCTCCTATTCAAACTTCCAATACAAGCAGAACAATGAAGATATACCCCCATAGGAGAACCTTATTCCTCTGTTGGAAAAGTTGTTAAAAGTGGGAGCCATCACTCTTCCACCGATCAAACCACATACTAGGTTTTGACCCTTCCCATCCTATACCCGCATGGTATAAGGAGAATTATTATAACTATCACCGTGTTAGAGGACATAGTAATGAAAATTGTAAAACATTCAAAAACATCATCCAGAAATGTTAGATAATGGAGATCTCATCTAGACAACCCTAACGCACTAAAAATCAAAATCTTTAGGTCTTTAAGAAACCTTTTCCAAACCATACCCATTCATCGAATCAGGCCGGTGAGACTTCTAGTAATAACACCCATGTCCACGAGGTCCATGTCATCTTTGACACAATACCTATCCCTTTGCTTTCAGTTTCCTTCCATCCCTTCTATTGACAAGATTCTTGCATGAGCTCCTCTACCCATGGAGGAGCCTATTTCACCTACTCCTCTACCCATGAGGATCTTACCTCACCTACTCCTTCATCTATAGAGGTGCTTTACCCCACTTATTCTGTCACCTATCGAGGAGCCCATATTACCCACACTTTTACCCAAAGAAGAGTCTATTTTATCCTCTTCTCCACCTAAGGAAGAGTCTACATCACCTACCTTTTTTCCCTCCTCGACCCATAGAGGAGCCACTTTTATACTCTCTTCCAGTCAGTGATGCATCTCCTAGGGTCTACCAGGATCCTGTTAATCTTCTCGCATCACTTCTTCCTATAGAGTCAGAAGCCAAAAACTTCCTTGTTTCACAAACCTCAAAATTTTAAGGATCACCACCAAGTCATCACCATCTTCCTCTACTTCTACGCCATTCTCCCATTTTGTCTGATCACTTGGAGTATGTCGACTACTCCACACTTTGGGGATGCCTTCACTTCCCATATCACTCAAATGCAAATGTTGTCCATGACACTTCAACGATTTATCCTAAAGTGTTCAAGACAACTAAATCCATCACACCTAAGCTAGTTATAGTAGCCTCTTTTGCATCATCCTCACCTACACCCAAACCTTTACCATTACCCCAACAACCACCTACACCCAAACCTCTACCTACACCCATACCTTCACTTACACCCAAACTATCACTACATTGGGGGTTTGCAGACACACCAAGTCTAATCCATCCTCCCATGAAGATCATTTAGCCACCTCTTCCCAAACTATCACTAGACCTATCCCCCACCTAAGAGGAAGACCCAACCTCTTAGGCCTCATACCCTAGTTTCTCCCACTCCTCCTCTTTCACCTTCACCACTTCCATCCATCTTAGGTCCCCATCCATCAACCTTGGTCAAGAAACCTCCTACCCAAGGTAAAACTAAAATGAAGCAACCTACATCCTTACCACAACCTCCCATTCCACCTAAGCCTTCTACATTGCCCACGCCTACTCCACTACCCAGTCCTTTACCTTCTCTTCAACCTACACATTTTGTATTTCCTCCTACCACTATCTTTACCGCACCTCCACTCTCACCTTGGTTGACCCATCCACTTCCATCTTCCACATTCCCTTCTACTTCATGCACTACCCCAACACCTTTACCCAAGAAGGTGCAACCCAAGCCTAAAACCACACTACCTACCAAAAAGGTAGTCAAACCTACTCAACCTCCAACTCCCCCTCTAACAGTACCTCTTCCATAGAAGTCACCCAAACCTCCATCCAAACCCACTCTCACTTCTCATTGATCCCTTGGTAGGATCTTACGCTAACATCCTCACTCGCTATTAGAAACCTCTGCCATTACATTTCCACCTCTCAAACCTTACACCCACTCAAACCTAAACCAAGGGTTTGACGATACCATGATTTGTGCTTATCATCATGTGTGTTAGGGCATGATGTTGAAAATTATAAGGCCCTTAAAAATATTCTTCTTCAAATGTGTTCTCCCAAAGAGCTCTTTGACGAAGATGACCTTTTGGATGAAGATCCCATTCCACCTTCACTATCACCACACATCCTCACCCCATATCTATTCAACGGCCTTCACTTCCACCTCCACAACCCTCTTTTCCTCCTCTCGACCTTTGAGATCAATATGGTCTGGATCAGAGAGCTAGCCCAACCCCTCCAAAATGCCAATGTGCCATACTCATTTCATAGGGCTCTTATCCCACACTAGGTTTTTGTCCCTCCTATCATTATACCTTTCACGACACATCCCCTCTTTTCCTCAAATCAATATGGTTCAAGTTTCCACTCAAGCACAGAAAGACAAAGGAAAAGAGAAGACTAGAAACCCATCTAGTGCACCATTACCTACCATTCCATCTACACCTTCCCCAAGGGTAACCATCCATGGGCCATCCTATCCTATTTCTGATGATTCACACACATCATACTATGATCAAAAAACTTCACCAATCTCCTCTAAAATGTCTTTGTATGACCTCATCCAAACCTCTAAGTCTCATCACAAGCCCTCCTCGAGATCCTACAAACTATTGAGGTTCTACCAAATGACCCTACACCTATTGCCACCATATTCACACCTCATCATGTGGCTTCTCTCACTACTTCACCTAAAACCTCTATTACCACTACCACTCACCAAATTTTTGCCATCAGTTTCTCTAACTCAGAGATTTCTCCTCACCATTCAGATGATCTTGATCCCCCCTCTTCATCTCCATCCACATTGAGGATACTCACGTCCGATGTGTTATGATCGATGGAGGTGTGAGTATTAATATTATTTCTTCTCGTGCATATGAACAAATGTGCATACCTACCAATTACATGCATAATAACCTAGTTATGTTGCATTCTTTCAATGATGCTTTAACTTCTACTCTCGGCACCATCATCCTCCACATTCGCATGGGTCCCCGCACCATTCCTAAATTATTCTATGTTTTCAAAGGGAATTCCAATATAACATGTTGCTTGATGACCTAGATCCATGCCATGGGGTGTGTACCTTCGACTCTTCACCGCTTGTATCAAGTTTGAATATGAAGGACATCCTTACACTATTCAAGGAAGATCCTTCACCTTTCAAAACCTATAACATGTTGTATCGACCCAATGATGTCCTTATCCTAGTTAAGGCATCTACTACCATTGTTGCCTCATCCACTACCATTGATACCTCATCTACTACCTCTCCACCTCATCCACTACCATTTCACTTCACCTTCAACCATTGTTGCCTCATCTTCTTCCACTTTCATCTACCACTTCTTTACTACATCTTCCTCACCCAGCTCATCTATCCCCATTATTTCCATGAGCAAAGTTAACCCGTCTACCAATTCTTCTTCTCAAACTCTAAATACCTCATTTATTCCCTCCACCCAAGTACCAACTTCCAACCCTTTGGAAGGTGTTTTTCAATGCCTTACCCTAGGAAAGTATCACTGTACAACATCGACACATTCTCAAACTCCTCAAGAGTATGGAAACCTTCATCAGCACCTGCATTATGATCATCATATAGGAGAATTGTTTTCCATATAGTCTCCTCTCCCTACCTTCACATCAACTTGAAATTTGGTGGACTTGATACTTCTTCTTATTCTCAAAAACCCACTCAAACACAACCTTTTTCAAATAATTACCTCACCAACACATTTTCCCATACCTTTCATCATTGTTGTGCTTGAAGGGCTTTATAATTTGGTCTTTACGAACAAGGTCATCACACAGTTATTCCTTGCACTACCCGCAAACATAAATACCATGGTGGTATTGGATTCACTTGAACCACCTAGTCCTAAGAAGGTTAGAGTCGACCTCATAGAGGAAGAAACACCTTCTCACCTTTACACCTTCTTCACCTACCACACTACCTTCACCCATGATTCCATGGATCCACAATCCATCCCTCTTACTTTTTTTCATAAACATCCCTTGTCATTTCTTTGGGACCTTTAACTTCATCATTACGATGGTGAGGATCCTTCTTCCTTCCTTTCCTTTATCCTAACATGATCGATGATGGCTACATTTGGCTCTCCTAGTTGACCATAAAAATCACTTGGTGTAGTGCATATAGTAATCGACACTACCCACCACCAATGTATGCATTTGTGGTCCCACATTATTAATATGCATATCAGCTACCTATTCCTCCTTCCCTATAGGATCCTTGTCTCACTGGTGGAGATAAAGGTCTCTCCACATCATCTCTTGTGCTTGTGATACCGAGGAAATGGTGGGACACGTCCCGATGGAACCCAAACTAGTATCTCTGTCGGACTCTCATCCACTAGAATCATCTCATGTTCACCCCATCTCCCTTATATCCATTTGACCAACTCTAGGCCCCTCAGCTCCTCTTCCATACCTCCATAAGATAGTAAATCCACATATGGCCACTATACAATATCCATAGTATATACTCCCTCTAGCATCCATCTATAATAAGTCACATCATGTGATGTCTCTTCTATCCATGGATGAGCCTCTACAAGTTGTGCCATCTCATGTAAATAGTTCTAGCAATGCCCTAATGTAAATCATCAATCTTTGTGCGAAGTCCTCTGCTCGGCACACATAATGATGTGCTCAAGGTATGCCACATCGTCTATGGAGTAAATAAGGAAATGGTGTGGTCCATGTCCAATACACTGAATTGGCATCAATAGTCCACTAAAATCATCTCATGTTCATCCCTATCCCATGTATCCATCTAAGTAGGTTTTTTGCCCTCCACGTAAATGAAATCCCACTTCTCAATAATGTCCATAACATATAACCCCTCTAGAATGCTGCGGGAAAATTTTCTACCCTCTCTACTCACGGATGCATAACATCCCACCGCCACCATCATCAATCTTGTAACCAACTCCTAAGGATATGCACCACATGTATCCATAATTTAAGTTCTTAGCGATTATGCTCACCGACTTTGCCAACGCCCTCACCAAATATTACGACCATAGGCTCAAACAATCATCCCATGAAATCTAATATACTGGCTCCCCCACAATCGGTAGCCGCAAAATCTTATACACATCCTCCAACATGATAGTCATCTTATTGGTGGGTAAATGGAAGGTATTGGTCATTGAGTCCCATCTATCGATGAGAGCAACCATCAAACTATGATCTCGTATGATGCATCGGTATCGTCTCACATCGACAAGCCTAACATCTCTCATATGGTCCCACTCATCGCTCGTTGCTACCTTACATCCGCACTAACAACGGTGGCACCATGTCTCGCATATTTAAATGGTGATGCACCTACATCATTACCAATTAAAATTTTCAAGAACTTACCTCTTTTTAATCATCTATTCACACCTACCCAGTCCCATCCCACACACACTTTTCCATCTATTTTCTACCTACACACACCCTTTTCCTAAACCTTTCTATTTTTTACTACATAAGACACTCAACTACCATATATTCCTAATATCTTGATTAAAAACTTTCACATTATTCTCGGTTTACTTTACTTTCCTTCAATTCTTCCTATTTCTATTATCTAAACCTTTATTTTTAGGACTTGGTCACTTTTACGGTAAAACATTGACCATTCATACCTACATCCATCGGCGTCGGTCACTGCCCGATTTTGGCTCACTAAATTTGAACCCCCACACCCCCACCTTTCAAAAACTTGACAAAACTACCTAAAACCTACCCAAAACCCTCTAAATCCCACCCACATTCATTTACCAACCTATTTAACCTACATTTGGCCCTCCCCATACCCAATTTCATCATTTTTACCCAAATTTCAAAATCAAATATAAAACCCAAATCTTTCAATTTTCTACTTTGGTTTTAATCCAAAACCACACATGAGGATTGAATCCTACCTCTACTTGATGTCATCTCCTTGGTGGGATGTCCAGTCTCTACATTGGAGGTCCTCCTGCACCTTCTCCTACCTCTGTCATAGCTCAACTCACTCTCTCAACTATCAACCAATCCACTCACTTAGAAATATCTCGTGGGTCCACTCAAATAAACTCTAACTCACCTAGAAAATAGCCCTGTCATTTTCTCATGTGACAAAAGCCCAAATCCATCCTCTCTGTCATTTTCCACAAATAACAAAGTCCAAATAAACTTTTCCAAATTGGGTTTTACGTTTTATTACCAAATTTCCTTATCGACGTCGGTTAGAGCCCTAGTTAACCAACATTGGTTTCTCTTAACTGGTATTGGTTTACCTTTGACCAGTATCGGTCACCCTGCTTAAGCCCACTATGCCACATTTCATCACATTTGATTGCTTTGCTGCAGTTTTTCTTACTACCCCACCCTTACCCAAGCCCTTGTGGCTCACCCTATCACCTTATTACCTAACCTATGACCTTCATTTCAGTTGGGAAAATTTTCCATATACCACAACCTTACCCATGGCCTTACCCTATCAACCCAACCCAACCTCACCCATTTGACACTCAATTCACTTACTCATTATACCTTGTGACGACGCTTACTCATATTGTTTATCCTACCAACCTTGCCTTGCCTAATGTTGTGATGTTTATCTTGACCAACCCAAACCTATTGGTGCTATGGAACCCACCTAATGCCCATTCCTACACCTAGCCTAGTTGTGTTTCAGGATCGTATCCTATACCTTGGATACCTGGATCACATCAACCTTGTTTGGATAAACTATCGACCTTTGACGATGTAGAGTTTGTGAGCTCTTCACCTAGTGCCTTTTGCATTCTATATGTGTGCATGTGTTTGAATGCCCTTACCTATTACCTACACCCAAAATAGCCCTTTCTCACAACCCTACCTTATTTTTTTCTTCACCTACCATTTTATCAAACTCATCACCGATTCAGCCTACTCCTTCATCAGATCCATGTTTGAGGGGGATCACCTCCACCCATACCTGGGGCAATTTAACCTCAACCCATACCTGGCAACCACTCTTGTTTTTATCGGCATCACTTACAATATAAGCTACGTGACAAAAGGGGCAAATGTAGACACCCAAAATTGGGTCGTAACCCTCTAAATCACCTTTGACTAATTAATTTAATATTATTCCCCCACCATGCCCACTTGCACACATTTTAATTAATTTAATTATCAAATCAAAAATTATATAACTCACCTAGCCACCTCACTTATCCATCTCACCCTACTCATTTTAAACCTATTAATTTCCTTAGACTAAGTCCCCACTTATCCTAACCAACTAGGACTCTTTCCAACCCTCACTATTCATGACTTATTAATTCTCAGCTAATTCCACTCTTTAATTCATGTCATTCAACACTTTATACCCATACTAAGCCAAATACCATGCCAAATTTGGGAGAGAAACCCTTATTTTGGAAATTTAGACCAATTCTCCTCAAATGATGTCAGGTTATCCCTCAATTGGTGCGTTTCCTAACTGTCGTTAGTTACCCTTAAATAAGAGTTTCTAACTCTTTGCACGGTTCTCCAATTCATTCATTCACTTAAGATTTGGCATTCTAACTCTCAAGCACTCAAGCTACCTAAGATGAACCAGAGCCCATTAGGTCTTCACCAAAATCCAGTCATCTCATCCACAACTTTGGATTGTCACAACAGTGAGCACCCAGCATACTCCATTATCACGGCATTGGACACATTCCAATATCTCCCACAAATGTTCATCAATCATCAACCACCTTCATATCTATAGGTTACCAGATAAGTAATTCATTCTTATTTGTTAAGATTTCATTTTGATCTTAAGTCTTTCATTTACATCTTCCATCCGATCCTTCTTTGTCCCAAATACCACCTTTCACCTGTTTACCACCTATTCCATCAACCTGAACCATTTCACCCATCCTAACACCTCTACCACCCTTTTTGAGCCTTAACAAAAATCATATCATCCTCCCCAAACCCCCTCAACTCTCTGTGTAATTACAGAGAGACAAAAAAACCCATTTTTAAAATTTCCACCATATTTCTCGCACCAATCACCCAACCAAAGATCAATCATTTTCCAATACTGTATCGGTCACCTAACCTATACCTTCTGGTCTCGTGATTATCAATTTTACCTAGAACAAGCAAGCTCATAACTTTCATTAAAATATCCTAGAATCACCCAAAACCTTGTTTATAGTGTTATAGAATGAGTCTCCCCATTTTAAAAGACTTATATATATATATATATATATATATATATATATATATATATATATATATATATACCAAGGTTTTCACTTATTAAATGTTTTGAATCCTATTCATTTATTTAATAAAATTAGTGCGATTATATATATATATATATATATATATATATATATATATAATCGCACTAATTTTATTAAATAAATGAATAGGATTCAAAAACATTTGCAAGTGAAAACTTTCTTTGTATGGGATCATGTGTATGATAAAATAAATTTAAAAATGGGGGAAATAGGTCACGATCAGCCGCAACCTGGACCTCACCCATACTCCCCTCATTGTAATGTGGTGTGTCCATGCCACACCACACTCCTCCCG
The DNA here is from genome assembly GCA_018340775.1 of Taxus wallichiana var. yunnanensis. Lineage (NCBI taxonomy): Eukaryota > Viridiplantae > Streptophyta > Pinopsida > Cupressales > Taxaceae > Taxus > Taxus wallichiana. The sequence continues at coordinate 172,584,754 of CM031237.1, forward strand.
TGCCTCCAAGCGGACATGTTGCATGGTACCCACCCCCTGTGCACTATCTTCGACCATGGGTCGGGGCCATATGAACCCCTGTGCAGCACTTTTTATTTGTTTTATAACATATTATATAATATATATAACTAAAAACCCCGATTCAAAACAAAAAAATATAACTATAAGGAGAAGAAAACAAATAAAATGAAAACTTGAAACCCTACATAAGAAAGCAAATCAGTAAATAATAAAGGGAAATTTCTTTCCTCCGTCACCAATCTAGAATAAAAAGAACCAAATAAATTGGAATATACCCCAAATCTATTATGCAGAAGTATTTCCTCCTCCAAATATAAATTCCTCCATGATCTCCCCCTTGTTCTCCATCTCCTCCCTATTTCAACCTATACAAATAGAAGCCACAAAAATAAAACAAAAATTTATAAAGGGAATCATAAATTAGGATTAGGGTTTGTAGAGAATACCTAAAATATAAGGTGTAGATTAAAGCAATCCAATGGCTCAGATTAAACCCTCCTAACTTTTATATTTGTGGGAATAGATGTTTTTATGGGTGTTGAGGTAAATTTATTAAATGGAAACCTGGGGATTTAATTAGGGCCATGGTAAGTATAAATTAATAATGTGGCTTTTAAGAAATTGTTTTAATAAATCAATATGTAGCATGGGTTTATTTGATTTACTTATGGGACATGGAAAGTGTTAAAGTATTAAATTGGGACTTACAAAAATAATTAAATAATTCAACATTAGGTATGGGTAAGCATGGTTGGCCTAATGGAACCCCTTTCTCGGATTAAATTTAATATAACCTAAGGGGGGATTCCGATTGTGAGGTGTGGGCCTAACCATAGGTGAGTTAGTGCAACAATAAAAATAATAATAATAATAATAAATTAATTGTTGGCTATAGGCCCGACCATAGTTATGTACTTGATAATAATAAATGTATCAAAAAAATCATTAGGATTCTCATATGTTGTGTTGGGATCGGGTGTTAAAAATATGGGGCATTACATTTGGTATTAAAGCACGGGTTTCAGCACCGGGTGTCTTGGGATTGATTGTGCATTAAACACTAAGCTTGGTTTGTTTTCCCATCTAACGATAATGTTTCGCTTTAAACCATTTTTTTCCTCGTACGCTCGGTCCAAACACCATAACAAGGACTAGGTCACAACACCTCTGTAATGCAATGCATCGGACCAATGCTTCTACTAACAGGATGTGTGGTGAATGATTACAAGCTTGGATGAGTAAATTCAAGAAATGGAACCACGATGGTGATTGGAATGCAAATTTTTATCACTTTTTTATTTTAAAACACTTGTTAATAGTTAGGAAATTTTCATTTCCTAAAATAATGTGTAAAATATCTTTGTGGCTCCCATAGTGGAGATCGTTTAGGATGATCATGTTCTCTAGTGACATGGGATGTCACAACAACATTTAAACCCAATTTATAAGATCATTTGATCATTTATTTGAATGCATTTTGAGCCCATTTGATCACATTGTTACATGGGACAACAACTGAAATCTAAGAAATTCATTTTGATTTGGACCCGTGGTTTAGGGAGCTTTAGTAGGAAACTGAAATCTACCACTTCTAACCTTTAGTATTTCTCCATCTCAATTGGTTGCAACAATTGGTTTTGTGAAAATGGATTTGGGAACTATTTTTTCAAGTATGTTTTTAGGCCTCTCGGTTATTCTGACACAAAAATAAACTAGTCAATCACATAAATCAGCTCCAGAAACGAGGTCACAACTAGAGTTCTAGTTATCAGAATTATATTTTGTAAGTTGCATCGATTCTCTATATATAGAAGAATAGATGAGAGTTGATAGAACAAGTTTTTGAGTTGTGAATTCTTGTTTTTGAAACCCTTTTCATAGCCACTTTTGTTAAAATTGTTGAAGTGTAGTAGCAAGACTTTAATAGTTGGCCCCAGGAAGGTTCTTCTAGTTTGAGATTCATTTGTCACTTGTGGATTTTGTATGTATTTTTAGACTCCTGTATAATAGATAATTGGTTGGATGTGTTTGTTTTACCATTTGGTTATTTGGTAGTTGTTTGGTAGGCCCTTTTTTAGCCATTTTGGCTAGATCATGAAACAGAGAACTGGGTCTTAATGAACTGTTTGACATCTTAGGACACCCTTGGAGGGTGGAGGATTTTATAATAGAATTATCGTGATGTGTTACATGTGTTCTAGGTTAAATTTTATGACCTTGACAAATTTGATGCTATGAGGCATTTTGGGTGCTAATTGCTTTGGTATAGTTTGGTCATTTTGGACACCATACATAGTCATGGTTGTTTCATAAATAATTAGTGTTTGGATATGAGAGTGTAGAATTGTTCCCTGGATCTAAGGAATATGTTTAGGGTGTTTGGTTAGTTGTATTTTTCCTCTTTGAGTGATCTGTTATTTCTTAGGACACTCACTCACAATGTTAAGGGCACCACATTTAAACCTAACAAAACCCTTTTGGTATGGGTGTGAAATAAATAATTGTACCTTATTGTAGAGCAACCTAAGGAAGGAAAATGGTCTTCCACATCTTAAAATTTCATTATTGTGAATTGGAATAATTTTCACTCCTCATGTATACATTACCAATCTCCATTTTATAACCCTCCTTCTAAGAAAATTTACCAAGTAACCTTATAACTTTGTTTATAAGGGGAAAGGATTCTTAGTGTCTCTTTTTATACAATGGCTTTACACAAAGTGATATTTCATAGTTATTCTATCCTCTTCTTGTAAACTAAGGATACATTGAACTATTAGAAACCTTTCACAACTAAAAATTCTCTTCGAATCTCCCTATTTATATCATGTCACTCTACAATATCCCTTCTGCTTTCAGAGAAAAAATTGAGAGGATTCAGAGGCACTTTCTTTGGTAGGGAATGGAGGATAAATTCAAATATCACTTGGTTGCTTGGGACCAAGTTTGTACTCCCAAAAATAGGAGGCCTGGGTATAAAAGATATCAAAAAAATGAATGAGGCTCTAATTGCAAAAATGGGATGGAGAATGCTCTCGGAGAACCAACCCGGATTGAACTAATTAAAGCCAAATACCTTAATCAACAAGCAACTATATCTTTTCTTCAAGAAGAGAACCTTCCCTATGGCTCCATATTTTGGAATAATTTAGTTCAGACCAGGAATTTCATCAAGCATGGAAGCAAATGGAAAGTGGGGAATGGCAGAGATATAAATTTTTGGGAAGATAAATGGACTAGTTGCAGCCTCATTGACATATTTGGAGCACTCAAAGATAGCCTTTAGTGTAAGTATGGTACTAGAATCATGGATTACATTGACAGGGATGGCAACAATAAGAAATGGAAAAAACTCTCTGTGGATAGGGATGATCTGAACCACATGATGTCTTCATTACAAGAGCATTTGAATCTTATCCCCTTAAGTCAAATGGATGTCAAGGATGAATTGGTCTGGAATAACTCTATTGATGGGGATTATTTTGTTAAAGCTGGATATAATTCTTTCTTTGAAACTATGTAGTGCGAGTTCAACTGGAGCAGGATTTGGATGGTTGAGCTCACACCAAAAATCAACTTTTTCTTTTGGCTGGTACTTAGGGGTAGAATTCTTACCACTGATAACCTGATTAGAAAAGGTTTCATTATTCCAAATAGATGCCATCTCTGTAAAAAAGATTCTGAGGATATCAGACACCTTCTAGTGCACTGTGAATATGCCACTAAAATTTGGAATATTGCCTTTTCTAATTTCAAAGTTCTCTAGGGCTGTGCCAAAGGACTTTATCTAGTTTTGGACCCAATGGAATCCCCCTTTTAAGCATTGTATTGTGAGAAGACTCTAGAAATTGGTTATGCCCCATATCATTTGGAGAATATGGAAGGACAAAAATGACATCATTTTCAGAAACATTAAGCAACATCACAAGATCAGCTTTATGAAGATCACTAATGTTGTCAAAGAGAACATTGCCAGATTCAAACCCCCCAAGAACAAGAACTATCCTGAAAATGAAGAGCATATCTTGTCCAACTGGAAAATTGGAGTTGACAATATTCAGAATAGCACACGCCCTAATATTGACAGGTCTCTGATACATTGGCATCCTCCTGATCTTAACTGGCATAAATTGAACTTTGATGGGGCTTCTAAGGGTAATCTCGGATTGCTACAGGGGGAGGAGTGATTCGTGACCATAGAGGCAATCTGATTGCTTCCTATGCTGGTAAAATGGGGGTCCAAACTAACCATTATGTTGAAGCCTTGGCTGCTCTATGGGGGCTTAGAATAGCCCAGACTCAGAACATACATAATATTATCCTAGAAGGAGACTCACTTAATATTATTAATCATCTTAATCAATCCTCGCCCCCTAGCTGGAATATCAAGGATTTCATCATGGAATCCATAAGCATCTGCCAAACCTTCAAAAATATCCGTATTAGGCACACTTACAGGGAAGGTAACAAGGTTGCTGATGAATTGGCCAATTATGGCATAAATAATAATTTAACTATTTGGAATGATGCTATTTACATCCCTGAGAAGGTACAAATCAGCATTCAAGCATAAATTTATGGGCACTCAAGTGTGGAGTAAGGATAATGATGACTTGGAGTGGGCTTTAGTGAAGCTCAAAGATCACACATGCAGGAACTACTCTCATCACTCCCAAAATGTGTGCGGGATTCTAAATAATCGGGACATATAGAAGTGCAAACACATTCCATACAGAAATTCAAACAAGGGTTTAGAAGGCAAGAAGGGAAAAGACTACAGAGAGGTAAAAATGGGAGGAGCCCCGTGTCAGATTGAACCTTACAGTGATCTAGATTGGAAGGCAAATGCAGAGCTCTGGAATCTCCTTAAGCAGGGCAAGATTACAAATTTCATCGATCACATTCAAGGTCACGACCAGAGCATTTCAATTCAATTTGCCATGGATTGGAAGGACCGCAGAGTTGAGTATGACAGACATAAAATTACAGTGAATGAAGAGCTTATTGCTGAAGCTACTGGTTTGGAGATGGAAGGCCTCCGTTTCTTCAGCAAGAGAGTTGACAAAAAGGTGGAAGAGAAGAAATTTGTTGCTGAGGATGAGGTGTTGATGTTTGTTACAGTGGGGCTGCGGGTTAGTTCAATTCCACCACCCTTTGATGAGATAACCCGCATGATGGTCCATTACATATCTTTGGAAGGGAGGTATGTCACTATCCCCACTAAGCATTTGGTTTTTCTAAACCACTTCCGTAGACAAATCATGGTCTGTTTCCCTCACTATCTCCTAAACTCTCTTGAACGCTCCATCTGGGAGTTCTAGAAGCATACACGGCTACCCCTTTGCATCAAGGGCTTATTCTCTTGTTGCACAAGCTTTGCATTTCCAAATACCCTATTCTTCCTTCCCTCACGAACTCCTCCCCTCTCCACCAACACCACCCCCACTCACATCCCTTCCACCACGACCCCCACTCTCATCACTGCCACCACCCCCACCCACATCCCTTCCACCATGACCCCCACTCTCATCACTGCCACCACCCCCAAGCCTAATACCAGAAAAATAGAAGAAGCTCAAGTTGGAAACCCCAATTTCAAGCAAAATCCTTCACAAAAAGAGTAAGGATATAGAAGTTACACAAAACCTACTACACATAAGCAGTGTTGGCCATGAAGAGGCCTCACAAAACAAAGAAAATAGCACTATACAAAGACTAAATGACCTTGAAAAGGAGATGATGAAGCTGAAGGAGGAAGTGACACAACTTACCAAGAAAAAAGGGAAAAGGAAGATTGATGAGGGTACTGAGATAGATAACCAGCAAGTGGAGGACATCTATAAAAAGTTGAATTCCTTGGACAATCGAGTGGGAAGAGCCAAGGATCGCCATGAGCATAGTATGGCAATTTTTAATGCTATCAGTGATTTTCTGGAACAGCATGTTCGCAGCATCACTATGCTGAGTGGGATTCCAGAGACTTTGTGGGGAACGACCAAGGAGAGTAGCCAAACCTTGGCTAAGCTTGATACTAAGGACCCCACCCATATGACTACGGTGGCCCTCTTCACTTCTCTACAAACCATAAAATCTAAAATCACCAGAGCAGCTAAGAAGTAAGGTTGTTTTTCGCTGCAGGCGATCTTTTCCATCATTTTTGTTGTTTTTTTGTTGTTTTCTAGCTGCATGGTTACAGTGCTTGTTCTGTTTTGCTCCTGTTGTAAATTTTTGGTTACGGTTGATTTCAAACACCTATTCTAGATGCTGATCCTTTTTGTTGATACTTTGATTGCTATATCTGGCTTTTTGGCCTTCTTTGTAAACAGGTATATAGTCCTTCAAAACTATTTGCCATCATAAAATTTTAAAAAAAAACATTTGAAAATTATCTTTCATAATGTTCAAATTATTATAACCCTCTTAATCTTGAAGGGCCTATGTTCATGTTATGATCATTTACTAAGTTTTAGTGCAATATAACATGGTTAAATCGTTTTACCTTAAGAAGATACACTTGTGATAATAACCCTCCTCGAATTGATTAAAATGTTCCTAATTAATCACGTTTATGACACTAAGACTTATGTAGAAATCATGGAATCACCCTCTCCCTCTTACCTTATCTCATAGATAGAAGAACATTGATTATGTGAAAATAAAAACATTCTCTCATCCTCTCTCTCTCTCTGCAAAAAGACAAATAAATTGGTTTCGATTTCTCTTTTGGTGGGGACGAGATGGTTTACCAATGTTAGTGTTAACTTGGGAGGAATTACAAGTAAAATGGTGCAATTATGGTGGAAGTGGGTATTTTTAGTATATATATCTCAGTATACTTTTACATGCATTTAGGGTCTCGGTATTATTTTACTTGTATAAGGAAGAATCTATTTTGTTTATCTCTTAAAGAGGTTGTATACCCCTAATGAAACCTTTCAATTTTTATTATTAGTGATTTAGTGAAAATATTTGTTCATCTTAACCAAAAAAAAGAGATGAGAAAACTTAATCGAATATTCATTTATTGACACTTTTATACTATATTGTTAAATCAAAACTTAAGTCATTACTTATATATTTATATGTACTTATATATTTATGTGTGTGTGTTTGTTTGTGTGTATATGTATAAATATAAATATGAGAATAAATGCCTTCAAACTAGAAGAGTTTAGAATGAGTCTCCCATTTTAAAAGACTTTATATATATATATATATATATATATATATATATATATATATATATATATATATATATATAATTGCACAAATTTTATCAAATAAATAAATAGGGATTCAAAAAATTACAAGTGAAAACCTTTGGTATGCGATTGTGTGTATAGTAAAATAAATAAAAGGGGGAGGGGAACAGCCGAGGTCGGGCCACGACCTGCCCCCACCCATGATCCTCTCATTGTAATGTGGTTTGGTAAGGCCACACCACACTCCCCCCCGTGCCTCCAAGTGGCCATACTATGGTACCCCTATCCCCTGCACACTATTCAATTGGCCACGGGCCATGACCATATCAACCCTTTGTGTAGCACTCTATCTGCATTTATAACATATATATAATATATGTGTGTGTGCAACAAGAAACACTAGTTCAAAAACAAACTATAAGGAGAAGAATACAAATAAAATGAAAACTTGAAACCCTAGATAAGAAAGCAAGCCTAAATAATAAAGGGAAATTTCTTTCCTCCACCAATCTAGAACAAAAAAGAACCAAATAAATTAGAATATACCCCCAAATCATTTATGTAGAAGTATTTCCTCCTCCACATATAAATTCCTCCCCGATCTCCCTCTTGTTCTCCATCTCCTCCCTATTTTAACTCGTGCAAATATAAGCCATAAAAATAAAGCAAAGGTTATAAAGGGAATCATAAATTAGGATTAGGGTTTGTAGAGAATACCTAAAATATAGGGTGTAGATTAAAGAAATACAATGGCTCAAATTAAACCCTCCTAACTTTTATATTTGTGGGAATATTTTTTTTTATGGGTGTTGGGGTAAATTTATTAAATGGGAACCTAGGGGATTTAATTAGGGCCAAGGTAAGTATAAATTAATAATGTGACTCTCAAGAAAAAAATTCAATAAATCAATATGTAGCATGGGTTTATTTGATTTACTTATGGTACATGGAAAGTCTTAAATTATTAAATTGGGACTTACAAAAATAATTAAATAAATCAACATTAGGTATGGGTAAGCATGTTTGTCCTAATGGAACCCCTTTTCTAGATTAAATTTAATATAACCTAAGGGGGATTCCGATTGTGAGGTGTGAGCATAACCATAGGTAAGTTAGTGCATTGAGAAAATAATAATAATAATATTAGTAAATTAATTGTTGGCTATATGCTCGACCATTAGTTACGTAGTTGATAATAATAAATGTATCGAAAAAAATTGGCGGGATTCTTAGATGTTGTGTTGGGATCGGTGTTAAAAATATGGGGCATAACACAAATTGAGGGTCATCATATCCTAAATATATCATCATCTCTTCGAGAAGCAAGTAAAAATGGGCTAATCAAGTCATCAAAGTATTCAAACCATCATGTGTGAAGAATCAAGGAATCATCTTTTCCCATGGGAAGCATATGAGAAAGAAGGTATGTAAGTTTCCCAAATCTGATTTCATTCAATTACACTAGATTCGGGAAGGGTAAATAGGTAATATTTATGTGGTACGTCATGTATGAAATAATGAGAAATCATCCCAATTTCATTTGATGTCATTCACAATAGTGTTCTTAAACACTCAGTCAAACACTTGGTAATGTGGTCACTCCTTAAAGGAAGAAATATTGCAATCAAATCTCACTTCAATAACATCAAGGGCCATTAAACAAGAACCTTCAAAAGAAATATAATGAAAAGAGGGCATGTAGAGGTTCCTTATTCTAGGAAGCTTCATAAGAGGGTGGAATTCATCGTAGATCCCATAGAACCTCGTGAGCCATACAAGATTGATCCATTACAGCCTCCCATCCTTCATTAACATTTAATTATGTTTTCCTTAGTGGTGTAAGTTTCCCATAATGAGAAAAACATGATCCCTCACCAGCCTCTTGAAAGTGTTCCTATGACTAACATCATGTCTACTTCGGAAGATCCATTTCCATGGATTCAAGAGTTTCTTGTGATTAAACCAAGAACAACACAACAATATAAAATTCCTAACCTTAGGGCCATCAAAAATCTTGATATATGAGTGGATCAAGAAGGCACATGTAGCTTCTTATCTCTTCAATGGATTTTATGGTAATCGAGTATGTATAAATTTGCCGACCTAAAATTATGAGACCCATGGAGGAGATGACTCAGATGACCTACATCTATTTGGGTCAAGCTACACATGAAGGTGATGCTCATCTATTCAAGTAAACTTCTTCTGCATGCTCATTTGAAACCAAGAGTAAAAACAAACAATTTATCGATTATAGGAGCGGTGAGAGAGCTCTCAGTGCCTACATTTAACCTTTCTTGTATCCCAATTTAGTGCCTCACGCTCCCATGGAAGACATTTCTCTGAGTAGTAGCTTTGACCTTAAGATGATTAAGAAGGTGCAAGGGCATATGATGCAAGGGAAGGCTAATGAAAAATGGATTGAGAATATCCTCGAGAAAGGAAATACATTTCTCCCAGAGGTTCTCTCTCTTTGCTCAAGTATGTTCTTGCCACTATTTCAAAAGTGAAGAAAACAAGGGAGGATATTGAAAAGAGAAGATCCACTATGATGAGGTGTTCCCACTTATTTCTAAGATGAGCAACCTCGACTCCCACACTCTCGTGAATAAAAATTTGTTCTCATTTGTTGTTGAGAACTTGTCCCCATTTGGATCTGCACTATGGATGTTATATATGGTATGATAAAAGATGCCATCTCCTAACTTGAATCTAGTAAACAAAATGCCTTTGAGATTTTGGATGAGGTCAACAACTATGTGCAAGAACTTGGATTCCCTCCACTCACCAAGAATTCATCATCAGAAGAAATCATTGGTTTTCAAGAATTGGTCAAGGAGCGTAGTCATCATTTTTCCTTCAATGAGGATACTCTGGAGTCCCTTTTCAATATCAGAGGCTCTATTTCTAACATTGCAAGATATAATGAAGTATGGTATAATTAGTTCAAGGATATCAATGATGTTTCCAAGACACATGGATCAAAACATTGAGCTACATTCGCATACCGTAAGTAGAAAAGGTGACACTTACAACATCCTGGTTCAAGAGAGAATTCAAAGGACATGATATCATTCTAGGAAATCTTCCTCAAGGATCATAACTAGATAGTTCTCCATTGGAAAATCTTCATCCTCATCATATCATTCAATCCTTTTTTATTTGTCTTATTCACTTAAGTGACCCTCAATTAAACATTGTAAGAGTCATTTTTAACTAATAAGGAAAATACTCACCTCCTAAGAATATGAAAGGTCATAAGTGATGGGGATAGGTGAAAATTCATGTGGGGGGTAGATGAAGAGACAATTTGTAATGTTATAAATTGGAATGGATTCTCCATTCCAAAAGGTTGAAAACCATTGATTGTTGTATGTTTTTGAGCTGTTCATCATTGTTACATCAAATAATAAATGTTGCATTTCCTCTATTCTCTTTTTCTATGTTCCTTTACTCTCTCTACTTTCCAATTTTTAAGCATCGTGATGTTATAGAACCAAGAAGAAAATTTGTGTCCTTGATTGATAGATCTCAGAGCTTTGTGTCTCTAGTTTATTGGTCTTCCTAATAGCTTGCATTATTGTGTTCTTCTAATTGAATGTGGACCTACTCGGTTATTGTATATGAACCGTGTAAGCCTACTCATGATAGTTGTAGACACCCTAAAAATACATACATATTCTATCCTGCTTCTATCTAATTAGAATTAATTAAATTAATTCTATCTCACCGTAGTACACCCCTTTGGAATTAATTAAATTAATTTCATCATTCAAATATTCCCCTTTAGAATTAATTAAAATTAATTCTATTACCTAAGTTATATTCCTACCCATTGGAATTAAATAATTTAATTCTAACATGCCTTTGGAATTAATTAAATTAATTCCTACACCCTCTTAGCTAATATAATTAAACATTTAATTATTTAAATGGTTAATTATCTCCTCACAATTAAATTAATTTAATTATACCATTCTCTTGGAATTAATTAAATTAATTCCTAACACCTTCTAGCTAATATAATTAAACATTTATTTATTTAAATGGTTAATTATCTCCTCACAATTAAATACTAATTAAATTTAGTTATTTAATTCCACTTATTTTAGTTAACAACCACTTGGACTCCACTTGGAATCCACATCCTCATCCTAGCTAACTGCACTTCTAGAATCCTAGAAAGGTGGGGGCAATTGAATTGCACGTACAACCACCTTCCCGGATGCAACTTCTGCAATTAAATCCATTACTACCCCTAAATGCCCCAAAGCACTACTGTAACTTCCTCCAATGCTATTTTTAGCATATGCATTTACCCATATGTAACCAAATTTAACTACTTCTACCTCTATAAATTACAGGATTACTCTCTTACAAATCCTCTTGAATTTACAGTACAATAACTCTACTAAATTTCCAAGCCAAAGTATCTATGTTTGTAGCATTTGCACTCACATTTGGAGAATATTCAAGAGCACCCACATTCATTTGCAAGGTTCCACAGACAAAGTCTCCACAACCTTACTGAGGTTTGCACTAAAGGATTACAGGAAGGTTTGCATTTTATTTTGTTTGTCTTCCATTCACTATAGTTTTTCATTGTTTACAATAGTAACCCTATCTCCTTATTTCCCCTACTCCCCTTTACCTCCCTCCACTAAAAATTCCTCCCTTGTACCTTGACAAGAAATTTGCCACAGACTTTAGTGGAGTGTTTCTATGTGATCCCCAATCTAACGACCACCCACTATTTTTAGTTAGTTTACATTCAATAATGGGATCTTCCCCATGAGACAATAAGGACAGGAAGGCTTAGCCATGGAGAATTGATGAACAATCAATAATTTGGAACATGAAAAATTATTTTTCCAACACATAATAAAATGGATTTTGAAGGATGATCTGATGTTTTGTTGAAGGCCCAAAATCCCATATACAATGCACAAAAGAAAGGTGAATGTGTAACTCAAGTATATGAGTGCATAAAAATGAAAAATGTGTGTTAAAGGAGTGTGAGAAAAGAGTGCATGATAGAGATGGGTATTCGGTAGATAAGACAAGAGATGTTTGAAGGATTCTAATACAGAATGTTGACAAGGGTATAATGATTAGTAAATCCCAATAATCATAATTGTATGGCACAAGTAGGTACGTCTAGATGTGTGGTAGATAAGAATATTTAAGGAGCTCAAGTTTAAATTTAAATCTGAATGGGAGAATCTAGAAGTGTTTAGAAGAGAACATCCCGCCAAAGGAGAATTTAAATGAGGAGAGAGAAGTGGGAATGTATGACTATTTAAGGATATCAAGTTCACCATTTCATTGTTAGCTAGATGTGTGTAGGAGAACTTATGGTAGTAGTTAAAATCCAGCAGAGGTTGGTGAAAGTGCATGTGAGGCACAATAAATTCAGATAAAAGTGGATAAGTATTCGTAAGCCTTGATCCAAGAGGATAAGGGTAACTATTATAGGATAGGTCATTGGGAGAAACATCAAGATTCTACAAATATCCATGAGAGAGTTAAAAGTTACATAAAGAGAAGGTACATGTAGATGATGTAAAGGTCATTTCACATATAGAAAATATGCATCTTATTGTGCAGTTTGTTATGTGAATTTGTAATGGGCAATCCCCTACACCATGTTTTAACGAGATTACATCATTTTCATTCTCTCGTAACATAGTTTTCTCTCTACTAATGATGTTTCACTATTTTACAAGTTTCCATGGTTTCAAATATCTAGCTAAACTCCAAAATTACTAATCATGTGCTTTTAGCCTCATTCATTCCAAGAGATAATATTAAAAATATCATTTTAATCAGCTTATTACTTCTTATTTTTCTTGTATATCTCTTGCATAATACTTGTACATATTTTGTATAGTTTTTTTGTGTGTGTATTGTACTCAAAGATAGGTTGTGTATGTTCTCCCCTCGCGTCATTTTACAATATTAGAGATCAAAAAATTACACTTCCTCTTTTTATTTTTCTTTCTAGGGATTGTAATGTGGATTTCATGCCCACACACTTGTCATAGTATTTAGGCATCTTGTGAGGATTTTTCATCATCCTCGTGTTTGGATTCACTAATGCCTTGAGGTTTTGGTGTAATGGTTTGTTACATTTCATATCAAAACAACTACCCAGTTTGAGTCTCGTCATGGGTGGCTACTTGATATTGTATTGTTTTCATGAACCTCGTATAGGGCTAGGTGTGGTCCCGTTATACAAGTACAAATCCAGCCCGTGGTCTTGGCTACAGAGTGTGGTGAGATTTATGATTATGGTGTACGATTCACTAGCGCCTAAATTTTTTTGTGTAATAGTTCATAACAATTTCATCACTACACACTAAGACACACCTTGTGTTACAATGGGTTATATAAATTCAAGGAAAACTATCATTATTGGCTAATAATTGACTTGTTTTAATGGAAACATGAAGTGAGGGGGTTTCATGTCTTAAAGCCTAGGTCTTAGAAAACATCCAAGGTAACACAGACTTGGGCCTCACATACAATAAGGTATATAAGGGACTCACATAGTGATCCTCATATATCCTATCATTAAGACCTCTCAACTATAAATGGTTGGTAGTGTATGGAGCACAAAAATCCTAAATTTACTCACCTTATACTACATAAATTGAGGGTTTAAAGACCAAATGTCACCACTCTATTTGAGGTCTACTTTGGTGGGATATAATTTGTGTTACATACCCTCTTTACTAAAGCATATGTATTTTGGCTTGTTTGGTCTTGTTTGTGTGTTGTTAAGACCCATATTTTGAAATTTTAATAGTAAAACCTATCAAACACATTTAACAAATCATCACTAAACGTTCTCTATATATCATACCAACCTCAATAAAATAAATGGATTACACCAATCCAAAACCATCCATCTCAACAATCAAATATACCATATAAGAAAATCATCTCTTTTCCACAACACAATCATACATCCACTATAATATTTTCTTATTTAAACACATTCTCAAATATCCTAAGATTATAAACACACCTAAAATCCTATTTAATGTAATCTAGAACCAACCTTCCTAAAAATATTTAAACATCCCCCACAAATTCAACCATCCATAAAATCAAATCAAGATTGATTAAAGCTCTAAATCTAAAAGTTGGTTTATAACCCATAATCAACCATCAAGGTCTTATCAAACATCCAACCATGATTCAATTCTAATACAATAAAACAACATCACATATACCCTAATACAAACATCGATCTAAATCAAGCTAATATCAAGGGTTATTATTTGATAACCTCACATTAAATAGAACTTTGATCAAGTAATTTGATCAATATTAATCTAAAATAAAACATTTTATTTATCATCACCCCACTAAGCATCCAATCAATCCAAATTCTAAAAACTATCTTAACCAAGATTAATTTATAATCAACAAACAAAAAAACATATGAAACTATATATAGGGTCCGAATGGGACTAAACATACACACAAATATCCCCTTGAAAATCCTTGGAATAACAAGTGATTTCATGATGATGATGAAGAAATCCTTGTTAACCATGAAAAATAATCAACGAAGCTATAATGATTTTTGTTGACTAAACAAGGAATATACCAACTTGACTAATATCTCTATCAAAATAGGGATGACCTTATCCACTAGCTCATTAGTGTTATACCTAAACTACCTCCAAATTATGACCTTAAAAACTTAAGAAACGTCATATGCCAAAGGTACCCTAAATAAAAACAACCAATCCAAATCTAAAATCCCTTTGAATGATAATATCACTTGACTTAATCCATAAACATTAACCATATAAAAAGTGGGAAAGGGGAAACTAATCTAGAGTGAAAAGAAAAACATGACCATAACCAAGCCTTGCAAGACTAAATATAGATAATATTCCACCAAGTGACAACATTGACTTCATAAATAAACTATGATACTAATTATAAACCATATCAAAGGAATCCATCCAAGCATCCTAAATCCCATAAAAACCTAGTAAAATAACACCATGAAGCTAAATTCATCCTACCATCCACACCCATCACCAACTCATAATTTTCTCAAGAATAGAAAGTGATGTAAAAGGGTCTTCAAGGTCTACAAATGAGCACACAGGGACAAAAATACAGTGTTCAAGGAGTTATTATTTTATATTATCAACATAGAACCAGGTTTTATTTATAACATATTTCAAACCTCCTAAATTTTAGAAATATAGAGTGTAGACACAAAATTTATGCACTTGGGTACATTTATAGGTCCTAAACCATACTATTATATACATGATTCCTAAGCAATAAAACTAGTAATTGATGTTGTCTTTTGGGCCTTTTTCTTTGTTTTTTATACTTTTATTTACCTTACACACCCTACAGGCCGCTGAATTTAACTCGATTTATATTTTATGGCCTCAGACACTAGTGCCCATCCAGACACTAGCACTAAGGTGCTCCTATCCCTCATGGGCACTCCTAACCCTCTCTTTTCTTTTCTCGCTCTTTTTGTCTCTTTTATCTTTTGGGAATCTTTTACACTTATGATTCATCCTTTCATTTTTCAATTACAAAATTCAAACAATGGAATCATACACACACACACACACACACACACACACACACACACACACACACACACATATTTATAGCTCTCAATTAAGGGGCCAAGCACTAGCATTATCTATTATCACCTAAGTTTGCACCCAAAGGCACAAAAGAACTTAAAAGCATATATCTAGCACACTCATTCAAGGGAAAAGGGTTGCATCACTCTGTATACAAAGCATAGGAGGGGAATTCTATTCTATTCCATTACACACATTTGCATCTAGAACAATCTAGATATATCATGGTATCTTAGTGCAACAGTACAAGGTCATCCTAGGGCACCATTACACACACTTACACAAAGAACTACATGGAGTCTAAAATGTAGTGCAGTGTTCGGTACTAAGTTCACTCTTCGGGTGACCATTGGGGTCAGTCCGACTCCACATTCTACATTTTTTATTAGATTTGATGTGGTTTATGGACATGTGCAAGTAGACAACTTGTTTGGTCATTCTGTACATTTGGTGATAAATTAGTAGAATCAGAGTGACAACTAGAGACCGACAGGAGCTCCTCCCCGCACAGAAGAGACCCAATCTTGATCATTCACATAGATACTAGCACTCAGAACAGACACTAGCACCCAGGTGCTCATGTCCTCCCATGGGCACTCTTGTCTGACACATTCTTGAGTCTTAGAATCTCTAATGAGTGTTAACAAAACTCTTCTCAATCTTTTCAGTTGTTCACTTGCCCATATCACTTCTAGATTTCTCAAGAATCGGCTAAGTCTCTCTATCTCCCTCTCTTTCTTATGGTTTCACATTTTTACATGCTTTTTTGTTTCGTATTACTATATATTAGCATTTTTATATCATACACTACATTTCTTACTCGTAATTAGATTTAATTAAATTTATATTAAATCATTTGGTGAGCCCCACTCGTGATCAAACATTTGGATCCTTATTTTTCCTATTCTTTTTTATCTTCTTTCATGAATCCTAAAGTTTCATTGCATCATTTACTTCAAATGCAACCACCTTGTAAAGATATTCTCCAAAAATCCATACACACTATGTATCTCCTCAGAATACGCCACTTGCACAACTAAGTGCCATATTTGATCATCTCTCTTATGACCCAATTGGTCTTGATACCACAATCAATCAATCCATTTGTAAGTCAATTCAAGATTTGCGTTGTTTATTCCAAGATAAAATTCAAGCTATGTGTTGGTCGTCAAACTTAGGTCGGTGTCTTGATCCGGAAGATCCGAGTCATTTGTGACAACAATGGAACCGTCTCCAAGTTGTGGGACCTTGCGTGCTTGAGACGGATCTCCAGAGAAGGTTGGTTCCTCTATCTATTTCTACTTGCTACTGCTACTCCTAGTGTTGAAAGGGAAAACTAAGCTAATGATGCCAAGGGACCAGGGATAGGAGGATAACATGAAAGGAAACTATACTAAAAGGTGATAACACCAGAAAAAGAGGGATGAACACTATCTGTTCTGAGTGAAAATGAAAGGAAATGCGTGAAAGAAGGCTAGGCATGTGTAGCACAACTTAAAATGTATTTACCATATCAGTCTCATGGAACACAACTGAATAAGGAACTGCAAGGGACGTAGAATGGCACAACGAGCACACAATGCAAAAGAAAAGGCAAGGAGAAGGAATGCAAACACGTTAGGATAGGAAATAGTCACAAACGATGCTTCTATTACTTCCAGAAATGCACAGAGTTGTTACAATGGTGAAAGAGGCCGATATCCACATGTAAGAACCAAATCCAGAGGTCTACAACTCAAAATATAGAAAATATGAAGTCCTTAGCAAAATGTGTAAGGATTCAAAGTATCCAACATTAAAAATGAGCCCAGCTCTTACATTTATAGATGAATCCATCGAAGAAGAAGAGGAGGAAAATCCAAATTTGAAATGCAACCACCAATAAGAAGCATTCAATTCCTACAAATTCACCTAAGAATCTCAAATGCACTTCCTCAGGTCTTTGGCATGTTGAAGAAGGAATGAGGGAGAATCAGATCAAATTGGGTGGTTAAAGCAATTAGATTTTCCCATTAATTCTTAGAAAGATGTTTTCCCATTTCCCACCTACCATGTCCGCTAAGAATTTGAATTTGAATATTTAGCATTGTATCCCATATCGCCAGCCTATTGATTAATACTAGGTGCATGCCAATTGAGCTTTGAGCAAAATATTCCGCCTGTCAAGATTTTCAAAGTCATCTATGCATGCAAGACATGTGGCGTGTGTGGATTGGCTGAAAGGATGGCCAACTGTGTAAATGTTCTTGTCATTTCTACCACATGTCATTCATTGATTTGTTGCAAGGATTTGTTGCCTCGCCGCACAATTTGATAAGTTACTTATGGCATGCTCAAGCATGTTAGAACGACATGGGATGGAATGGCACGAGACGAGGGTGCAAATGTAGGCAAGCGGAAGAATGAGGTGCGGGAAGAAGATAGAAGGGAGGCATGAGAAACGTGTGTAAGGAAATAAGGAAAACTGTTGAGTGGAGAATGCATGGTCAAGGCACAACTATTACAAATATGTACGGGTGCACGAGAGGGCCAGGGACTTAGTTGATTGAAGCAAGTGCAAGGTGCATGTGCGGGACGAAGCAACTACTAGGGGGAGGTGGATGCATAGAACAAGCGCACAAGACAAGAGTGGAACAAAGAGGAAAAGGAGAGTGGAAAGGAAGAAGGGGAAGCGTGTGAAGAAAAGAAGGGGGCACATAAGGAAGTGCAACCAAGGGAATGTGCCAAGTGAAACCGAGCGAGAACAACCTTACAATAAAGAGCTCAGAGCCGAAGATGTATATAAGTTGTCCAAATAACTAGGAGAGTTATTTGGATAACACTATGGAAACCACAATTACATCTCTCACAACTGAAATCCAACATCTCAAGGATGTTTCTCAATCCCATGCTATTTCTTCTTCTACACTGCTAGCGAGAAAATTTGTCAGGTAGACAAACTTTTGGATTTCTTGTGAATGCTCTGGGAATCTAAGTCCCTCTACTTAACCGGTGTAGCTTTCGTATGTGCATGCGCATGAAAAGGTGGATTTCTATGGTGGCCTTTCGACCGGGATCCAACAGGGGCACTCCACTAACCTTGTGGAAAAGATAGCAATCTCTTACTAGGGAAGACTTTGTCTAAGGGTGGGGAAAGGGGAGTGAGAAAAGAGGTAGGAGAACTAATGTTACAGGTATAAAATCATATTCCTACACACACTAGTTAGAAACTTCAACACATGCATTTATCAGAAGAAACAACTCTGTGAATAGCAACAAGACCAAATAGAATTCACTGATCACCAAGTATCAAGAAACCCCTTAGTCAAAGAAAGCTAGAAACTCCTTCTTGTATTGATTGCTCAAATCAAAGTTGTACATAATGTGGGAATGGAGGAAATTTAGAAAAGGGGGAAATGGAAGAAAATGGCTATCTCCTTTGCTTTCTCTAGGTACAATGCACTCTTGAGTTTACAAGATCAATTGCCAACCCTTTGAAATGGGAATGGCTTTACAATTTATAGAATAGAATTGAACTTTCACCTCCCTCACATGACTCTTGGTTTCCATATTCTACTCATGACCTTTCATTTTCCATGAATTAAGTATTTCTCTTATAATTTTGAGAAAATACTTTTTACAAATTTGAAATAGGTCACTTAAGTGAATAAGATGAAATACAATGATGACACATAATGAAGAATTAGAATGGAGAGAGAAAGAAGAGAGGGAAAGAGAGGAAGAAGAGATGTCACCCGATGAAGTCCGTTGATCCTTGTTGATGGAAAGCTCCAAATGTAGTGAAACTCTGAATCTTCAAATTCCTTGTACACTGGATGATGTGTGAACACCATGTGTAAATACATTGTCACATGACTCATTTGGTGACCATGGGCATCACTCATGGAGATCCATTCTAAAAAAATCTCATCTTGACTCCCCTCAATGTTGTCGCACTACTTGGCTGATTCGGATAGGATCCTAATGAATCATCTTGTGAACGATCCCCAATGGAGTCGATTGTGAATTCCACCTCCCGCATACCAATTGAAGCATGAAATGAGTGTCGAAAGACACTATTGACATCCTCACTGTCACATACTCTACATAGTATGATGATAGAGATGACACTTTTTCTTACTCAGAAGTGAAGGGTTGTGCTAGATTCTGCCCTATCCATTTATGCTTCATGATTTCTTTTTGAAAAAGCAACTTACTATTTTTAGTAAGTGTGAAAAATCAAGTCCCCGATCTTCAACTAGATGTTACGGCTTAGTTTTCCTCTTTCTCCCTCTATTCCACATTCCTTCTGGATCAACTTTCTATTTTTAGCAGGTGCTCAAGGGCCCACTTACTATTTTTAGTAAGTACCAAAAATGTCTCGTTTCGTGAATTCTCATCTGTAGAAGGCCCTCCAATGTCTTCATCTCCTTCGTAGGTTCTTCTGTCAATGAATTTCTCAAAATAGCAGTTCCTATGTAGTAAACCTACTATTTTTAGAAAGTTGGCCTCTGGGAGTCGAATTGAAATGGAATGGAGTTTTTTTATATGGGTTTTTTCCCAATATCACCCCTCTAAAATTTTGGACCCACCCGCTCAAAAGTCCAAGAGATTTTAAATTTTAAATTTTCGAACCTAGCAGTGCTTCTAGGTACGACAGCCATTAATGGACCTCAAAATTTCAAGTCTAGTTTTCTCCTCCATTTTCAAAGAAAATTATATTTTGATGTGGGTTTTTTCTTCTGGTGCTTCACGTGTGATCTTACTTCAATCCGGCAACCGATTTGACGGGAAATTCAATTTTTCTTTCGTTGAGACAAAAATGAAATTTCTTCGCTATGAATGTTCCTTGATGGAAATTGGAGGTTTTAATATGATTTTTGAATGGCCTTCAAGATATAAAAACTCAGCAACAAATGGTTCATCAATCCAAGCACCGGTTTGCAAGATATGTTCAAATCTTTGTTTTATGGCAATGGGGATTTCCACTGTTCTTCTTCTCTATTCTCCATTTCTTCTTCTTATCTCAATGAATTATTATTCTGAGACTTGTGTATCACCATGGAGTAGAGTATTTTATTGCTGTGGTGAATCTGGTTTGAGCTTTGGCAATGGTGGAGTGGTGAACTGGTGTTCTCTGTAGTTTTCTTCTGGTAATGGAGAAGCAGCTAGAAAACAAAGAAGTAGCTAACAGTTAGAATTTTTTTAATTTTTGAGTTGGAGTTGGGTGAATTTTTTCATGTTTTATGTCCCTGACCTTAGGGATGTGAGGGACATCAATTTCCACAATGATCAAGATGGCGACATGTGGGCGATCCGATCCGACGGAAATGAAGGTGAGAAAAACTGCTTTAAAGCACTAGGAGTTGAAGTCGGTCACATGGGTGTCCAAATGACTCCCCATAAGGTATGATCACATTTTTACATGTCTTATTTCCTACCTTAGGTACATAAGGGACATCAGTTTACATGGTGGTCCCGGGAGCCGACATGTGGCGCTGATCCGACGGCAGGAATGGATGCTCCAAAAATGCACTTGGGGTGAAAGTCAGTCAAGTGGATGTCCAAATGACTCCCAAAGGGTATGGGTGAATTTTTCCATGTCTGATGTCCCCCACCTTAGGGACATAAGGAAAATCAGTTTCCATGGTGGTCCTGGGAGCTGACACGTGGTGCTCGATCCAATGACGGGAATGGAAGATCCAAAAATGCACCTGGGGGCTAAACTGCCGAGTCTAGAGGTCATATGAGGGTCCAAGAGGTCATATGGGGGCTAAGAGGGATTCAAGGGGGCTGGGAAAAAATTTCAACCTTGATTTCCTAACCTTGAGGGACATCAAGGACATAAAATCCCGCCAAGCTCCTAGAGCTGACACGTGTCCTCCCAAAAATTTGGCTAAGTCCTGAACTTGTGATAGTGATAACTTGAGCTCTCGATGGATGTTTTTGGAAAAAATTTATATGATCCTGACTATAAATGGCCTTTTGAATCCAATGGTGGGGTTATCATGTCTTTATTCATCCATATAATCCCTAAAAGTGGATTTTTATTTGAGACTCCACTTATACTTGATAAAAATGCTATCCAATCCTATGCGCCAAGGTGTTGTGAAAAATATGATTTCAACATCATGTAGGTATTTGAATCCTATTTTCGAAGGTATTTTATTTTTCTTCTAACTCCATCTGGAGCTCCCGAAATCATCTTCTGAATCCCAAAGAGCTTGTTTTAGGCATGTGTACTACCTAGGCTTGTGAACCCTAATTTTTCTCAAACTGCTCCAAGTTTCTCAAAACTTTTCAAAATAATTTCCATGATGTTTTAAGGTCTTAAATTCACCTCCATGTTGAATTTCATCCTTTCGTTCTACTCTAAGGGGTTGATCCAGTCCTGGGAAGGCCAACGATAGCCCTTCCCAATACTGTCAGAAGATAGTATCTTTTCAGAAATCCCTAAAATCACCTAGGGGAATGAATAGAATTATCTAAATCACCTAGGGGACCAATTTGACATCAAATAGTGGGTAACCGATAGAAGGATTCTTCTTGGTGTGCCCGGGAATGATAAAACATGAAAATTTCAACATAGGGGTATAGTTGTCATGCTTGGAAACTTCCAATTTCCCTATCGCACATTTGCACAACAACAACACCTCATCCTAATCATATGTCTTCTACATGTGCTCATATAAGTGAACCCCAAGTCTTACCACTACCAACACCTCTCAAGTTTGATCTAAATGTTAAGCAACATGATATTCTTCCTAAGCTCCTCAATCACCAATTGATCAACTTGCCAACTACTCATTTCTACCCTCCTTATCATATTGTCAAATACATAGGTCTCCCATTTTGTAATTATCACATACTTAATGGACATCATGAAAATGATTGTTATGCTTTAAAATGAAGAATTAAGCACCTTGAGCATCAGGGTTTTATTTCATTTTCTACACAACATTCTGCTACATGCTCATCTCCAATTGCTAAATCCCACTGGGCTCCCAAATCAAATCCCTCTATGTCTAGTGAGTATAATTCCATCATTACTAATGTTCCTTCTCTAATAATTCAAGAGCCACCTATCCAACCCAATGTCATACCACCTTTAAAATACTTACCCCATTACCTCCTCCTATCAAGTCCTCTACAAAGTTACCAATTCCAAATAAGCAACCACCTTTAAAAATACTTACCCCATTACCTCCTCCTATTAAGTCATCTACAATGTTACCAATCCCAAATAAACAACCAACATCCAAATAAAAATAACCTCTTCATGCAAAACAAGTTTTGATCGTCACCTACTTGAATTTTTTCCATTAGACCCAAAATCTAATAATGTTCATACCCTTGCTCCTACCTACCATTGTGGCAACCATATATTTTCTTATGACACATTTCAAACACCGCCATTAGATATCCATCACTCACACACTTGGGGGCATCACACTTTCTTCCCCTTACATCACTATCAATTATCTCTAGTACTACACTTCATGCTCCGTGCTTCGTGTCTCATCTTTCTAGATACTCCTACACCTTTGGTACATGCATTATACGGCCATCACCCAATGACACACTCTAGTTCCACGGTTCATACTTGACTATTGAGGGTCCAATTATTAAATGAACCTCACATCATCCACACTTTACGCTTTGTGCTTCATGATACATCTTATTCTACACACTCACACGTCTCTAAGACATTATACCGGCATTACCCGATGAGGCACTCTTATTCTATGGTTCATTTTTGACTGTTGAGGGGAAATTTTGAACCTCATCTCATACACATCCACCGGGGAAATGATGCTCCTATCATATGCACACCTCACATATCACACCATCACACTCATACAAAGATTTTCATATATTGGTTGTAATTATTCTTGCTAGCTTATACTACTTACATCTTGCACTTTGTTTATTGTGATAAACGGATTCTTAGTATGTCATTACCTTTTCTATACACACATGCACGTTCACTTGGTGCCTTTCACACATTCACACATGATGCATGATGCTTGACACGTCTCTTTACCAAATCCCAACGAGGCTCATAGAAATAATCTAACACTTAATTCACCATATGTGGATTATCAGTAATTATAATAAAGTAATTATTTAATTACTTTAGTTAGCTTAGTTGTTAGTGTGTTTTTATCATCCCTTAGATTTTAGAGGATGTTCTTTAGTTAGAATATTGTTCTCGGATGATTTCCTGTAGAAGCTTTTTAGGGGTAATATGCTGTATTACCGAATATTTGCTTTGTTTAGGAGATTTGTTCCATGTATTGTGGAAGAGATAGAAGTCATGTCAATATCTATAAATATTGCAGCTCTCTCTTTTGATTGTAATTTCCATTTTATATTAATAAATCACAAGCAAGCTTCACCTTGTTTTTGTAATTTAATATGGTTTCTGATTTCATTTGGTAGCAGAGCAGGTGAGTTAAAGTGTAGATAATCTTTGAGGAAGTGTTAGAAGATTTGAGGAAGGAGGACTAGATGATCGATCCAGAGGAGCCATAGATACCACCAGACCTCTTCACACCCCCTCACCAACTCCACATCCCAAAGAGCAGATTCTAGAAGTAGCAAAAGAAACAGATTCATACAACCGGTAATCAACACAAGCAAGCATTCTCAACGGAATAATCAACGGAACACTTAGCAAAAGTAGTGTCATATTTGTGGTAGAAAAGGACATGACTTAAAAGATTGTTGGTATAACAAATTTCGAAGGGTTCATCTAGTGGCAAGAAGCCAAATTTTCAACAATCTAGTCAAGGTTATGTTATCCAATTTTGCACACATGACAAGATTGGACAACGGGGTCCTATTACGTTCAAAATGAAATAATAGTCCCAGGAACCCACCTTCGGTTATTAACGAGATGCAATAATTAAAAATAATTCCTAAATTGCATATGAAGAGATCACCTAGCATCGAAAGGCACCCAGTTGATCTCAACTCAGTGAAGAGTTCAGGGTCGAGTTGATAAAGAACCCGGTGTCAAATTGATAATCATCTCAGTAGAGACTCTCAGTTGTAAGAGCTAGACGATGGTCTTGTTAATGCAAAATATAGCTCATTGAAAATTGACGAATGAAAGGAACTCTACAAGGATCTCGGTGGAGATCGATGCAAAAAGAAGTGAAAGCCGAGTCAGGGAGAGTCAAAGTTCGAGCTATCAATAAAGTCTCAATGAATTGGAAAGGTTCAAGCACAGGCGGAAGCGAAGGCAGAGATAAGGAGTTTGACTCATCTTCGTGACTCGTTCATTTTGGAGATCATGTGGTGAGCTTCTTTTAGGACACATTCTGCAGAGCTAGGGTGATTCAAACGCAAGCCAAGGCATCAAGAGTGCCATAAAATGAATGGAGATCATTGCGTAAACAGAGATACGTGATGGAGCCCTATCAATGGGACTCATCAAGCATGATGGATAATTCAAGGCAACTCATTTCATGTGGATGCATTAAAGATGGTTTCTAGGATACAATTCCAGGGCTCATTGATTAATGCAAAACTGGGAGGCCTACTCGAAATAATTTTACAATGGTAACTCGCGCAGAGGCAGCAAGAATGTCGGGCCAGGGTATTAGTGAATACAGTATATATATTTTCGCTGACGTTGTTCAGACCTTCCTCGGCCGAGCATTTGGTGAACAGGCAGTTGACATGTTGCAGTATAGCAGAAGTTCTTTTGAGCACTTCCAACAAGCAGTTGTCCAACTATGTTTTTATCTGTTCAGCATCGAATGCATCCTCAAATTCAGGATTTTCCTTCAAGATATTTTTATGAAAATCAATTAAGTGACAGTGAGAGTGTTACCTGGAGACCTGATGAAATTTTTATAAAGATTCTCTATCGAGACCTTACTTGTTTTACGATGCAACTCATGGAAGTGAATCTCATAGAGGTGGAACTGTTTCATATCAGAATATTCATGAGGCACAATTTGCTTTGCAATTATATGAGCATCTTCAACGAGTCACTAGGTTGGCAAGCATAAAGGTTTCTGTTGAAATTATCACACCTTACAAGCTACAGCTGAAATGTTTGCACTGAGAGTTTAATGTTATCCTCAAATCTGATGAAGGAAAACTCGGCAGGAGAAAAATCATGGTGATCCCACGCGCTAGGGGGAATTGTGGAGATAAGGAACGAACTTGCCAAGGTTGCGTGGCGAAGATGAGGCTGGGGCCCATGGATTAATGTGTCCAAGCCGTTACGTGGGGATTTGGAGCTAGTATGCCGAGGTCGGAGATTTGACGATGGCAGTCCAAGCTGTTCACTCCGCGTAGGGGAGATTCAGGAAAGCACCGCCAAGTGGAAATATTGGGTTGGTAAACCATGATCAAACTTCCGTAATGGGAGAAATCGGATCAAACTGCCAAGCACGGAAATATTACGATGGCTATCCATCATGAGACTTCCGCACGGGCCATGTAAATAGAATTTCACGCAGCTTGGAGTGGTCCGAGTCTTTGTGCGAGTCACCGGGAGGATTAATAGGACAGTTGTGAATTGGAGCGGGTCATGGGTTAAAAAAATGTGACGTGATACCAATTTCAGCGGAGGCTACAGGCAGACCCAACCAAGGTGATACGTTAATGGCTCAGTCGTGGCTCATATGCGAAGAGTTTGACGGGAAAGCAATGCTGAAAACTCATCCAGATGGAAAGGATGCATGTTGCATGGACTGTGGATTGGGTTCCATAGATCATACGAAGAAAGTGTCTCCTTTCATACAGATCCGCCCTTGTTAGGATTCCACTGAACTGTTCAGACTTTGAATCGGCTTTAATAGCTGCCACGACCTTCTCCTCGTCCTCTGTATAATTCTGAACTTGATGTGGTCACGAGACAAGCTCCCACGCACAGGCAGCAGGCATGTTGCAGTACAGTAGAAGCCTTTTTGAGCACTTCCGTAAAGCGTGTTGTCAAGCGTGTTGTTATCTCTGCTGATATCAAATGCATGCTTATCCTTATTCTGAACTCAGATCGAATAACAGCTGCAGGAAACAAATATTCACTGCCGTGTACGATGGATTGGAGTCATGCCATTCAAGGCTTCATAAAATTTTCCTGAATCAGGAGATGAAGGTTTATTACGGTGCAGAATGAAACGATTCATATTGCTCAGCACTTCTTCTCCTAGAAACGAATTGAATGTGAAGGCAACTCAAATGCAGGTTGGCCGTTTTGCATGCTACATCCTTGTTACTTGTAAATGGTCTCTTTGAGAAACTCTGTGGGCAGTAGGCAATATTTATACCCTTCCATTATGTACGTCCAATCAGACAATAAAAGTATTCTTTTACCAGGTTCAGAGAAGCTTGTTTTTTACAATGGACGATTATACTGTAGTTTCAAGCTAATTTTATCTAGCTTTATTTCTATTAGCTTTGATCCACGACTAAGGAAGAATTCATATGGTTGTTACCTGTACATTTTTCCAAGGTCCTCTTGGTTGCCCCAGTTGTTCAATGTATTTTTTGAAGGGCTTCTTTTATGTGTTGCAGATTGTAACATAAAGGATCTTTTTAGTTTCTGGAAAAATGAGTATATGGTGTAGCTCACAGCTACCTATGCCATACTAAGATCCCAATAGTGGCATAATTGTTGATTGGAGCCGAGATTTCCGAGTGCACTGCCAAAATACCGAAGGGTTCTTTGGCCAAAAATCAGTCTCAAGGGTGTCTATCGACATGTTATGGGCATGAGCCTGGGTCATCATCATGGCAGCATTAGGTCTTTATTGATAATGGCATTTTCTCATCGTTTGGAAGGTACAAATTGTGCTTATTATGGAAAAGCCAAAACATTCTTACTACAAGTGTTATATGATGAGGAAGAATCCTGAGCATTGTGGTAAAACCATTCTTTTTAGAAATATTGGGTTAAGCTCGGTATTCAAGTGAGTTTGAGCCCAGAAAAGGTAAGATCGTTTGCTGGATGAAGAGCTCGGTGACTTCGCAGTGAGCTCGTGGTGATGTTTCATGAAGTTTGAATGAGGAATGCATAAATGGCCTCGAGTTAACAGAGGAAAATGATAAGAATCGAGTTTGATAGCTCACCATTCGAAGGACTCAATGCAAAAGAGCCGATTACCAAAGCAAGGAAAGAGTTAGTGTGGGGTCAAAATTGAGTGCAACACCGAGTTAGAGGATTCGAAGCTCATCGAGTTTGGCTATGTGCAGACTCTATCCACATGGACCCCCCTCCTCTTCAAGTCAAACGGGTCAACGGGGGGGTCCCGACATTATGTTAATTAAATTAATATTTTTATTTAAATATTTTAATAATAATATTTATTATTATTATTTAAATATTCTTTTAATTAATTAAGAAGACTAGGTCATCAGGCAATTAATGACCCATGATGGAACCTTCTCAAGTGGTTCAACTAACTGTAATAAATACATCATGGGCCTTCATTTTAGGAATGTAATTATGACCATTTCCTCTTCTTTCTCACATATTCTTCTATAAATGTAAGTTGGAAGCTCATTTCAAAGGGTTCCAATAGTTCAGATAAGTTGGACAGGTTAGATATCTCAAAGTAGTGTATACTTTTCAAAAATCCTCTCTCTTCTGCAAGTTGTTCTTGTGTGTTGAGAGAACTTTCAAGCCTCCTCTTCAAGACTGTAATGGCAACTATTGCCTCTTTTGAATGTATGATGCATTGTGCATATTATTGAAGCAATAAATGTGTGTGTTTTGTGACTAATCTTGGTCCTTTCATCCTTCGTGCTTCTTTGTGCCTTTCTCGTACTGCAGGTACACTGTGCAAGTTTAAGTTCTATTGCAGGTTCTTGGAGTTCTGTGCTTATCGAGTGGTGAAGTATTACATGCAGTTGAGTTGTGGTGTCTGTTCACCCTTCTTGAGTTCATCCTTCTTCACTGGGAAACTAGTATATTTCTCGGTCTGATAAAGTTTAACAAAGGGAACACGTGTCTCTTAGTTTGTGGTATCCTGTACCCTCTCTAAGTTGCAGTAGGTGAAGTTGACCTGTGGTGCACACACCCTCTTCAAATTAACCCTTCCTGAGTCTGAAGACACCCTTTATTTGGTGCATCACCATCCCTAGTATAGTTTCATTTATGTAAATCTCTTTCCCTAAAACCCCATGAAAATGTTAGCATAGGACTAGATAATCATTTTTGTTACACTAGGAGTAAGTCTGACACTTAGTTTAGGAAGAGGAAGTTGGCCTTCTCCGGAGGTTCACCTCGAGCCCAAGTCCCACAGCTTGAGAGGTAATCCCATGTGTCCCAATCACACCGAACGTCCTATTCACATCCTGGCCATTCGGAGGGTGCAGTGATTTGGAGACAACAAAGTTATCAAAACAAACAACAAGGACAAAGGAAAAGTAACTAGAAAAAAAAACACCACAAGATAGCAACATTATCAAGAGGAAGATAACTCACCGGATGAGGACTTCCTATTGGCTGCAATAATCAACTCAAGAAATCAATTCACCATAGGTAATTTGGTATGTTGACTCGAAGCAACAAGACATATGACCGAGAGAAATGATTGGTTCTTAGAGTTAAAGAATACACCTAACAAAGACTTTGTTTCATTGGGTGATGATTCATTATACAAAGTACGGGAATTGGAAACATCTCCTTACCTCTTGGATCAAGAAAGTGCACAATAAGAGATGTTCTATATGTTCATCTGATTAACAAAGAATCTACTTTCATCGAAGTCACCTTTTGAAGCACAACTTACAAGTGGATTTTGATTGTATAGATGGAAAGAAGATGTGTTTCATCAAAGATAAGTCTAAAAACTCCAAAATTGTTTCACTTCAGCCTGGAGGTGTAGGTCATATGTTTCAACTTGGATTTTGTTCAAACCAAAAATTAGGCCCTTGTAGCTAAGGATACATCATCGGCACAATTGTGGCATCGAATATTTCACCATGTAAGTTTTAGCTATCTTGACACACTTCAAAAATATGACATGGTTAGAGGACTGCCACATTTCAAGAAAAATACAGATAAGTGTACAAATTGTTTGGCAGGAAAACAACATAGAGCTTAATTTCAAAAAGCAAGACATTTAGGGCCCGTGGTAAACTTGATCTCGTGCATACCGATGAATGTGTGGACCTATGAGACCTAGTCATTCAGTTTTCAAGTATTTTATGCTCTTTTTTGCATGATTACTCATAAAAATGTGGGTATACTACATTCGACTAAAGACCAAGCCTTTGAAACTTTCAAGAAATTCAAAGTAGCTTGTGAAAATGCAACTGGTAAGAAAATAAAAACACTCTTTCGTATCGAGGGGTGATTACACCAAAAATGAGTTCAAAGATTTTTGAAACACATGGAATTCATCAAAGAAATGGCACCTCCATATACACCACAACAAAATGGTGTAGTTAAGAGAAGAAATAGAACTATAATGGATATGGTAAGGTGTATGATCGATGATTCAAGCTTAAAGTAAAACATATTGGGCAAAAGCATTAAAAATAGTAGTTTATCTCACTTAGGAATAGAGTTTAATATGCACTTGATGGAACAACACCACAGAAGCTTGGTCGGGGACAAACCATCTATAAAACACCTTAGATTTTTTATGCAAGGCAAGTATGCACATTCCTAAGAAAAGAGAACTAAAGTTGATATGAAATCGAACAACTTATATTCTTGGGATACGGTGATGAAGCCTTGGGATATAGATTAATGGATCCAAAACAAGAAAAAATTTCATAAGAGAGATGTTGAGATTTTTGAAAATAAAGAAGTATATGCTCCTTCCATAAACTCAAAAACAATCCTACTAAGAAAATAGAAGATGTTCTTGATGAAAATAATGATGATAAGGATAATTCAACTCCTCCATCTACAGAAATGAAATCAACGTATGCCTAAGAGGTATACTAATCTAATTTGAGATGTTAAGTTGGATAGTGATCCTAACACATCCACTTCAGGACCAAGAACTCGTAGTATGGCTCAAAATGAGGTAAACTTAGCCTTGATGAGTACAGTAATTGAATCAAGTGAGCCCACTACAGTTCAAGATGCCAAACAGTCAAAACCTTGGTCAGATGCTATGAATTCAGAATTCAACTCTTTGATGAAAAATAATACTTGGCAACTTTCAGATCTTCCATCAGGGAAGAAGGCAATAGGTTGCAAATGGATATTTAAAACAAAGTACAAATCAGATGGAAGCATTGATAAATACAAGGCAAGATTGGTAGCTAAGGGTTATGCACAAAAAGAAGGCATTGATTATGAAGAAACATTTGCACCAACAACTAAGATCAAAACAATCAGGATGATATTTGCTCTAGCTGCACAATTTCATTGGAAAGTTCATCAAATGGATGTAAAAATTGCATTTCTCAATGGGGATTTATAGGAAGAATTCTACATGACTCAACCCTTTTGTCATACACACAAAGAAGGAAAGGTATGTAGACTCATAAAGTCATCAACACGGTCTCAAACTTGCTCCTAGGGCATGGTATTAAAGATTGATGAGCATCTCATCAAACATGGATTCAAAAGAATTCCATATGATCCTAATCTCTATCTCAAAAAGCAAGGGGGAGATAGTGATCATAGTAGTATATGTCGATGATCTAGTCATCAATGGAAGTTCAAGAAGATGATTGAAACAACTAAGGAAGATCTAAATCGATCATTTGACATGACAGATCTCGGGCTTGTTCATTATTGTCTTGACGTGAAGTATGGAAAAAGTAAAATCACATTTTTTTACTCAAATAAAATATGCCAAGATAATGCTCGAGAAATCGCGAATGATGGATAGTATACCAATGGCTATGCCTATGGAGACAAGGCTTCAATTGTCTCACACATATCCATCAAAACAATTAAATGTTACTCTTTATCGACATTGATTGGGAGTTTTATTTACTTAACTTATTCTAGGCTAGATATCAGCTATGCAAATCGGCTATCTTTCTCAATTTATGCAAGAACCAATGGTTTTCACTAGAAAGCAAAAAGAGGGTATTGAGATACATCGGAGGAACCATGGAATTTGGCTTTAGAATACAAGAAGAATAATAACTTCTTCTCACAGATATACATATTCAGATCATGTAGGGAACGTTGATGACAGGAAGTCCACTTTAGGATTTGTGTTCTTTTTGGGATCTGGACCTATTTCATGGGGGAGCAAGAAACAAAATTGTGTTTCAAGGTCTTCCATAGAAGTAGAATATCACTCAGAGGAGGAGTTGTCTGCAGAAGCAATTTGGCTCAGATTTGATACTTGAAGGATTGGGAATTCCACAGATCATCCAAAAATCCTACATGTAGACAATGAAGGAGTAATAAAATTTGTTTGAAATCCAGTTTTTCATGAACGCACCAAACACATTGAGGTGCAGATACATTTCATTCGCAAGCAAGTTCAAAACAACAACATTCACTTCAAATTTGCCCAATAGAACATCAAGATGTGATATCTTCACAAAATCTCTTGCACATCCTAAATTTGAGGCATTCAGAGTATTTCTCTCTTGTTCACATCAGAATATGATGAATTAAGGGGGGGAATGTTAGAAATAGTCTAACACTTAATTCACCATATGTGGATTAATGTGTAATTAAGATAAAGTAATTATTTAATTACTTTAGTTAGCTTAGTTGTTAGTGTGTTGTTATCATCCCTT
The DNA here is from genome assembly GCA_018340775.1 of Taxus wallichiana var. yunnanensis. Classification (NCBI taxonomy): domain Eukaryota; kingdom Viridiplantae; phylum Streptophyta; class Pinopsida; order Cupressales; family Taxaceae; genus Taxus; species Taxus wallichiana. The sequence goes on from CM031237.1 coordinate 172,617,281, forward strand.
AGATTGTGGAGGATGTTTTTTAGTTAGAATATTGTTCTTGGATGATTTCTTGTAGAAGATTTTTAGGGGAAATATGTTATTACTGAATATTTGCTTTGTTTAGGAGATTTGTTCATGTATTGTGGAAGAGATAGAAGTTGTCCAATATCTATAAATATTGCAGCTCTCTCTTTTGATTGTAATGCTTCATTTTATATTAATAAAATCACAGCAAGCTCCGCCTTGTTTTTGCAATTTAACTGCTTTACGATTTAGGCTCCTAGGGGCATCTACTTTTCTACCATCATACTTTATACATTACAAGTTATATCATTTAAGTACTTACTATTTATAGTCACTATCATTATACTTATCGTTGATTTATACACACTTTGACATACTATTTATCTTTCTAACATGTTAATGGGTGCTTCATGTGTAGCATTTGTTTTACAAGATCAATACAACCATGGTTATCTATCACTCTTTGTTTGTTCTTGTTTGCTATTTTTTTTTGGGCTATGCCCTATGTCTTGTTTAATCATTGTATGTTTTTGGCCTCTTCATGCCTAATTGTATTGTGACGAGCAATGTCCCATGTATGAAACCCACTTTTTGTGGTCCATCTTGTCTTCCTAGTTTCTTATTACATTATCTTCTCTTGCATGTTATCTATTTTTACTACTAACATTTGTTACTAGCCTCACTTATTTACATTTGCTTTAGTTTCTACCATGCACATCCCCTACCACTGCGCAGTATCTCCACTTTAAATATGCATATCAAATCATGGTCCTTTCCTTTGGACCACATTCTCCTCCGTATGTTGCATACACCCCAAACAGGGGAGCATCTATCGGGTGAACAAATCACCCCTACAACAAACCTTAGAGCTATAGTACAACACAAAGACAAGATGATGTAAACAACACATTCATGTGGTTACAGATTGGCCTTAAATAGACTTGGGTCTAAAAGACAAAGTAAACACTAGCACCCATACCTAGACACTAGAAATCGGTGCCTTGTGTCCTAGGGGCAAAAATAGTCAATTTATCAAACCAAAGACAATCTCAAGAAGATTTCAAAATGCAGTTCTATTATAAAGCGTAGCACTTGCTTATAGTTACATAATTCACTTTATCAAGACATTTCATTTATAATCGTAATAATTGTGACTAATCGTAACAATCGAAACAAATCAAGATTTACCATCCGCATTGGTGCTTATTCGAGAAGCATCATGGAAGGAGATAAAAATAAGACCTCTCTCCCTAACACTCTTATCTTTGTGTGAGATCACCCAAAAACTCATACTTTACGTGAGATCACCCAAAAAACTCACTCTCAACGTGAGGTCGCCCAAAACTCATTCTTGGTGTGATATCGCCCAAAACCTCACCATTTGGCAATAATTTCAAAGTGGCATTTCCAAGCAAATCAATACAATTCTCTATCTCTTACAATCTTATACATCATGTGCATACTTTCCTTTTACATACTTTCACACATGTTACTTTGATTTCTCATATACAAAAATTTGACTACTCTTTCGCTCTTATTTTGTAGGTCTATCCTTAATATGCAACAAGGAGCATCTCACATCAGCAAACACACCACGCTACTACACATACACTTCACCCCTAGGGTATACTTCCCTTTCCTAGTCTCCACCTTCACGTTACGAATCACTTCACACTTCACTTGTCCACTCGGCACGCTATCGGCTACACTCTGCTCTACATGATCATAAGATACAAATCTTCTATCTACTTTATGTTATCGAGTATTCTCTTAACAACATAAAGTGGAGGAAAAATTTAGATACAAAATTTATGCACTTGGGTATATTTCTAGGTCCTAAAGCATACTATTATATACATGATTCCTAAGCAATAAAAATAGTAATTGACATTGTCTTTCGTGCCTTTTTCTTTGTTTGTTATAATTTTATTGACCTTACATACCCTACAAATTGATGGTATTTGACTGATTTATCTTTTATGGTCTCGGACACTAGTGCCCAGGTAGGACACTAGCACCCGTGATGCTCTTGTCCCTCTTGGGAACTCATGGCCCTCTCTTTCCTTTTCTCACTCTTTTGGGTCTCTTTTATCTTTTGGGAATCTTTTACACTTATGGGTCGACCTTCCAATTATCAATTACAAAATTCAAACAAGGGAATCATATATGTACATAGTTATAGCTCTTAATTAAGGGGCCAAGCACTAGCATTATCTACTATCACCTAAGCTTGCATCTAAAGGCACAAAATCACTTCAAATCATCTATCTAGTACACTCATTCAAGGTACAATGGTTGCATCACTCGCATACATAGCATAGAGGGGAATTTTATTCCATTACGTGCATACATTTACATTTGAAGCATTCTATATTTATCCCATTATCTTAGTGTAACTTGCACAAGGGAAACCTAGGGTATCATTACACACACTTACACAAAGAAATACATGGATTTTGAAATGTAGTGCAACACTCGGTACTAAGTTAACTCTTCATGTGACCATCGGGGTCATTCTGACTCCACATTCTAAATCTTTTTATTAGATTTGATATGGTTTGTGGACATGTGTAGGTAGACAACTTGTTTTGTAGGTTACATGTACATTTGGAAATAAATGAGTGGAATCAAAGTGACAACCATGGAGTGAAATCGAAGCTTCTCCTACACAAAAGATACCATATCTTGATCATTCACATGTACACTAAGACCTAGAATGGATACTAGCACCTGTGTTCTCCTATCCTTTCATGTGCGCAATCCCACTGCACATTCTTGAGTCTCAAAACCTCCATCGATTGTTTAAAACACTCTTCTTAGTCTCTGCTTTTGATTGTTCACCTAGCCAAAGCACTTTCGATTGCTCGGGATTTAGCTAAGTCCCTCTATCTACCTCTCTTGCTTAGGGTTTCACATTTTACATGCTTGTTTACTTATTTCCTATTGTATATTAGCATTTGTTTATCATACACTATAGTAGTTACTCTATTATTATAATTTAATCAATTTATATTACATCACAGAGGAAAAGGAAACCCCAAAGAGCGTGTGAATTATTTTTATATGGCTTTCCAAGAGATTTCCTATAGTGATGATTACTTGCTAAAATTACTCATATGAATCTTGGGAGGGCATGCCCTTGATTGGTTCATGCATCTACCTAAGGGATACATTACAACCTTTTTCAACTTTTCACATAAAATTACTATAAATTTCTCCTATAACATTGAACATGAAATTACCATGAAATATTTGTGTGATAAAAAGTAAGGAAACAGATAAACATTCTCATCATTTTTGCATAGCAAAGGAGTATCGTTAGAAGATTCCCATACACAAACCTTGATAAATATTTAGTTAGCATATTCATTACCAATTTAAACTAAGAGTTGTGCTTTCACTTATAGCTACATTTTTCCAATACCTTTGATGAGATCATTGAGAAAGGCACACAAATCAACAAATATCTCATAGAAAATGAAATAATCAATATCCATTAAAAGTATGAACAACCATCGAAATCAACATCTAAAAATCCCAACATCTCAACAAGAACAAAAATATTGATGGTGATGGGGTGACAACTTGAATCATGTAAGGAACATCCAATATACATCTAATCCATCCATCATGAACTCTTCGAAGCCTCCAAATACCTAAAGTATCACTTTCCTAGGGAAAACCAAAGTAATACTTCAAAAGGAGTAATTATAATCCTTTGGAGAGCCATTAGAATTTATTTTCTACAATCCCTTAAAGAATGAATATGATTGAATTTTCTAATACTCCACCCTTTGATGAAAATATTCCCAAACCTTTGTGGTATCGAGAGGAATAATATTGTGAGTTCTAGTGAAAAAAGGTCACAACACCAATCGTTGCATGAGGCTCAAGAATTATTTTCATGATATCATTTACAAGGGGAAAACAGAGATATAATGGGAAACCTCTACTTCCAAAACCAAGAATCGGGCATATATCAATACCCTTTCCCAAAGTATGAATCTTTTTCTAAAACAAAGTAACAATGCCAAGGTCAAGTGTCACAAACCAATAAAATAAACTACATGAAGATCACATATTATTATAACTCAATTATGGGTCACACTAACCAATCAAACCATCAAAGTTATGATAACCAAAATAAAATGTCCTTATTCCTCAAATTCATATTACCATTACAATCAAGTCAATACCACTCCGAGTTCAATATCACCACTAGAAATTAAAAATCATAATCCCTAAAGTGATATCTAAGTTCACTATCCAAAAGGCTCATCTTCCTATGTTTGAAATACTATATGACCTAATCAAACAACTGGAGAAGACCCATTCCTAAATATCCATAATGGATATTCTTAAAACATCTTCCATTCTTAAAGAAAAATGTACAAATACCTTTGGGAGTCTACTTTCCCAATTGATATTGACCCTAATCGATTCCAAGATCTTGTGAGACACCTATTGTCTACCCAACAACTCACCTTTGATAAAAAAATTCCACCAACTAGTTCATCTCATAGCTTCCCCTTTTATATCAAGGAACTCATCACCAAGCACAATATTAATTGTGTACTTGTGGATAAGCGGCTTGGTGTTAATATTTTCACCCTAACCCTCATCAAATATTGAGCTATTCCGAGAAAATTCTAACACCTAGCATCATCATCATTAGATCATATGATGATGCCAAGAAATAATCTGTATGTACAATATAAATCCTATCATGGCGGGTCTTATAATGCACAAGACATTAATTCATGTAATGGAAATTTAACTCCCCTATAACATCCTTTTGGTATGACCATGGATCCATGAGATGCAAGTAGTGTCATCCACACTCCACTAATGTATTACATTCCCCCATTTTGGAATGTAAGTTATAATCCTTAGTGACCATCAACCCTTCCAATACTCTAAATTATTATAAGGGAATTACCATAGTACCATCTATTTCCCTAGCACTATAGATCACTCTAATGATCCAAATCATCATCATCTTACATCAATCCTAACAATATTCCACCCACTTTAAAATATTCATCCATTGAATCCCATATTAAGGTCATTTAAGAATGTTGTAGTAAATACAAACTCTAGGATGCTTTCCACATCGGTCATCTCACTTCCTCGCTAAGAAGTTATAATAATACCACCATGAGGAATCATATAGAAACCACATACCAACTTTACACAACTTTAACCACTTTGGTTTACTAGATGATGAATGTATTGAAATATCGATGATGTTTGGTTGTGTGATAATGAAGTAGCCTCCTATTAACATCCAAGGTATGAAAAAGAAAACCAAATGTGAAAAATAATGAAATATAAAGGGATTCTTGGCCCTCGGGAACAATGGATTATGGAATCCGTGTATCTTGAATAAAAACCACCACATTTTGGTCTAGGATACAAACCATTAAGTGGAGACTCATATGATGTCATCACGATTATCTCTCGTGATTTATAGGAAATCATCTTTCAAGGTTAACATCAAAATAAGTTCCATATATAGTCTATATGAGGACCTTTTCACCACCAACATTTTCACCGACATCACTATCTTAACCATTTATTTTAACCTCCTATATCCTTTACAAATCAATTGGGAACATCAAGATCATCCATCATTTGATTTATTTTAGAATGATGAAATAATCATAGAATTTATGGGACACAGGGATCATATTCCCGTAAGTAATCATAACAAATAGTTCAAGATTAAATTTTATACATGATCCTATTTTGTGGAACAAATGTAATTTCCTAGTCACTCAAACTAGTAAAAATTCAAAAAAAATCAAAATGTGTCATGTAATGAAAACCTCCTTGAGGCACTAGTGGAAAAAACACGAAAAATTGAAAATAATAATAATAATAAAAGATTTATTTTTGCGTGAAAATAAATTTTAGGTGCCAAAACATTTGAGAATTCCATTCATTTTCCGAATCTAGCATCGAGGAATCTCCATATCCTAACATACAATGAGAATAATCTCCTAGTCTAGAAGAATTAGAATAAATTCATGTTTTACTCAAATAATTTAGATATGACATGTAGGAAAGAGTGTTATAATTAGTTGAAGAAACATTTTATGTTGATATTGGCACCGAATAAGAACTAAGAATCCTAAAACTTGGGGAAACTCGAACTCCTCAAGAGCATGAGGAATTCACCACATGCCCGAAATAATTTGTTGATATGTTTGCATGGTTGTTTGCATATATGTCAAGCCTATATCCATCCTTAGTAGTCCATAATTTCATCATACATCCTTATGCTTATCCACTCAAGTAGAAACTCAAAAAAATGGATCCGAAAATATCCTTACTAGTAAAATAATAACTACAAAATATTTGGGATGTGAGCTTCATCTACCCAATTGACTATTTTAAATTGATCTCAAACATTTCCCATGTTATTAAACCTAATGGATACATCCATATCTATAAAAAAGATTTGAGGTATCAATCAAACATGCCCCGTTGATGATTTTCCACTTCCAAACATTAACATGATCAATGTTTCCAAGACAGACAATAAATTCTATCACTCACGATGGATTTTATGGATATAACAAAATCATAATGACACTAGAAGACTAGTACAAGAGACAACATTCACCACTATGTGGGAGGAATTTTCTATCTATTCATGCTATTTGGAATCACTAATGTTAGTGTAACATATCAAAGAAAATGAAGGTCATATTTCATGATATTATGTATGATATCATTAAATACTATGTGGACAATATCCTCAAAAAAAAAAAAAATAAGGGTTGATGATCCTCTAAGATCTTGAGAAGAATTTTTGAATGAACAAGAGCATATAAAGTTTGAATAAATCCAAAGAAATGTATTTTTATGTTATAAAAGGAATGTTGTTTGAATTCATTGTATTTAGGTAAAGTATCGAGGTTAATCCAAGAAAATTCAAATCCATTATTGAAATTCCTCCTCAAAATATAAAGCAACTATGAAGTCACAAGGTAAAATCCAGGTATCTATATGTTTATATCCTGATAGGTGACAAGTGTTGAGCATCCATCCATCTACTCAAAAAGGGAACAAAATTTCATTGAAATCAATATTTTGAATGGGAATTTTAAGCTCTCAAATAGTATTTTTACCCCCACCAAAATTTAGGTAATCATTGATTTTGTATATATTAGCCACTCATTATGCATTAGGAGATCTTCTAATACAACATAATGAATAAAAGAAATATTGTGTCATCTACTACCTCGTATTATCTTGGTATCTTATGAATTCAATTGTATACCAATCATGATATCATGTTTAGTTATTGTGTTCACATCTCAAAAATACGGCATTACATGTACAAAAATAAAACTAGGCTTATAGACAAGGTTGACCCATTAAAATATTTATTATCAAAATCAGCCCTTAGAGGTAAAATGGCCAAATGGATCATGCTGCTAAGATAATTTGATAATGAATACATCAAACAAAAGGTAATTGAAATACAAGTACTCATTTATTAATATGTAAAATATTCTATCTCAAATCATCAACCATTGACTATTGGGTTCCCTAACAAATCAATCATGACCATCAAAGAATCACCTACAAAGAAGATAATATTGGATAGTTCCTTTACCCATCATGGCTCTAGGGTAGGAATCCTTTTCACCACACCACAAGGATACTTGATCTCGAATGCATTTTGCAATGAATTTCCTTGTATAAACAATGTTGCTAGATATGAATCTCTTCTATCTCATCTCAAAATTGTCACTCAATGAAAAATTCAAGATCTCATAGTCTATAGTGATTTGCAATTTGTTATCAAAAAGTTCCATGATGAATATCAAATGAAGGATGACAAGATAATTCCCTATAAGTACATGGTTGATAATTTAAAACAATATTTCTAAACCACTAGTTTGAATAACTTCCATGAGCTAACAACAAATCACCATAATCACATGGTTACCATCAAATCAATTCTTAAAATGCCACTAAAAACACATTGGTGCTAATTATCGGTTGAGAAACTAATGATCCCTGCCTATGATGTCCCTAAATCAAAATGATATGTGATATTAAAGGTCCCAACTCCCTATTGTATCAAAATATCTACAATTACATCCATGATGATATTATCCTACCATCCAATTTGACCTATTCTCAATACAAATCCTTCATCCAAAATCTTCTCATTTCAAAGCATCTTAGGAGACACTCTTTATCATAAAGGATATGATGTAACCATGTTGATATTTTTTAAATTGGATGAGGACCACCTACCAATCAAAGAGTTCCACGATGACACTTGTTGCTCTTAATTTAACACCCCAAGAAGACTTGCCTATAAATGCATAAATTAGAGGATAATAATAATGATATATGGATCATGTCTCATTTGTAGTCGTGGGATAGTTCTAGCATTCTTTCATGATAAATTATCGGGAGTGATAAGGATGCACTTGAACAAAGGATGTGGTTGTTTTCCTACTATTTTTTACTCTACATGTACCAAGGTGAGAAACCAAATGGTAGCTTGAGGGGTAAGGAGAGCTATTATGATTCAATCCCCTAAAATTTTTGGTATATCAATCTGAGTCAAGTGTAGCCACAAAATACAATGCTCACTCAAGAGAGTAGTCACACAAGCAATGCAAACACTTGAGATTCATACACAAGCCACTAAAGACAGATATAATGTGATCACAAACATCATTCAGAGGGTATTATTAACAATTTGGAGTAAAATGATGTTTAAGATGCTAAACTTTATGAATCGGGAAAAATCACTCAAAATATGCAAAGGTGATGTGGTTTGCTAGTAGAAAACATGTTGAATATGCAAGGATGATGAAATTTGCAAGGGTAGGACAATGTATTGTAATGAAAAAGGATAAAACTTTGATGGATATGAAAATGGGACAAGGAATCTAATGGGAAGAAACCACAACATTCACCATCTTGATCTAATGATCCTATAATGCAATCAAATTTGAAATCAAGATAATATGACCCTTCAAAGGTTATTTGCCTTCATGTACACCCAATCTGTGCAAATAATACAAAACAATCCTAAAACTTCAACACAAACACTTGAGACTAAATTTTCATGTATTTATCATGTCTAAAATCTTAAATTCCAAGTATACCCTAAGGAAGTAAATGTCGATTCTCATTATTTGGAAAACTCAACCTTGGTATAAAATCAATCTTATGATTGATAATGCGCACTAGTGGCAAGTATTTTGTAACTACATGTCTACAAATTCTTCCATCATCTTTCACACTTCTTTGGAAATTTCCTCATCTTTCGCACACTTATTTGGCACAAGTGCATAACACACCTTTTCTTCCTTATCTCGTAGGAATTCTTTATCCGACACAACTAAAACACCCGCGCAAACCCCACTACACATTTCACCTTCATCTTTATCTTTCAAAGGTGATGAATTGAACTTACTCCCATCCTTTTATATGTAAATATCATTCATGAATTTTTCATGAATAGTCTTCTAGTCATATTTCCAAGGCCTCCCTAGCAATAGATGGATAACATCCATCAACATTATGTCATACAGACTTCATCGCAATAGTTCCGTATCTAGAACTTGACAAGAATTTGTGCATTCACCAAGATATGATATTCTTTCTATAACCATGACATTTTATAGGGATTGGGCAACACAATCCTCTTCATCCTTAACTTCTCAATCATTTCATAAGAAGCTAGATTGTTCATGTGTTGGGCCTCAAAATATTGGTTAAGCACCAAAGGGCACATGCACGCATGGGTCCAGTAAAGAAGAAGAGTGTGCGGGGAAAAGCACATAGGATAGGGGTTTTAGAAGGGTTTAGTAGAAACCACGGTGACGTGCACAAGGAAGAACAAAGGATCTCAAGACTTAGCCATATTCGGCTCTCCAAGAAGCACTTGAGGAAAAACGTGACCCGATTAGGCGTGCTGAGTGGATAAGGTGCCAACCTAGCGACTTGGTGGTTAAGGAAATAATATTCCACACGTAGAAAATTCCCGAAAGACATCATTGTAAAAAAGTGGAGAGCTTGGATCAGAAGAATCATGCTCCATTGAGGACCACATGGACACTTGGCAAGCAATCTACTCCTAGAGGAAGGCATGGTAGTGGGTGCTAAACCTATTTATAGAGATGCTCTAGAGTGAGGAAGACACACGAGAGAGATACACCTGAATGGAGAGAGGTCAATAAGGGGAAGCTTCAAGATCATCACAGAGAGGATGAAAGGTGAAGCCCTGCAGAAAAGAGTAGGAGGTTTTAAGGGTCTAGGGTTACCATTAGAGGGTTGTAGGAATGATATCATATCTAGAGGGATGGGTCTAGTGAAAATTTATGTAATATGGGAAGCATAGCTAGGGTCTCTGATACATGAGTCATGTCTGTCTTGATACATTTGGTCTGTTATGACCCTTTTGAATGTAATGTGGTTACTGGAACTATGATCAATATAAATATATGTTCTAAATATATTGTTCATGGGTGCAAACCCTAGATATCTTTCTTTATGTCATGACTCAAATCTACTCTTTGTATGATGTTTCTCTTATCTGAATGGGTATATTGATATAATAACTCATCCTATGCCTTCAAAATGTATGCATGATCATTTACTTTTCTACATTTAATTTGTTATCAATGGCATCTTCTCACAATGCTCACATAAAGGAGGGGCTCGACACCCGCGTGTGCCTTAGGTGAGCGCCCAAGCCCACTAGGAGATAGGTTGGTGCACATGGGATTAGAGTGTTGTTTAAGAGCACATAAAAAGTACTACATCTTGGTTTCATTGCTGAGGACCTCTTTTCGAAGCTATTGTGAGAATGATGCATGATGACAAAGTGCTTGACCTTGGATAGTGTCGAGGCATGGATTAAAAGCACAGAGGATGATTTTTCTCAAATATTTATTATTGGACCTGAGTTTGATGCATGTAAATGGGTAGAATAACACATATATCATGAGATGTAGAGACCTTTGTTTTTGTTTTCCTAGAGAATTGTATGAATGGCTCTTACCATATGCATCCAGATCAAGCTGGTACTATAGATCATGCGTGTGGACCTAAGATGATTACCAAAGGCTACATGATGCGGATCTGACTTGGACACATTTTTTGATCACTAGTGGAGAAGAGTGCTAACCAGTTATACCCTAGAATACACCATTTCTACATATTCTTATCCAGAGGTTGTTGAGTTTGAGTTCCTAAGGGAACCTAGAGGATCGTTTTTGCGAGCTATCCCATTGGCCATAAAGATCTTGATCATTACGCTAAGTTTGGAGGCATTCCCTATGGTCGGCTAAGCTTCTCTGAGCGTTGGCGAGGAAGCTAGGGTGGAGGAAGATGGCAGACCTTGCGGCAAAAAAAAGGAGAGAGAAGAGAGACGACTCAAGTATAGTGAAGTGCATGAAAGGGAGTTGGCTAGATAATGTGAGGTTATGGGAGTGATGGATCTATGGAGGCAGATGTTACGGGAAGGAATTGAGGTTCATGTAGAGGACGTGAAACTTGAGTAGTCCGTCTTTACCCCATCTTGGCAAGCGCAGAGATAAACACCTTCATCTTCTCGATGAGAGTTCATCGCATGGAGAAAGGAGAGCGATTGGTGTGCATCTAACCCCACTAGTGACCAACTTGTGGCGCTTAGTTTTCCAAATCAAGAAACAAGTATTGCTAACCCAGTTGGTATCGGTGGAAGTGACCAATCTACACCTAGGAGGTATAACTTCTTGTTTGGGACATCTATGGCCGCACAAATAATTCCTGTGTTTGGAGGGATTTTTGGGAAAAGTACAAGTACACAAATTTTGGGTATCGTATCTAGGAGTGGCACAGGATACACATCTAGTAGTGGAGAAATATCACAAACTGTTGGCATGTAATTCAAAGGGAACGTTGGGAACGCTAGGCACAACTGCACTTCAAGCCCATTACCAACTACAAGAGGAGGATCTGGTGGAGTAGGAGCTAGAGGACCTAGTGGATCTAGAGGATCTAGAGGATCAGAATGATAGGACCTGGTGAATCTAGTGGATCTGGTGGTGGAGGAAACATCGAAGGGAATCAAGGTTTTGGATCAAGAGGACAAGGACCTTAGCCACCTCCGCAAGTATTTTTGAAATGTCATTACATCTACCAGATTACAAGGGTGTTGAGGATATTGAGAGCATATGTAAAAGTGTGAGCTGATATGGCACACACGAAGGGGATCACTACCATAGAGAAAAAGGCAAGTCGGCTTTGTGGCGACATTGCAGAGGGCACGTGCATAGTTGGTACCAAAAGTATAACCCCCATCAAATGGTGGTAGATTACACCACACTGTGGAATGCCTTCTTAGTTGAGTTCCATATCCCTAAGTTTGAACAAAAGAGCATTAGCACTTTGAAAGAGATCTAGCAAGGAATGGAAGAGAGTGTGCGGGAATATGACGTGTGTTTTAAGACTCTCTTACTAAAACTATCTTATGATATTCATCCTTCTCAGCATGCTTAGTGGTTTTTTGGAGGGTTGATAACACCATTTAGGAGATCAATTTTTCACAATACATTCACGGACCCACGTGAGGCCTTAGAGGCAACCCTATGCGCCGAGGTTGTTAGAAGCATGATACTGAAGTGTTAGCCCCTTCATATGAGGCTATGATTGTTGCTGAATGGTGAAGTAGTTACAAAATCTATCTCGTGAACTTGGCACATGAGACTCGCGAGAGTCTATGGTTCACTGATTGTGAGATAGAGGGGCACACAAAGGACAGTTGTCCTCAAAGGCTCGGATGCGCCATGACGGTGAACCTGTGATATTTTCCACGGGGATCATGATGCAAGTAGATGCCCACTACTACAGCGTGTGATCCATAAGAATGTGTCTTTTTATTGCAATATTTGTACCTCTATGACCCATGACACCAAGGATTATAGGTTGATTGACCAGATACATGATGTCATTGATCTTGGTGTGAGCCTAGACAAGCCTTGTGAGCAGTTCCAAGGATGATGATCGCTGCATGAAGGACATGCAGATGGAGGAGCATGCGGGAGGGGCTTCGAGGAGGATTTTGTGGTTGTGGTAACCACGGAGGAGGAAGAAGTGAGTTCCCATGTGGGACATGTTATAACTATGGGTCTACAGAGAATTATAAGCGTGAGTGTCTTGATCTATTGCAATTCTTGTGGTGCGGAAAGAAACATAAGTACGAGGAGTGCCCCCGAGCTATTTGAGTACATGAGCCGAAGCACCCGAAAAAAAAAGGATCTGGATGGTAATCATAAAGAAGGCCGACTCATAATGGATCTTAAGAGTGAGTAATGAGTCGGGACTAGAACTGTCTCGGTGATGACGCGAGTGGAGGCCACGCGCACCAGGGAGATACCAAGACAAAGAACATTGGTTACAAGGGAAGAAGTGGTACATGGAAAGTATCCAGCACCTTAGGTTTAGCATTGGCAAGCAAGGTGGACTCTTTTCTATTATGCAGAATTTAATGTATTGATGGAAAGTGGAGGGAACAACTTGCATCACATGTATCCAAAGTATACCCAAAAGAAGATTGTATGATGCTTCTACGTCCACCACATGGCGAGGGTTTCAAAATTTGGGGCCCACTTATATAAGAAGGGTAATCGTGTCGAAGATTGTGACTCGCTATTTTCATAACCACAAATGGTGATAACATTGGTGCCTAAGTTTTCCTTTGCATGACCAAGACAACGTAACATTTTCATAGAACAAATGTTTAGGGCTGCTCCATTTTCGATGAGAACTCTTTTGACCTTATGGTTGGTTATATACACTTCAATGTATAAAGATTTATTGTTGTGAAGGTGTGGGTTCAACAAGTCTTGAGGACCGAAAGACAAGATGGGACTTTATGGCGAAAGGTTAGCGATCATGGCTTGGAATTTTTGAACATTAAGGTTTTTAGGAACACGTGCTTCGTGAAGGGCACGAGTCAAAATGTCTTGGAGGTTAGGTGACGCTTTTAATAACTCCATAAGAGATATATGTGCATGCTTTGTCGCTAATTGTTTTAGTAGGTCATACTAACCAAGTAGAAGATTTAGTGTTTGAAGTTGACCTTTGGTTTGAGGGAGCCATAGGTTTAGACACTTGAGGCTTGGTGGACAACGTAGAAGGTCGGTTGGCCGCGGAAACCCACATTTTATTTTGGCATGTGGCAACCGCATTGTTTTGATGTTTGCACGTGATGGTAGTAATAGAAGGAGACACTTCTTTGATAAATGAAATAATCGAGCTAAAGTCGATATTATTTGAAGTTTGGCCTTTTTCAGTAGTTTTGTTATTTGCACCATGTATTGGGAATATAGGTTGAAAACACTTTAATATTATCGTTTGGTGTTTTGTTTGATGGAGGATCTTCAACAGTAATATCCCCATTGTCGATGAGGTCTTGGATATAGTGACGAATTCGTACACATCGATCCATTTGGTGACCATCAATGCGATGAAAATCACAATATGTGCCTTCTTTATACCAAGTAGGTTTAGGCTCCCCTTCAACGAAAGGTTTCGTAATAGGGTATGTAACCATATTAGCATTGACTAGTTGGCAAAGACACTAGAGAGGGTTCTCCCAAAGGTGTGAATCGACGTCGTTTTATGTCATGAGATGGAGGACCCACTTTAGTTGAAACAACGAGAGGTTGTTTTTCTTTGTTTGGTTTAGACTGATTGTTTTGGACATCATGCACATTACAGTTGTCAATGTCACCGTCGCTAACAACATTGGGTTTCGATTGACATTTTTAGATTTTTCGTGAGAAGGGCCATTGTTACTGTGACCATGATGCCCACTATCTTTTGAATGAGGTTTGATTAAACCTTTGCGATAAAGACCTTTTTCAATTTAGGATCATGTTTTGATGACTTCCTCAAAGCTATTGAGGTAGTGTATTTACATATGAAAGGATAGTTCGCCAACGAGGTTTGGAACAAAGATGCTCACTAGTTGTTTTTCTTGGATGGGGCATGTAAATCGCTAGCAATTCCATGCCATCATTGTAGGAATTGTGTGAAGGTTTCATTTGAGCATTGTTTGGCGTTGCACAAATCCATCATGGTGATTTCGAGTCTATATTGAAGGAAAATTGTTTAACAAACTTCTTTGAGAGGTCTCATGAAAAGTGGTTATTGAACCTTGGGAAGGTGTAGGAACCAATCCAAGGCTTGTCCTCCTAGACTTTGTGGGAAGAGATGCAATAAGAAGATATCACTATATGTCACTTCTTGGCATGCCATGAAAAACTCCTTAATGTGCTCTTCATGGTCGTTCTTGCCCTTATATTTATCAAATTTGGGTGTTTCAAAAGATTTTGGAAAGGGTACACGTAAGATGTCCTTATCAAAGGGATAAGGACACAATTCATCAAAGTTGAATTGTTTTTTTGGTGTTGCATACCCAAATTGTGTCTTTCATCATTTGTCATTCCTAAGAAAATGGTGAATTGTTTTGTAGGATAAATGATGAACCATCATTCTTAGAATTATTATCATCTTTATTAGGTGCAATATGGGTCTTTGATGAATCATCACTAGTTTTCTTTGATTCTTTTTCATTTGTGTCACTAGTGACTTTGGAGGATAAGATGGCAAGTTGCTTCGCAATCACATTGATTTGATCAATTAAGGCTTTGTTGGGATCGGGGCCTGAATCAGTAGATTTTCCTTTGTCCTCGGCGTTTGTTGTGTTTGGCTTTAAAATCCATCGTTGTTATTGAACGATGAAGGTATTTCGGCCGCTTTACGTGATCTAGTTTCATCATCATGTTGTTGGATGAGGAAGGTATATCCTTTTGGGCTTAGGTTTACCGAGTAATGTTCTCAAAACATCCTCATCAAAGTCAAAAGGTAATTTTTCTCCCATCTCAAGGAGACGAAGCAAAAATTGGTCCTTGTTTGTGTGTAGGATATGTTCAATTTGTGCTTGTTCCTCAGGAGAAACATTATTTTGATGATCCTCAAGGTTTTGGTCATCTTCGTCATCGTATTTTCCAGGAAGGATTTCAGATTTTGTTGTCTTTTCCAAATGGACTATAGTCTTTATGTCTTGTTCCCACCATTTTTAAAAGAGGGGGATCAAAGAGAGATGTGATAGATTACTCAACCCTTAGCAAAGTGAATGCTAAGATGGAAGAGAGTGTTGTGATTAAATTTCAAAGGTAACTCGACCCTTAGCAAAGTGAATGCTAAGATGGACGAGAGTTTGGAAGATTTGGACAACGACAACCCTTAACAATGTGAATGTTAAGGTAGAAGCAAGATGAAATGAAGGTAAAGGTAAGCTCAACCCTTGGCAAAGTGAATGCCAAGATGGAAGAGGGATCATATTTGTTTGAATGTTCTCGTCCTCTAGCATAAAGAAAAGGGAGTAGTGTTTATCGATTACGTGTAAATGTACTCAACTTCTAAAAAAGTGAATGCTAGAATGGAGGAGAGGAGGATAAAGATTCGAATGTACTCAACCTCTAGCAAAGTGAATGCTATAAAGGAAGAGGATTTAGCGATTAAGTTGAAACGTACTCAACCTCTAGAAAAGTGAATGCTAGAAAGGAAGAGGGATTGGAAAGATTGAAGTCTCATGTGATGCGCTCACCCTTAACAAAAGAAAGTTAAGATGGATGAGGCTTTAGTGATAAAAGGATAAGACTCAAGTATCGATAATGTGAATTTTGAGAAAAGAGATGATGATAGATGTCTAAAATTTAACAAGGGAATTGTTAAATTATAAACACGAAATAGACGAACGTGTATAGTTTAACAGATGATGGTGTCAAACTAAGGGATGTAAGAGGAAGATGAAAATATTAAATCTTGATAAAAGATAAGATGTGAAGGACTTGATTGTGACAAAGTAGATACGACAATGTCAAGACGTAAGTCACGAGATGAAAAATGCTCGAGTGAGGACGTGGATATCCACAACTCAAGACTTGATGTCAAAGGGAGAAAGAAAGCTTAAACTTTGGAAAATGTGATCCAAAGATTTAAGACTAGAATGAGATAGGAATAAACTCAAGATGAGAAAAATCCAAAGGTAGGAAAGTTGATGATTTCCAAAATGAAATAAGATGAGAGCTAAAATAAGAGAGGCGAAAGAAAGGTCCAAATAAGGAGTATTTGGAAAGGGATAAAAATGGCGAAAAATCCAAATAAGGGAATATAAGGATTTTTGAGAAATGATGAAAGAAAGAACCCAAATAAAGATTATTTGGAGACTGAAGAGAAGACAATGATACATCGAATAGGAGATATTTGGAAAGTGTGATGAAAATGAAAGAATGAAGGAAAATTTAGAAAAGAGATGGATGATCCAAAAGAAGATTTGGAAAAGTGTAAAAGAGAGGTAGTGAATGACTTCAAATGAAGGATAAGTATGAAAGATAATGAGATAAAAAAGAAGTCTAAATAAGGAAAAATTGGAGATTTGGAAAGAAGCAAAAATGAACCCAAATAAAGAGTATTTGGGAGATTGAAAAAGAAACGAGAATGAATCCAAATAAGGAGTATTTGGAAGGATTAAAACATAAGAAAGTAAATCCAAATAAGAAGTATTTGGAGAATGAGAAAATAGGCGAAGGTGATAACGTAGATACGAGTGTGGAACACAACTTACTACTACGAAAAGAAAGAAAAGAAAACGAAAAACAAAAAGAAAGTTTTTGTTTATGGATGTTTGGGCCTCTCCTTAGATTGGCTTGACAAGGCGTGGTTTCCTAGGTGGTTCTCTCAACTAGGTGTCAATAGTATATCCGAAGGAGCACAATACTATTGTTAGTTGTTAGATTTACTTTACCCCCTTTGAAACAACGAGCAAAGATCTTGCTCAAATGAATCGCACTTGGGCACCACTCTGATATTCGTGACTCTAATTTTACATGTGTACTAATTAGTTAGAATGGGGGTACCCGTTTCATCAGCCAATTCCCTCAATGTGTCGACTACTTTGGGGTTCTTTTGGTACTCACATGAGTTTTATGGCTTAAGCCAAAACACTTCCCACAGTTAAGTGGATGGGAAATAACCTTTTCATTCGCACCTACCAATACAATGTAGATTATTCATTATTATCTTGATTTAAAATTAGATTTTCTTAACCACCATTCTTTGACCAAGGCAACTTGTAGTTAGTGGATTGTTTTAAACGTCGTTCAAGGCAACTTGCAAGAATTAATAGTTTTAATGTTTTAAGAAATAGCCTCCTTTAGAGTCGGTCTTACAAACAAGGATTAATACGTTTTCCTGAGGTAGGTAGGGGCAAGACGAAAGAAGCAAGCCCACATTTTTATTTCCAAGATCACTTATAAAGTGCGGGGTAAGAGCATACGTATAAACTCACTTTGATTAAGAAAAGAAAAGTTAATTCTTAAACAATATTTAAAAATGATCACGTTTCTTATTTCCAAGATCACTTATAAAGTGCGAGGAAATAGCATACACGTGATCCTACCGTGATTAAGAAAAGAAATAGTTAATTCCTTTTAACAATGCTTGAAATAATTAGAAATAACATATCTACATAATCATAATACTAAAGTAATCTAAAACAAAGGTTAGATCAAATCACAATGGTGGAAAAGCATAAAATTGACAAAACACGAGCAGTACGGTAACGCACGTACATTTTTAGTGCGCTAGCATTACAGAGAATGCTAGAGCATGCGAAATTGAACGTGTTAGCGTTACAAGAACTTGCAAAAACAAAAATGTCAAACAGAAGGACACAGTGAAACATTGGCGTATGCAAGGGTACGCTAGCGTAGGGATGGTGGACAATATTGCGTAGGGTTGAACGCAGTAGCACAAACAAATTGACAAAAATGTGTGCATTGTGAACGGTAGCATGTTCAATTGAACACTAACTTAGAGATTGGGAACACTAGCGCATATAGTTCTGAAAGTTAAAAATGTTAAAAACACGGCCGGAGGTTAAGTTTTTTGGTTTTCTTGCGTCTGTTACTTCACCTAGGAACCTAAAACTTCGACAACAAAGTTATAAGAAGATAAGTAACACACAAACAATGTTAAATCATAAAAAAGAAAAAACTAAAAATGCGAAAAATGAATGTGGGAGTCCCACCGGCATGCCAAAATGTGAGCAATGAAAATTAACAGAATAATAAAAGATAAAGAAATAAACAACAATATACCTTCTATGTAACTCTCTTGCAAACCTCAAGAAGATTTGTGAAGAACTTAGGCTTGTGAAATCTTTAGATGTTTGGATTGTGGGTGCTCTTGATATTACTCTCCAAAGTGGATTTGCAAATGCTATGAGCTTGGATGCACAAGGATGCGGATGTCAAATTGGCAGAAGTTGGATGCAATTTGCTCAAAGCTTCTAAGGATGAGTTTACAAAGGAAATGGCATGCTTTTATAGTTGAGGGTAAGGCCATGAAAAGTGAATCAAAGTTTGACTAAGATTCAAGTGAAATTACCTAGAATAGAAAGTAGACTTGGTCTATGGATTGCAAATTTACAAGGGTAATAGAAATTTGGAATAGCATAAGTTACATCTAGGAAAGTGATCACACGTACAATCAGTATTGCCCCCCTCCATTCTAGGATTCTAGAAATGTAGTCCAAGTTGAGTTGGTGGAATAGGAAGTGGAATTCAAGTGTAGTTAACTAGGATAGGTGGAATTAAATAACTAATTTAATTAGTTATTAATTGTGAGGAGATAATTAACCATTTAAATAAATAAATGTTTAATTATATTAGCTAAGGGTGTTAGAATTAATTTAATTAATTCTAAAGTAGTAGAAATCGACTTAAGTAATAGAATTAATTTAATTAATTCTAAAAGGGTGTATTATAGCATGATAGAATTAATTTAATTAATTCTAGTTCGATAAAAGCAAGCTAGAAATATGAATGCATTTTTAAGGTGTCTATAGGAGGGTTGAAGAAGAATTGATTTCTTTGGATGTATATCCTCACACAAAGCCAAGTGACTAACAAAGAGTTTACTACATATAACTCCCTCGCCCAAACACTAACAACCCATATGACACATTGTCTTAGTTTCTACAAAATGTGGGGCTCATGGCATAGGGTTCCACTTGAGATTACCAACACGATTACAAATTTAGATGTTTGTCTCCTAATTTCACATTTCAATGATTTTGAATGAAAACACGCATCTAAAAAAATTGGAAGAATATTTTCACTTGAAATTTGTTCGCATTTTTGTGAACCAAGGGTGAGTTGGGCATAATACTCCAGTGATGTCCCAACACCTACCCACTGGGATTTATTCAATAGTTCTTCCTATCCACAATGTGTTTGAACCATTACATGTTATTGAACACGCCTACAAAGAAAAATATTTGATGCTACAATCAAGTATGGGCATTAAAAACTCAAGAATGCGGAGGCTAAAATCACAAAAGAAATAGAAAAAAGCACAACAAAATAGAGGATTCATGGAGAAGATTTCAAAAGCAATGTTGCCAACAAACACAACTTTTTCAAAGCCAAGCTCAAAAGGTTGTTGAGTATGAACAAGGATAGAAGGGAAAGATCAATTCATTGAACTTAAGTTGGTACAAAGTGATAGAGATCAATAGAAAGGCAAGGCTGTGAGGAGTGGTTCATAGGATTGTACAATTGTACCAAAACGCCACTCAAAGCAATGCACTAAGGATGTTTATGTACTTGAAATTGAGTTAAGCGCTTGAGGTCTTCAAAATCACACCGAACTAGAGCCATTATACCATCAAGGACAACTTTCTCTTCTTCCTTCTTCCTCTTCCTCTTCACCCCGTTCTTCTTTTGCTTGATATGGATTATGTCCAAACACTCAACTTGTTTTGAGGAGAGATGATGTTGGGTGGGAAGGGTCGAGTGGGTTAAGGAGAGGGGATAGAAATAAATAGTGATCATTGTTAATAAATGCAATTTTTTGGCAGCCCACTTTGTTATGTTGTTAATTATTCTCGTATGTTGTATTAAAAAAATCTTTAGTTGTGGTTAGTTGATTCAATAGTTGCATCCGCACTAACTATTGGTCCCCTTTGCCTTATACATAGCACCAAAAATAATCGTTCACTTTGTTTTATATATAGTCAATTGAATTTTAGGGTAAGGAATTGATGTGACAAGTATAAACATTTTGTTCTCTAATATTTTATCATGTTATGTTAATATGTTGTGTATATATGATTTGACAAGTAGTATTCTTTCGACCTAAAGTCTTTTTACGAACAAGACATTTTGACCGTATAACATGCATAACATTTTGACCATATAATCAATGCCAAAAGAGTGCAAGCAAGCCATAACACATACCTCTAAAGTGGGGAAAATCCAAGACAACCCACGATAGTCACTTTAATCTTCCACTTCCTACTATCTTCGCTCACAATATGATTGTGTGATACTAGAATCATAAATGCCAATGAAGATATTGGGAATGACAACAACAATGTTAAGTGTCCCCTATAAAGGAAAACTTTTTCCTCCCCATGTTTGGGATGGAAGAAGTTTTGAGAAATTTTGAAGATTTATTACAATTTATTCAACAAAGGGCAAGATGATTCACAAAGGATCTTGATGCATATTTATACAATACCAGTAGTATTGTGCCGCACGTAAGCCTAGACACTATTTATCTACATTTTCTAATTTTTTGATGCAAGACAATAAATTTTTATTTGCCCTTTGTGCTTTTGAGAAAATCTAAATCTACTCTATGAAAAGCAAATTTACTTAACATTTCAAGAAGGCATACATGGGCCAACACTTGATCCATTATGACCCTCTTTGAGTCCTCTGAACGGTCAATCTCACAAACTAGTTTTTCCCTAATGCAATATTCACAAAGATTCGCTTTTGTGTTAGCAAATGGCATATGTTTGGTTTTCGTGTTCCTCAGGTATATGTGAAGCCCAAACCAAAAGTCGATATTTTAGAAAGTTGTAGCAAGTCTTTTTGAACTCTGCTGAAAATGATAATACTTAGAAAGGAAAATGTTGGCATCACCAAATATTTGTAAAATTTACAACATCTAGTTTGTTTTGAAAATCAGACCAATAGACTACCAAAATGTTGCTTGTGCTCCACCTAATAATTTTACATTACTAAGTTTGACAAAATGTTTAAGTTTTAAAACATGCATTTCTAGATTTTGTCGAGTCCTATGGTTTTAAATTGACACCGTTATTGCAAAACTTCTTAAGCATCTTCCACCCTCTCAATTGTTTTTTCTATCCAAATGGCCAAACACACGTGTAAAAAGCATGTTTTAGACCGGGTGGAAAACCTGGAATTTACAAAACAAATGTGATTCGGGAACCTGTCAAGATTAGGAATTTCAATAACATGTACGCAATGAATACATACATAAATCCAAATACTTAATATATTATGATGGTAAACTCAAATAAAAGGTAATGGATTGAAGCACAATGTAATGGCACTCTAGAAACAGCTTTTAAATTCCTTTTGAAGTCCTGTGAGATCTCTATATTTTTCATTTGCTACTTTTGTTCTTTTAGTATGGCATCCATCGAGTGCCAAAAAAGGCACAAACTCTCTCTTGGGATTCCTCCTAGATTTGTATCCCTCACAGGATCTAGTAAAAATTATGCCTGGAAACGATTCCCGATGGGAATGAAGTTGTATGTAGCAGCTGCTTCTGACCGATCTGTTAAGATAAACTACAAATTCAAAGGTAAATTCTCAATTTTTTAAATACTCGTGATCTTTCAGAAGAATTGGAGGGGTAACATGCATGTTGATCAGTCCCAGCCACCTTTGCTTCTCCTTCCAGCTTTCTTCAAAGATTGCACTTTTTTTAGTTTGCAATCTTTTCTGCTCACCAATTTCAGCCCTGCAAAAGATAAATACATGTTACAATATCCTGAGATTGCTTTACTCTACAATAGACCGTACGTTTATTACAAATAGAATGGCCTTTCAGTAAGCAAGCAACTAATAGAGAAGCTATTCAGAATAGGATATAATGGGCATCACTTCTGATAGTGGTTAATTCAGTCATATAGTGTAAGTATTTCTTAGTGTAAATGTACGTGTGGAAAAGCCACCTCTTTCGTTATTTCAAGCCACACACTAATAAAGTGAAGATAAAAGGACCATGGAAGACCTATCAAAATTCAACTGCAGTGAACAGTTATAAACCATACAAAAGAACATGGGAATTCTGTTCTCCAACCCCAAGCTTCCTCAAAATATTAGCCCCAATACCATATGGAGGATTAGGCCCAAGATTGCTTAAATAGTGTAATAATCACTTCAATACAAGAATTTACAAATGCACACAAGTACACTCAATCCAAAGAAATCGGACCATGCATTTAATTTGCAATTTGTATGTATCTATATATATCAGGTCACTATGCCTCTTATTCGAGAATAGGAGTGTCATATTTCATTTGAGGACAAGTATTCACTAAATTTTGTATATTCTGTAATGTCCCTCTTTCTCGAATAGTTCGATCGAAGACCTTTGGCCCTTTTTGTCTACCCGATAGCCAAAGGGTGATTTCAAGGTGACTTCAGCTTTATTAATTTTATTATGTCGTGCTTAAAATAAAATAAAGTATCACTAAAACACATATAATGAATTAATAGACTTAATAAGCGACTTTGAATTAGGAAAGTACATGGAAATAAATGAATAAATTATTTAATGTGCTTTCCTAGGCAAAAAAGTGTGACTCGCTTTGGGGAGAAATTAAATAAGCCAAAATGTGACTTGCTTTGAGAGGGAATAAATTAATTAAAAATTAATTATACTTGCTTTTGGAAAAAGTGTGACTTGCATTTTGGAAGGGTTTTTTGGCTATAAGGGAAAAGTGCGACTTGTGTCGGCACTATGCAGATTATTATTATTTTTCTTCCCGGCAGTTAGCTCTGAGCTTTTGCAGACAAAATCCAAGGACGGAAACCCTCTAGATTATTCCTCTTGTGGACGGAAACCCCGGAGCAGTGAGAGGAGTTCCTATTTAGGGATCTTCATTGTAATCACAGGTTTTTATCATTTCAGCAGTTCAAAGAGAAATAAATTGCAGCAGTGGGCATTCAGACTTCTTCTAGAGTGGGGCAACTTATTCTATAGTTGTTTTATGCAGTATCTGAGGTATTCTTCATGCTAGATAATTATTGTACCTTTCAGCATCAATTATATATCAAATCGATTTGGTTTGAATCATTTACGGTGGGTTTTGGACAATCTTTTGTTATCAAACTATCTGCAGATTTATAATTGTTTGCCGTAAATATTTAACATCAAAAATCATTATTCAATACACGGCTGAATTGTTTATGAAGAAATCTATCTGTTTAAACCTTAGGCACCTTTTCTATATTCACCCGGTTTGCGGGGTTTGTTTTATTTAATTTATCTATGCAGTTTGAGTATGGTGTTCTATGGTTTCTTTTGACGTTAACCGTTCAAATCTGAGCTTGAGCAAAATATATATATATATATATATATATTCAGGCAAAAAGGGTTTGGGATCTTTCATATGCTTTCCTATATATATGCTTGATACAAGTGTAAACACTTATCGGTTATGCTCTTACTTCTTTTTTCAAAAAAGTTTTAGTTCATGATTGTAATATAGCCCTTACACATGAAACAGTTGATACTCGCAATTTGTATATATCTATACATATCGTGGTCCCTATGCCTCTTATTCAAGAATAGGGTGCCCTATTTCATTTGAGGATAGTATTCACTAAATTTTGTATATTCTTTCCTGTATATGCTTAATACAAGTGTAAACACTTATCAATGTGCTCTTACTTCTTGTTTGAAAGGTCGGTTATGCTCTTACATCTTTTTCAAAGATAAGTTTTAGTTCATGATCAGAATTAGCTATGTGCTGCTGGGATGCATCCCCTATGTTTTTTAGCTCGTCCTCAAAAATAACGTTTTGGAACCTTGGGGACGGGTAGGAAATGTCCCCTTCCCGTCCCCAAACTTTGCAAATTTTAGGAAACGTCCCCCGGGAACATAAAAAATAGGGGCGTGGGCGTCCCGATATGTTTAGGGGGCAGCTAGAAGTCCCTAAGCGTCACCGGGACGTCCAACCATCCCCTCGCCATCCCCTAAGCCAACAGCTTTAAAAACTTTTTTTTTTTAAAACACACTTTTAATTAAAAGTAAAGCAATGTAAAGCCCCACAAGGACCCCCACTTTCATTTCTAAGTGCCCTAAACCTAAAACAAACATCAAAACAAAAAAGAAGCTCATTTCTGAATAACAAATTTATTGCATAAGGTAGTGTTCAAACTTCAATACAATCACTTGGTACAAGGAGGAACGTCACACGCGTGCCCTTCCCTGAAATGAATCATTCTGTTTATATGACAAAAGAATCAAAGATCCAATGGTTTTTGGTTAAAACACAACTGTCAACTACAACTAAACATAACAAAAGAGTCGATAAGACACTACTAAAAGCCAACAAGAGATAACAATAACAAAAAATAGTTGGTTACCAAAACAATGTTTATATTTAAATCAATGGTCTGCATTGATTAGATAATTGAGGAGATTGAAGATGAAATGGGCTGGTATATTCAGCTATTATAATTGAGAGAAATACTTTATATGCTATTAAATGTCACCCATTTGTTTTGGATATCTTCAATCAAAGTTGCATGATGGCTTCGTTCAAATGGTCAACAGCAGACCTTTAAGAAGTCATGTGTGGTTAGTCTTAGTTATCATCCATTGGTATAATCTATAAGTTGTGAGAGAAATGAATAAAATAGTTCTATTATAAAGTATGGAGCTTATACTTGTCTCTTTAGATTACATGACATTGATAGGATTCTTATCGTGTGATTTCAATTTTGAATTTTGAAGCTGCATGTTGTTTATCATTCATCCTTAATAAATTTATATGCCACCACACAATTCAAACAGTTCTATCAACATTTACTTTTGGATGTCTACAAGAAAGTATATTGTAGCGCTTTTCTTTCCATAGAATACGCCACAAAATGCCGACCTTTTGGTCTTTGATCTTGTATATCATATTTTTGTACAGACCAATTTTTTCCTACACGAATGGGGAATTTTCATACAAGAAGACAGAGAGGAATGCTTTAAGTTTAAGATTATCAATGTGTTATACTTATCATATGAATATTTGAAATTTCCTATATTTTTCAGGTTAAATGATAAATCTTATGTGAAATCTCAATTCAACTTTAATTTTATGTATTAAGGTTTGCTTTAGCAATGTTATCATATGAATATTTGAAATTTCCTATATTTTTTAAATTTTCCCTTATTTTTTAATAGCCGTCCCCGTTGTCCCCTAAAAAGGCCTAAAAAAATCCGTCCCGGAAACACGTCCCCCCATCCCCTGCTGTCCCTGCCCCACAAACTTGGTGGAACATAGTAATATAGCCCTTACACATGAACCTGTTGATCTTAAACATATACATTATGACCGAGATTATCAAATCAACATTAATACCACTACACACAATTATCATGACAGAGCAATATGATTGCATGGTCATGAAACACATTCAAGTCTACATAGATTCTGAGTAAAGGGGAAAGAAGACAGAACAGGTTATCATTAAAATGGAAGGTCATTTGAGGAATGTGGATGCCATTTATAAGTGCCTGTTCTCATTTGGTTTAATTTCTGTCACTTTTTTGTTTTTTGTTTCTCAATTTGGTTTGCAATCTAGGTCAAAAAAACAGGTTTGGTATACAGTTCAATCCTAGGTGCAATATTTTCAGTAATAATTTTGGTGACCATCGTGGATCCTGCTCTGTACACCTACTACTCAATTGCACAAGGCATCAAAAAAAAATCCTACTACGCATTATAAGAAAATCCTACTGCACATGATAAGAAAATCCTATAAAATGCCACAAGACAAATTGACCAAATCAACACATCTTGTTGTGTCTTCCATTGTAGCCACTAATAGAAATAGGTATAACCTCAACTCTCCTCTTGGTAATCTGAGTTTTGAGTACAATAACTCATAATTCTTAACAAATCGAAAGACTGCCGACATTGAAGCTTGCTTACAGCTTGCAAACCAAAAGCTTCCTTTCGTGGGTCCAAATGGTGGAAAAACAACCAAACAAGGGAATCAAACAAATCCCACAATCAAAGACTTTCTTAGAGACATTGAAACACACAAATAAAACAATGTAGCCCTCTAAAACATCTTTGCTAAAATAGACAAGTAGTTAAATACACAAACCTAAATCTCTGCTAAAATAGACAAGTAGTTAAATACATGAAACCTAAATCACAAGGTTCGAGTTCATGTCTAGCAAAAAAATCAGAAATCAGTTCACCAGTCGATTCAAATCGGAAGGTAAAAAAAAAAATGCTTTTAAGTTTGAAGAGTATAAATATGCATTTTTTATTATTTTGATTTCAAAATAAGAAATAAATGCACAAGAATGTCAAAATAGATACATATTTTTAAATAGCTTCCAAAACTATATAAGAAGATGTCAAAACATATAATCCACATTAAAAGCATGTGAAACCACAATTTTAAATTTGTTTTTCATCTTTGATTTTATTCAATTAAATTTGCCAAAATTTGATTAATTTAATCAACTTTCAACGTGTGATTAAATTCACCAAAGTTCAAACTGTACAAATTTGATTGGCAATATGAACGAATTTTATAAGTTTGAAGAGTATAAATATGCATTTTTATTATTTTGATTTCCAAAATAAGAAACAAATGCATAAGAATGTCAGAAGATAGATACATATTTTTAAATAGCTTCCAAAACTATATACGAAGATGTCAAAACATATAAACCACATTAAAAGCATGTGAAACCACAATTTTAAAGTTTTTTCATGTTTGATTTTATTGAATTAAATTTTAAAATTCGATTAATTTAATCAACGTTCGACATGTGATTAAATTCACCGAAGTTCAAACTGTAACCCCAATTTGATTGGCAATATGAACAAACTTTAATGCAATGGATTAAATTCATCAAATTTTGAATTTTTTCAATGAATATATCAGCAAACCCTGTGACACAGCAGGAAACTATGGTGCAAAAACAACTTGCAAACAGATCTAGGATCAGGATGACACAATAGGCTCCAGTCTTCTATGTAAAGATTTTGAAATGGCCAGAACCCAACTTCAGCCAAGCCAATAATATAGGGAATTTTCAGACTGTATTCCCATAGAAAGCATTGCCTTTATGCTATAAAATATTGGCCAACATAAGCTCAAATTCTTCAGCAAATAATGAAATTCAAAATCTGGTGTACTCCACAACGCTTATACAAAAGGCATCATTCTAAGATGCTTCTAAAAATACTAATGGGCAAAGCAATCATATGATATATCTAAGCACCAAGAACCTCAATTAGAAGTCTTAAGTTATGTTTAAAACTTTGAAGTGCCCATCTTACAAGACATGTCCCACATTAGGATTCAACAAAGCAATTGGTAATGCTAAGATAATACCATAGTTACCTAAGTCTCGGGGACAGGGGGACGGGGGACGAGGTTTCCAGGGACGGCAAAAAAATTTCCCAAATTTTGGGGACGGCAAGGGGACGGCTTTTAAAATAATACATAAAAATTAATATTTCAATATTTTAACTTTTTCAATGACATTTAGGGATTTAAACTGTATTTAATGTATTTTAGGTACTTTCAAGATTATAATTTGATGTTCTTGGTAAAAATAACATCTTTTTAAAAGTAAAAACATTAGAAAACTTTTGAAAGATTTAAAAAAAATTGGGGACATCCCCTCCAAGTCCCCAAGTCCCTGAAACGTTCGGACATCCAAGACGTCACCAAAATCTAGGGGACGCGTCCCTGCGTAACACTGGATAATACCAACAACATGCCACAATCCGTAATATGTAAACAACAAGGATCTCCCATGCCACCAGAAAGGTTTAGAGAACCAAGCCTGCCTTAAATTTCACTTTTAGTCCAGCTTCCAGCTCACCTCTGGAACCTCACATGTTCCCATCGTGGATCAGTTGCTTCTAGCAATGGTCAAGGATAACATACTAGAAAACAGAGGTCCGAGAGGAGCCTCCTGACAAATGCAAATGTCAGAAGACAATGACTGATAATGATCCCAGTCTGTTCTTATCAATTGCCACAGGAAAAAGGTGACAAAAAGTAACTACAGGGCTCTTCCATTGCAGGAAGGATGATAGACCACGCAGGAAGGATGACAGACTACGACTTGGAAGAACAACAGATGGGATAAGTGGCTTTCAATTTCAGCATAATACTTATTTTTCAGTTGTAGATTACTTGGTACACTGTGTTTCAGGCAGGCATAGTTGCAGGAAGGATGATAGACCACGCAGGAAGGATGACAGACCAAGCAGGAAGAACAACAGATGGGATAAGTGGCTTTCAATTTCAGCATAATACTTATTTTTCAGTTGTAGATTACTTGGTACACTGTGTTTCAGGCAGACATAGAGCTGTTCCTTTTTATAAAACTTAATAGGCATTCTGTTTGTTCAAAGCAAGCTGACAGTATGTTAGCAGAACCACCTCACAGCCAGACACGCCAATGGTTTTTCAGTCATTTTGGCTCCTGGCTGAATGTATATTTTATCAACTATTAATATTTTGATTCTGCTTATCTAAAAACAACTACAAATATAGCATAGGACAAATTTCCAAATCCGCACCTAGTCAAAAGCAATAAATCCCTGATAAAAGGGTTGTGTATAAAGCTCAAAGTATAACTATGTCAAGTGAAATCCACTTAGGAATGGAAGAGTAAAATTCAACTTTGATAGAACTGCAAAAGGCATAACAGGACCCGTTAACAAGTCGTGTACAGGTTCGGTGTTGTACAGGTACAGGTACGAAGTAACCTGTACGTGGACTGTACGGCAATTTTTTTGCCTTGGGTACGTCCATACAAAAATAATATAAAAAATAAAAAAATATAGCCTAATAAATCAGAAATTAGAGACATTTGTCATTAACCATATAGTATGCATATCAAAAACAAAATAACCACAAAAATGAAAATATTATCCAAATGCCAAATGTCATAATAATCAAATATCTCAAATGTCATGTACTGATCATAGTATGCTAAACATAGATTTATGGTTATTTTTGTGTTTTTATGTTGGTTTAAATTAAAAGTAAAAATAAAAATAAAAACACGTTTTTTGTTGTGGGTACCTCCCGGAACCTCCAAGGGCATATCCGTATGCCTAGGAGGTACCCAGACGCTGTACTCAAGGGTACTATACCTGTACCACGTCCCGGGTATGTACCTAGGCTGGGTATGAGGGCTTTGGGAGTAACCCTAAGTAGCCGAAACGGCACCCCTAGACCCCGGGAGCGGGTGCAGTGCACGCTTCGGGAGTGGGAGCGGCGACGGGAGCGGCTTGGGAGCGGCCAGGGAGGTCCGGATACGGCTGGATACTTCTGCAGCCGTTTCCTGGCAGAACCAAAAACTGTATTTTTTTTATTTTATTTTTTTAAATTCTGGTTTAAATTTAATATATCATTACAGCAGAAATTACAGTTTTCACAGCACCATTATTCTACAGAAGGTATAGTTTAAATTTAATATATCATTACAGCAGAAATTATAGTTTTCACAGCACCATTATTCTACAGAAGGTATTTTTTAAATTTAATATATCATTACAGCAGAAATTACAGTTTTCACAGCACCATTATTCTACAGAACTAGAAGGTATATTTAATATTTTAAATTTAATATATCATTACAGCAGAAATTACAGTTTTCGCAGCACCATTATTCTACATAAGGTACCAAGTACAAGCCATCATAAACATGGATAAAAATAGCATGTATGAGATAAATCATAAATGTAATAAACACCTCAACTAGATATGATAGGGACAATTGAAATTATGAATGTATGAATAGTTTGTTGTGGCTATTTAGCTTGTTTTGTTTTTCATATGCATAACATGTGGTTAATTCTTATTTAGAAGGCTGAAATTTATATATTTTTTAATTTTTATATAGTTTTTGTACTGCCGTATCCTACGCCGTATCCGGGGTCAAAAAAAATTTTGCCGTTTCCGCGTATCGGATACTCCGCTCCCGCTTCCGTATCCAAAACGCTTTGACGGCAACTTAGGAGTAACCAGTAACATAGGTCAAAAGCAATAAATCCCTGATAGAGGGGTTGTGTATAAAGCTTGCATCTAAAGTATAAGTAGGTCAAGTGGCATCCTCATAGGAATGGAAGAGTAAAATTCAACTTTAATAGGACTGTGAAAGGTGTAACAGAACCAGCTAAAGGAGGTTGAATTTCAAGAAATGAAGAATGTAGAGTTATCCTTCTATTCTATGAAGATTATGAAGTCACTACAAATAACATTGCAGAAGTAAGAGACTTGTCAAAAAGTATCCAGATTGCTATGGAAAAGAATTGGCAGAATCGGCTTGAGGGGCATTCAAAATCATAATAGACGATGTCTTCAGGGGTAGATGTCCTTGCTGGCATCTTAACAGGAGCATCAGTGATATTCTCCAGCTTATCACAAGCTTGATGCCCATAGAAAGATCCTTCAAATTCCTATTCATGACCTTAGATCTGAGAGGAGTTTCCTCTACAGAGAAACTCTGCCTATTATTGCTTAGATAGTTGTTTTCATTTATTATCATTTATCCTATTGGAAGCCTTGTGCTCCAATAGAGAAACTTAAGTAGTTTAGTAATAAAGGTATTTTGGGCATGTAGGCTCCAAATACCCTTTATAATATTTAAAAGCACCTACTTAAGGGGTCGGCCATCATGTTTATGTTGTTTAAGCACTCCTTATGGCTATTTAAGGAGGTCGTTTGGGCATTAATGATACATGTTTTGGAGATTATTCTTATTTTGGTGAAAGTTGGCTAGTGTAGCCCTTTTACTCTCTCTCTCAAGGACGAAACCCCTTGGGTTGAGGATCTCTTCCAAGGACAAAAACCCTTGGTTGGGAAACTTGTGAAGGACGAAAACCCTTCATGAGGTTTTGGTATGCAAGTGGTTTGAAAAGGAAATAAAGTATCTTTCTCTTGCAAGTGTTGTCTTTTTGGTGCAAATTATATTTATTTCAAGTGGAGCGACCTATATTGAGGTGGGATAATTTGGTATGTGTGGTGACTTTTTGGCAAATCTGAAATTATCCTCTATTCTTTATATTTTATAAAGTCAATATCTTAAGTTTCATGAATTTTGGTTCCTAATGTTGAGTTGTGAATTTTTAAAATAACGCTTGCAGAATGGGTTTTATTAAAATTCATATATTTAGATTTAGATCATTAAAAATCAGTTTTCTTACATGATATGATTGATTGGTGATATAAAATAATTTTAGAGAATTAAGTGGAGCTAATTTGAAGGGTTTTGAAGGCATTAAAGTGGGTTTGAAACCCCAAATCAGGTCACTGCCCTAGGAAGGGTTTGAAATCAGTTTTGCAGGGTTTATAACAACAGTCCTATAAGTCTGATTTGAGAGCTTTTAGCCATTTCCTAAGGTCCCCCAAAAAGGGACATTACAGTGGTATCGAGCTCTTTCCTCCCAGCCTGTGAAGTATGGCAAATGACAGTGGTATTCAATATTACCAGAGGAGGGAAAAGAAGAAGACAGCAAAGTCCGGAGAAGAAAAATTGGAGACGATTATGAAAACACAAGAAGGAATGAAGGAGGTATTGAGTAGGCTTACCCTAGCCATCCAAACTTGCAAGGTGGTGTTGAAAAGGGAAGAGTTTTCATATAAGCCCCTGTGAATCAAAGAAGGAGAAAATTCCTTTTGCAAATACAAACCCCAGGATTTTGTGGAAGGAAAATCAAGCCACTCCAAAGTCTTCCAAGGATTTGATGTTTCATTATAGAGCTCTTAGAAAAATGGTCTCATCCATTTCCTTTGAGGAAGTGAAATAGACAATCATATTGTGAAGAATTGGCACAAGGCATAAAGCGGAACCCCATTAAAGACCTGGCAAAAAGGTGTCATCCATTGAAGAAGAAAACCCTCCTTCCTTTTAAAGAAACATGTCGAAGAGCATGTAGAAAAAAGATGAAGATATCCACCATGATGAAAGAGGAAGAACCATCGCAGCAGCTGTTTGGGGTGAAGGATCAGCCTTTGGGAGCCCTAGAAGCACCCACCGCCATTGCCAAAGGTGAACCCTTGACTGATTTTCCTTTCCGCCCTATGAGAGCACAAGAGGATGGAGAAAATGCTAAGCAAAGACCAAGGAAAATGGAAGGTAAAGAACTTTTTGCTGTTAATAATATTCCTTTGATTTCTAATGGTTGCATGTGGAAAAATATTAAAGGAACTTGGGAGCATGAGCCAAGAATTAAAAAAAGAAAATCAGATCTGCACTTAGAAGGAGAAGAAGAAGCCAAACTTCAGCCGTGTGAAAGGAAATTGGTGGATGAAACCAAACCTCCTGAGGGAATGTTTCTAACAGCAGTCATAGAGAGAAGTAAAGCCATAGAAGGAGCTTCATTAATTGAGGCCAAGACTGATTTTCAGATCAGCAACATGGTAGGACCCTTGAAAGGGGTAGCAAGGGCAATTGATCCTCGAAATTGCAAGAAACCAACAAGCAGCCTGTTGATATCAAAGTTACAGTCCCTAGGACAGGCCTACAAGCAAAGGATGCCTTGAGAAAGGATTCAAACAGACCAGCCATCAATGAGCCACACAAGGCACCAATAATTCAGTCCAAAACCACTGATTTGGGACCCACAAGGAAGACAATCCAGCAAGAATTGCAAAGGGCCTATGAGGATGACATTATGAAGAAGCAAATCCATGGAAGTAAGGTACCTTTGGCATATTTTCTGAGTGCTGATTCTAACTCAGAATTTCTGAGTCCTACGAAGGTCACGGGCAGCCCATGGTACAAAGGTATTCCAAATTCCTTACCTATCAGTATGTCAAATCAGGTATGTTGTAATTATGCACAACCGGTTGAGAATGATAACCACATTTCAGTTTCATTACTCTTTCCCATGTTGCTGCCATGTTCATGTCTTCATGATCAGCATAAGGAGATGGATGGTTGGGTTCAACCTCAATATTGTTTCACAGATAGGTGCTGTTGTAATTTGAAAAAAGGAGGGTCTGATTTTAAAATCAATGTTGATCTCATCCTTGTATGTTTGGGAACAAAGGTGGAATCAAACCTTATCATGGGAAGCTCAAATAATTCCAAGAGGATCAAGGTAAAGGATGTCTTATGCACATGGAATAGGAATGAAATGATGAGAAGTTGTCTTCTTGGCAAGACCTATGGCTTACTGAAAAAGGTAACAACTTTCTTTTTCCATATTGTCTATGAACTAGCTGATACATATGTTTTTAAAAGAAAGTATGGGATCAAAGTGGCTTGCATAATGAAGAAGACATCCGCAAGATTGATGCATGGGGAATAGGGAAATTGTTGCTCAAATATTTTGATAAAAGGGCTGTTACACATTGTTGGATTGCAATCCTCAACAACTTTGGTTTCTACTACATGCCTTTTGAAGTGGCAAAGATAGGTCGGGTCATAAGAAAAATGCCTCTTCCATCTTGGGCAATGGACAAGAAGATTTCAGCTGATGCATGGTGGTTTACAGCCCTTGTCATTCTAGAGCTAAGGAAGGGAAGGTATTATTACAGCCATGATATAATTCTCTTTTCAATTCCTAAGGTTGGGCTGTATATGTTCTCATTGGGAAACAATTCTAAAAAGGTAAATAAGGGTATGGGCATGCATTGCTTGTGGAAAGAGTTGAATTTTGAATGGAAAGAAGGAAATGATGCTAGGCAGATTTTAATCATTACATCCTTAAATTGGGCAAGGGTAAATCAGATTTACTATTGTGATAAGTTGCACAGATTGAAAGGAGCAATGAGAAGGGTTACCCCACATACCCGTGAGACACAAAGAAGTAACAAATTGGAAAGACCTTATTCTTTCTAACATTATTTTTGTGCAGGACCAAGGATAAAGAATGAAGAAAAAATGAAACATCATCCTTGGAACTATTATGTCCACACATGTGCAAAGAAAGATGGTACCATTTTCACATATTTTATAGTGGATATATCAGCTGATTGCATATTCTCAATCCTTCTAAAGCAATTTTCAGTTTCTACCATCTTCAAGGGATGGTCCTTTCCATTAATATTTCCAGTTGGTCATCATGGCACTTGCGTAGCATGGATGAGAATGCAAAATTCAGTTTCAGGACTGCCCTTGGCCGGTATGTACAGCTGCAAAGGAGTTGAGTCTTTAAAGTTATTCAAGAATGTAGGAGGAAAAGTACAAATAGAAGACTCAAACTCGAACTAAAGTATGAACACAAGTAAAGATGACATTTAGCAATCATCCTCAACTAATTTCTTCTTAAGTGACACATGTATCACTTAACTAATAGAATGGTTCCACATGACTTCAAGTAATGGTTGTGAAAACCAATTACTTAGAAGTTTTACAATTTTATCCGGGAACATAGAAAATAGAAGAAGAAAGAATAGAAGAAGTCATGCCAAGGTATAATGTTTACATCTTCTTGTTCTCGATATCCATATACTTGCTTCGAACATATAATTCAAGCATCCTTCCATCTGCTTTAGCCGCTTCCTTCTCTCCATCCCGAATGCAAAGAATCTCTTCATTCAACACTTGTGCAGTGCTTCCACCTCTTCCAAACTTGGCCCAAACCTCTCAATGTTGCAGATGCATACCACCAATCTACATATAAAATTCATCGTGAAAGGCTTGGTAGCTTTATCAATTCTC